>PVKZ01002343.1:75000-233883 GCA_004027375.1 Macroglossus sobrinus
TTATTTCTTAGATTCCATATATAAGTGAAATCATATAGTGTCTGGCTTAAATACCTTCTAGGCTTATCAGAGCAATATCTTTTAGTCTGTGTATGTCTTTTAATCTGAAGTGAGTGTCTTATAGGCAACATGGAGGGGTTTTGTTTTCCTTTCCATTCATTCACTCTTTTACTTGGAGCACTTAATTCTTTTCCATTTGAGGTTCTTATTGATAGAAATGTAGTTGTTACCATTCTTTATTCCTGTTTTTGATACATGTCTTTTCTTCTTAAAGAAGTTCCTCCAATATTTCCTGTAACACTAGCTTGGTGGTGATAAATTCCTTTAGCTTATTTTTGTCTGGGAAGCTCTTTATCTGTCCTTCAACTTTAAATGATAGCTTATCTGGATAAATTATTTTTGGTTGTAGATCCTGGATCTTCATCCTGTTGAATATTTTTTGTCAAGCCCTTCTTTCCTGCATAGTTTTTTTTTTGAGAAATCATCTGCCAGTCTGATGCGTTTTCCCTTATAAGTAACTGTTTTTTTTTTTCTTGCTGCTTTTAATATTCTTTCTTTGTATTTAACCTTTGGCATTTTCACTATGATGTGTCTTGGTGTGGGCCTCTTTGGATCCCTGATTTTTGGAATTCTCTGAGCTTCCTGGGGTTTTATGTCCATTTTCTTAACGAGGTTAGGGAAGTTTTCCATTATTATTTCTTCAAACAGCTGTTCAACATTTTGATTTTCTTCAGTTACACCAATTAGACAGATATTTGGATCCTTAATAGTGGCCCACATGCTTCTTAAATTATTTTTACAATCTTGGCATCTTATCTCCTGTCATTCTGATTGCATGTCCTTGGCTTTCCCATCCTCTAGATAGGTCATTTGATTCTTTTCTTTATTAACCTTGTTTATTCCTTTGTTTATCCCATTTAATATACTACTCATCTTGGATAATGTGTTCTTCATTTCAGACTGGTTCCCTTTTATAATTTACATTTTTATGTTTTTTTATCTCTGTCGATTTTATCTACACCTCTTGAAAGTTCACTGAGCATCTGTATATCCAGTTTTTTGAACTCTGCATTTGTTAAGTTACTTGACTCCATTATTTCTGCATCTCTGTTCTGTTCCCTCATATGGTTTCTGCTTCTTTGTCTTTCTATTTTGGCTGCCTTTCCATGTCTGTTTCTTTTTTCTAAGAAAAGGTCCTAAGTCTCTTGGTTTTATTAGTGTGGATTTGTGAAGTAGGTGACCAGTGGCACAGTACTGAGAGGGGTTCAGCTGCAGACCAAATTTAGCCCAAGCCTCTGCCCCCTCTGGGGCCACATGTTAAGATTCAGCAAGCAATCCACAGATTCTGTGCTTAGAGTTACCTCAAAAGGCCACACTAGAAACCAAGGCCAGCTGCCTCCAGTGTGAGTTAGGTGCTGCTCAGCAAGAAGCGCCTGGCTTTCTGGGGATATACCTGAATATGGCTTGGGTGGGGCCTCGAGTTGGGGCAAGTGGGGTTTCAGGAAATCCTCTGGGCGGAACGACTTCTGTTATCCAGTTTGATGACATCATGGCTATGGTGGTGCTGTGTCCAGTGCACTGGCAAGGGTGAGGGCTCAATAAAGAACAATGGATACTGCCGGTACTTCTGTACAGAATGAGTCTTGCCTCAACCCTCACTCTGACAATGTCTCCTTGTAAGTCCCTGGTGCCCACTGCATGCAGCCAAATTGGCACTGGTGCTCAGAGTGAGCAGGTCCATCTCTGTGAAAATCCACTCATGGACTCAGCTTCTTTAAGAGGTATCTGCTGCTGCCGCTACCTCCGTCTCACTCAGCCACTCATGACTGGGCAGCCCTGCTTCCTCGCCCCATCCTACCTTCTGCCGTTGCAGGATGATTTCTTGGATTTCTCCCTAGTTATATGGTTTGTTAATCTAGATCCCAGGTGACTTTTTTCTTGCTGCTGCTCCTTGTTTCTGTCACAACTTTGATTTGGTTGCCAGAGAGATGAACAGAGCTTCTATCATCTACGCCATTTATTTTTCTTCTTTATTTATACCTTTGAATTAAGACTGAGAGGTTCTCTTCCAGTTTGAGCAGAAATAAAAGATGGAGGGAGAGAGAATTGCTTGGATTCCTGGTATCAGTTCCTGATGAAGCAAAATTTCTTTCATTAAATCTTTTCAGATTTATGCTACATGTTACTGGTAAACCTGTTACTGAAGACCCCCACTTTTTCATAGTATTCTATCATCAAGAGATGTAAATTATTAGGTTTCAGGTGAACAACTGTTTGTTGTTGATTTCTAAGAGTTTAACCTTTTCTCCTTCTATAATATATAGTTTCTAGATTGTCAGAATTTAACTTAAGTGTTTGCCTCAATCTTTATAAAATGATATCGTAAATTTTTAAATATCTCTGTGAATATTTCTCAATGTAGGTGTTTCTTCTATATTATAATAGATCATATTCTTTAAAATTATACCCTCAAAAGTAATTGGAATTATAGGGGAGAAATGCAGTTTAGGCATTCCATTCAAAACTTATGCAACACCATAACTGACTCAATGTCACTTGAATAACTATTCTACTAAAACTGTTTCAAAAATAAATTAAGATAAAAATATACCAAGTACTTGACTTTACCTTTAAAAAACCCAGATAAATCTCACTTGAAGGATAGGTGTATAAGTAAAGGCTGAATGATGGAGAAAGGCAAAATGCACCAAAATTAGAAAAGGTACTTCTAGGATGGAGCATGTGGCCAGATGGACTGAGGGGAAGAATATTTGGTCCTTGAATTTGCTGTATTTCCCTTTGCTGGCTGTTATATGGTGGTAGAAAATAGCAACTGAGTGATAAAAAATGATGACAACATTTGTATTACACTGATATCATTATCTTGCTTATCAATCACATCTGAATTAGTTTATGTTACAGAAACAAGTGCTGTAGCTAAATAGACTAATGACCAGTGGTGCTAGTGCTGGAATTTCTGCTTACAAGGGGCTTAGGAGTGGCAGTGTGGTTGGAAGCGGGTACTAGGGATCTTATATCAAGATTACATTTGAATAGCAAGTATGTTTTAATTCTTTTTTACTTAAATTTAGTCATCCCTTCAAAGTTGGCTCTGGCTTTGTTAATTACATAAGAAATGAGGGTACAGAGAGGATACTATTCAAATATGACCTAGAGCATTCCAAAGCCCCAAAAATGGAGCGGTCAAAAAGTGAAGTGATTTCTTTAGTAGTTTATTTGGCCCCAGCTGCTAAGCTTCCAAGGCATCTTCAGTTCAGAAATCTGCTTAAGGTATTTATAAAGTTGAAACAAATATGAGGACATCAAAAAGAACTTTCACCTGTGAACGATTCTTCAGGAGGAAGCATGGCAGTAAGCTGTAGGGTCAGAATCAAAGTTCTTGCCCAGAATATACTTAGAAGGCTGTGTCACTTGGTAAGAGCCCTCAGAGGATGTCAAAAACAGGGGATGTCAAAAACATAAGAATGAAAGGGATGGATGGGAATCAAGAGCATTTAATTATGCAGAAAGGAGAAGAAAGAGACATCAAATAAGACATGGTGATGGGCATAGCCAACATTGTGGATACCTAAAACTGTTGTTTCTCTTAGAGTGTACAGAGGTGGATTTCTCTCTCAGAGGGGGTAAATTCATGAACTTCAAATTAATCCCTCAAGAAATTTCTACCAAATTAGTTTATAGGTTATGGACTCAGGACAATTAACATCAATTCACTGCCATCTTGTGAAGCCCAGACCAAGCTTTTCTTAAACTATTCTCATTCTCTCAGACATTATCAAGTTGCTATTATTGACTTTGGTGACAAAGGGTTGGGAAGAATAATTTTGCCTGGGATATCTAATTTAGTAACTGAGGTATTAGCTTGTTTTCTACATTTTATAGGTGAGAGTCAGTGTTGTGATAATCTTGTGTGTCCCTTTAAACACTCTGAACTCTTTAAAGAAAGGGCTTATTTGACTTTGCAGGTCCTAAAGAAACCAAATTCTCTTAATGGAAGACATCCAGGCTGAAGATGTTGAAGGAATATGACTCTACACTGGCCATGCAGTGTTACTGTCTGGATGACATAAGCAGAATTAACAAATGCAAGGTGGGTAGATTTGGAATCTAATTTCTTTGAATTTTTAACTCAAAAAGGTGAGACAATTTGACTTTGGGCTATACTTACAAGGAAATTTAATTTTTTGACTTTTATCTCCTCCTGATTAAATTATTACTTAATAATAAAGAGATTTTGTATTTAGATTTGAAGCACCTATTTGTTGTTGGTATTTATTATAAAAATATCTTAATATTGCCATTTAATTTCTTTGCAGAGCTTTAGATAAAGCCATATTTGGACAATATGACTAGAAATTGTATTGTGAAGAGTAGGGACTGTAGTGTAGCGTAGACTTATAGTTCATTTAATTAACCTATTTTTTTTCTAGTACATTTCAAAGCTTCTTGAACAAAATGTATACTGACCACCAGAAGTCATAGGAGAATTTATAATGGAGCACTTGGAGAGAGCCACATCTCTGCTCGGTCACAGGTATATTGGTTGATCTCTTTGGTTTAAAAGTACAAAAAATAGAGGTATTTTTTAAATAAAATATTTACTGCACCTGCCTCATGTTTCCTTCCAGATGATGGAAGCAGCATTAGAGAAATTTTCTGGCCTCGATTCCCTTACAGTCTCCCTTTAGTTGTGTTCTGTAGCAGCTAGTTCAGGCTCTGCACACCTCTTCCCAACACTGTATTCCGTCACATCACATCATTAGTTTAAAATCAGCCCTAGTGGGAGTATTTACAGTATGGAAACCAGCAAACACTACAAATCAGTACTTTTTTTTCCAGAAACTGATTTAACAGCAGTACTTTTGTAATCTACTCTGGAGGGAATGACTTATTCTATTAATGACTTTTGGATAATAAACTGAGCATGTGTATGCTAGTTCCTTTCTCTCCTCTTCTCTCTGTGAATATGCATGTGTGTTTCCCTACTAGTCCTGAAGATAGCATACATTTGGGTGGGCTCTCAGCTATGTGGTGACTTTGACTCCAAGTACTCTGTATCCATGAGGAGAAATCTGTCTGATCCAGCACTACTGGGGACTGGGTGAGAAAAGTTGTCTATGCCTGGAAACCAATATTAAACCATTTTCAGCAACCCAACCTCTTTCAATTTTAAAGTCAATGTTTTGACCACTGTCTGTCTGACTTAATTTCTCTCAATTGATTCAAAACTTAGATGAAAAAGAGAGCAGTATAATTTATAAACTTCCTTACACCTCAACACTTATATTTTATCTCTTGTTATTTAGAATTTATGTGTATAAACACTCTTTTAATGATTACTTTTAACTTAAATTATATATCTTTTATTTTGAGAAATGATCCTATTTTGGATGTAAATTTACATTAGATTTTTAAACTAGAACTATAATAATTTAAAGAAAGCTTTAGCTTCTGACTCAGATGCAAACATAGTAATGGAATTATGTTGTTTCTTTCTTACATATTTTTTAATGAGTAGAACTTTTTAAAATAAACTTTTTATTTTGCAATAATTTTATATTTATAGATAAGTTGCATAAATAATGCTGAGAATTTCTGTATGCCCTTCACCCAATTTCCTCCAATTTTAACATCTTGTATTATCTTGGTACATTTGTCAAAACTGAAAAATCAGCATTGGTACATTAGTATTAACTGAACTCAAGTCTTCATTCATATTTTTCTACTTTTTACACTAAAGTTTTTTTTTCTATTTAAGAATTCAATCCAATATACCACATTACATTTAGTCATCATGTCCCCTAGTCTCCTGTGGCCTGTAATAATTTCTCTTTCTTTTGCTTCATGAACTTAAAAGTTTTGAGGAGTACTGGTCATATATTTTGTAGAAAGTCCTTTGATTTGAATTTGTCTGATGTTTCTGTTCTTATTAGACTGGAATTTTAGGTTTTTAGGATGAATTATTTATTAAAAACTCTTTATAAACACAATAGATATGTAAATATTATTGTATGTTATACAATATTGTTTTGAATTTTAAAAGCTGAGTAAGAGATAACATTTAAGTAAATTTTACAACTTGCCTTTTTTATTCCACATTGTTTTAAGATCCATTATTTTTGAAATACAGGCATTTTTTCAATCATAATGTGATACATGCATTCCTGAAAATCCTCATGTTTTGCATAACTGTACACTAAAAACAGCAGGGCCTATGAGATAATTAGACCCCTAAATTATTGGACCAATAAATAATTAGGGAAAGATCACTCAAAATCTATGCACTAACACATCAGAGAAGTGACATTACCAGTAAGAATCCCATTGAAATTATGAGCAAAGAGAAGGCTTTTGAGACACTTTCACCAGCCTCACAATTAGTTATACTACTGCAGTTTTCAGCCCAAAGCTCATGAGACCTCCTTTGAGACACCTGTCTTTGAGAGATAGACCCTCTGAAGAGGCATTAATTTCATCAAAATTTAAAATCTGATCCCTAGTGTAGTTTTAATTATCATATTGGTTCCATAAAGTCAATGTTAAGGTTGTCTGATCTTATCTGATTCTATGCATATCATTTTCAAATATGACATTACAGTCAAAATCTTGGCAATATTACAAATGTTTTCAATTGCATTTTGTTGCAAGGAAAACAGATCCTTATTGAATTTATGTAAATAACTATATTGCCATGCAAATAAGAATATTCATTAAGGTTGGGAAGATAGTGGATTATGTAAAAGCAGGGTTTGTCTCCTTCAGTCCTCATTGAATTTACAACCAAATTATAAAATAAACAACGTGGAGAATCAACTGAAGTCGAACGGATCATAACACCTATATCTGATAATATAAAGGAGCCACATTGAAGCTGGTAGGAAAATTGTGAATCTGGCTAAACCTGTACCCGCAAGTGGTGGAGAATCACTGGGAGGGAGCACAAGGCTGCAGAGGCTCTCCTCAAAAAGAGTTGGGTCCTGGTCTCATTTGGTGGCTCTCTAGCCCAGGGTCCCATTCCAGAGAAGAAGAGCTTCTAATAACTCTGATTGTAGAAACCAGAGGGGATTTTGGTTATCTGGATGAGATGGAAGGAGACTGAACCCCTAAATGTCCCTTTGAACAACCCTTGCACAAGCTTTCTGACCTGAAGATACTCAACTGGGACACTGGCAGTGGGTCAGAGCCTTGTGTGGGATTCATTCTGAGAAAGTGAATATTACCTGGTGCCAGAATGAGGTCTGGAAAGGCAACCATCATTGTGCATTAGGCTGGACCCTCTACAAGGTAATCTATAAACCAAGCCAGTTTGATTGTACAGACTCCTTCTACAGAGCCATTAGGAAGTGCTGGACAGAAGGGATCAGCCCAACCTGCCTACCCTACAGATTGCCTGGGGCATTAATTGCTGGATGGCTGCCAAACCCTGCTCCATTTAGGGCCAAGCATTTGCAGCCTGTCACCAGCACTGTGAGCCACCTTTCCAATCCCAGCAGGCAACCAGCACTGTGAACCACATTTCAAAGGTAGGGTCAGGCACATCACTGCTGTCAACATGAACTTGGACAGATATCAGGGACCTGTGGGCCAGTCCCAGAAAGCAGCTGGTCTTGCTGTGATCTGGGACTTCTGTGGGAACTCACATCAGTTACTAAAGTTACAGCAAGACTGAGACTGTATTGATCTGACTGCCACTGTCTCTCTGACACTCCACCCCAACTTATTCACAAACTGCTCCAGGTGGCCCCTTGTCAGTGAACTGTCACAACTCAGTCCCTCCCCTCCCCTGATTTCTAATCCATGCAGGCAACAAGCTTTGGCTAGTGCAGTGCAGGCACTGCATGGAAATCAGCAGCAGGCAGAACTTTGCTGCCTGAAAGAGTTGTAATATTGTTTCTGGGGAGCACAGGAGTCTGTGTGACTGCCCCTGGTGGCAGTTGGTCTCACTGTGATCTGTGTCTACAGAGGGAACACCCAGGCACAGAAGTTGCAGCAAAACTGAGGCTGTACTGGCCGAATGGACCTTGTCTCCCTGAGATCTCGCTTCACCCAACCCACAAAGTGCATGCAGCTCATTGACAAGCAGCCTCTTCTGCCCTGCTAGACTCTGGGGTTGTGCAGTTAGTGCAGGCAGTAGACTTTGGCTAGCACAGAGAGCACGCATTTTGAGGAAAACAGTTGTGGACAGACCACTGCTGCCTGTGCAAGCTGCAATATCTCGTAAGGGGAGTGCAGGGGTCTGTATTGACCTGATGGCCTTTGACTCCATGAGCTCCTGACCCATCCAGTACACAAAGTGCCTGCTGCACATTGATAGGCAGCTGCCCTTGCCCTGGGGTAGCACATTTAGGCCCAGGGTAAGTATCAGTTGACCTTGCTACAAGTAGAAATTTGTACTGGGAGCCACAGAGACAGCGTTGGCATGTAAAATGACACTGCAGTGGCGGGGGAAATTTACTCAGTAGATCCAGGAGATTCCCAGAGTCCCTGCACCACCCAACTCACATATCATCCAGAGGCTTATCCAGTTTCAGAGACTTACAGGCAACTGATAGGCAGTGTCAGGCCTTGAAGAGCACTGGTCTCTCTGCTAAACTGCCATAGGTCAGGGACAAGGGATAACCAAGAGCTTCCTACAGCATTTTATCTTCCACTTACCTATAAATCCAGCATGTGCAACAACCATCAGCAGATTATTTTGTAGTTCTCACCAGGTAGCTCTGAGCAATCAAAAGCAGCAGCTGACCTTGGCCTATGAAGGAGTCCCTCCCAAGGGGCCACAAAACCAACGCATCTGGAGAATGACACCAGACTACAACAGAACAATTCCTGACTAGTCCCATTAGTGACACATAAAAAGGGAGGTTGCAATAAGTACACAAGCCTCCTAAGGAAAATATCACTCAGTGGAGTCAGCACTACATAACAACTCTTATCCTGTGGGTACAGCCAATTCCCACAATTAGTCTGAACATTAATCTCACCCACTGATCTACTAACAACAATAAAGGCTTGCCTACAACAGAAGATCACACACAACCCACACATCCAGAGCTCCCAGCATAAGGGAGCAGGGAGTGTGCCACTGAGCCACGCAGCACACCTTCCACATTATGCCACATAGACATGGACGAAGGGAGGCTAATGACATGAGAAAACAAGAAAACATGCCACAAATAAAACAGCAGAAGAATATAAGCTAAAGGAAATGGAATCAAGCAACTTACCAGAGACAGAGTTCAAAGTAACGTTTATAAGGGTACTCAACAAACTTATGGGGAGAATGGATGAGCACAATGAGAACCTTGACAGAGAGAGAATAAGCATTAAAAAGGACATAGAAACCATAAAAAGAACCAGACAGAAATGAGGAATACAATAACTGAAATGAAGAATACACTAGAAGGATTTAACAGCAGGTTGGATGAAGCAGAAGACTGAAACAGCGAATTGAAAGACAAGATAGCAGAATACACCCAATCAGAACATCAAAAAGAAAAAAGAATAAAAAAAAGAGAATAGTTTAAGAAATCTTTGGGTCATGAAGTGAAAAAGTATCCACATCATAGGAATACCTGAAGAAGAAGAGAGAGAGCCAGGGATTGAGAATCTATTTGAAGAAATAATGACAGAAAACTTCCCTAACCTGGCAAAGGAATTTGACATACAAGTTCAGGAAGCACAAAGAGCCACAAACAAGAGGAATTTAAACAGACTTACACCAAGACACATCATAATTAAAATGTCAAAGGTCAAAGACAAAGAGAGAATCTTAAAAAGCAGTAAGAGAAAAGCAAATAGTTACTTACAAAAGCACCCCCATAAGAATGTCTGCTGACTTTTCAATGGAAACTTTGCCAGCCAGAAGGGAATGGCGAGAAATATTCAAAGTTATGAAAAACAAGAATCTACAACCACGAATACTCTACCCAGCAATGCTTTTGATTAAAATGGAAGGTGAGATAAAGAGCTTCCCATATAGGAAAAAGCTTAAGGAATTTCATCACCAACAAGCCACATTACAAGAAATATTAAAGGGTCTTCTGAAAAAAAGAAGATGGGTAAAAAAGAAAATAGAAATAACAAATATGAATAATAAAATGGTGGTAACAAAGTACCTATCAGTAATAACTTTAAATGTAAATGGATTAAATGCTCCAATCAAAAGAAATAGGGTAACCGAATGGATAAGAAATCAAGACCCATGCATATGCTATCTATAAGAGACCTACTTCAGGTATAATGACACTCACAGACTGGAAAGTAAAGAAAGAGAAAAAGATATTTCATGCAAACAGAAATGAAAAAAAAAAAAAGCCAGGGTAGGATTAGTTATATTAGATGAAATAGACTTTAAGACAAAGGCTATAATAAGAGACAAAAAAGGGCATTCAACTTAGGAGTACCTACATACATAAAGCAATTATTGATTGACATAAAAAGAGAGATCAACAGTAATATATTCATAGTAGAGACTTTAAAACCCCATTGACACCAATGGTCAGATTTTCCAGGCAAAGAATCAATAAGGAAAACATGAGCCTAAAAGACACACTACAACAGATGGGCTTAATAGATATTTTCAGAGCATTTTACCCCCAAACAGAAAAATATACATTCTTCTTAAGTGCACATGGAACATTTTCCAGGATAGATTACATGTTAGGACACAAATCAAGTCTAAATAAATTTAAGGAGATTGAAATCCTATCAACCGTTTTCTCTGATCACAATGGTATGAAACTAGATATCAACTACAAGAAAAAAACTGGAAAATATACAAACACATGGAGGCTAAATAACATGCTACTAAACAATGAATGAGTTATTAATGAGATCAAGGAAAAAATCAAAAGATACCCAGAGACAAATGAAAATGAAAACACAATGACTCAAAATTTATGGGACCAAGTGAAAGCAGTTCAAGAGAGAAATTTATAGCAATACAGGCCTATCACGAGAAACAAGAAAAATCTCAAATAAATCTAACCTTACAATGAAAAGAACTAGAAAAAGAACAGCAAAAAACCCCAAAGTGAATAAAAGAAAGAAAATAACAAGATCAGAGCAGAAATAAATGAAATAGAGTCTAGAAAAACAATACAAAAGATTAATAAAACCAAGAGCTGGTTCTTTACAAGAATAAACAAAATTAACAGATACTTAGCCAGACCCATCAAAGAAAACAGAGAGAGGACTCAAATAAATTCAAAAATGAAAGAGGAGAAATAACCATGGACTCCACAGAAAATACAGTGGATCATAAGAAAATACTATGAGCAATTATACGCCAACAAATTAAACAATCTGGAAGAAATGGACACATTTCTGGAAACATACAATCTTCCAAGAATGGTCAAAAAGAAACAGAAAGTCTGAACCAACTAATTACCACATGAACTAGAATTAATAATCAAAAACCTCCAAAAAAACAAAAATCCTGGACCAAATGGCTTTGTAGGCAAATTATATCAAACATTCAAAGAAGAATTATCACTTATTAAGTTACAAAATAAAAATTTAGAAGTCAGTGGCATTTTTATACACCAATGATGAACTCTCAGAAAGAGAAATTAAGAAAACAATCCCATTTACAATTGCATCGAAAACTATAAAATATTTGGAAATCAAATTAACCAAGAAGGAAGAAGACCTGTTTTTAGAAAATTATATCATTGAAAAAAGAAATTGAAGAAGATACAAATAAATGGAAGCATATACTGTGTTCATAAATAAGAAGAATTAACATTGTTAAAATGGCCATATTGCCCAAAGCAATTTATGGATTCAATGCAATCCCTATCAAAATACCAATGGCATTTTTCAGAGAGCTAGAAAAAATAATCTTAAAATTTATATGGAGCCATAAAAAACCCTGAAGAGCCACGGAAATCTCGAGAAAGAAGAACAAAGTTGGAGGTATCTCACTACCTGATATCAAACTATACTATAATCAAAACAGCATGATACTGGCATAAAAACTGATACATTGATCAATGGAATAAAATAGAGAGCCCAGAAATAAATCCATGCCTATACGCCCACTTAATATATGACAAAGGTGGTAAAGAATATACAATGGGGTAAAGAGAGTTTCTTCAGTAAATGGTGTTGGGAAAATTGGACAGATAAATGCAAAAAAAAAGAGAACCTGGACCACCTTCTTGCACCATATACAAGAATAGACTCAAAATAGATTAAAATATTAAATGTAAAATCTAAAACCATAAAACTTCTAGAAGAAAACATAGGCAGTAAACAGTCTGATATTACTAACAGGAATTTCTTTTCAGATATATCTCTTTGGGCAAGGGAAATAAAAGAAAAAATAAACAATGGAACTATATCAAATTAAAAAATTTTTATGTAGCAAAGGAAACCATTGACAAAACAAAAAGACAACTGCCTGGGAGAAGATATTCACTAATGATACATCTGATACATCTAAGGGGGGCTTAACATTCAAAATATATAAAGAACTTATACAACTCAACAACAACAACAACAAAAAACAATCCAATTAAAAAATGGGCAGAAGATCTGAACAGATACTTCTCCAAAGAGGAAATATAGATGGTTAATAGACATATGAAAAGATGCTCAAGCTTGCTAACCATCAGAGAAATGCAAATTAGAACCACAATGAGATATCACCTCACACCTATCAGAATGGCTATCATCAATAAATCAAAAAACAAGTGTTGACGAGGATACGGAGAAAAGGGAACCCTCATACATTGTTGGTGGGATTGCAAATTGGTACAGCCTCTATTGAAAACAGTCTGGACGTTTCTCAAAAAATTAAAAATTGGTATATCTTTTGACCCAGCAAGTGCACTTCTGGGTATGTATTCAAGAAATAATTATCCAAAACAATAATTAGTAAAGATCTATGCACTCTAATATTTATGGCAGTACAATTTACAATAGCCACAATATGGAAGCAACCTAAGTGCCCATCAACAGACAATTGGATAAAGAAATTATGGTTTATATATACAATGGAATATTACTCAGCCACTAAAAAAAGTGAAATTCTATCATTTGCAATGACATAGATGGACCTAGATGTTATTATGCTGAGGGAAATAAGTCTGACAGAGTAAGATAAATACCATATGATTCACTTATATGCGTAATCTAAGGAACAAAAAAAAACTAATCAAAAACAGACTTACAAATATAGTGGACAATTTGGTGATAGACAAAGGGGAGGAGGTTTGGGGGGCTTGGAGAATGGGGTGAAGGGTTAAAGAAGTACTAATTAGTAGTTGATAGTTGGTTATGGGGATGAGTAGCACAGCAGAGGGAATGCAGTTAGCATTAATATGATGGCTAAGTGGAGGGCTAAGGGAGGGTGCAATTGGGAGGATTGTTTTATGAACTATATAGATGTCTAACCAGTGTTCTGTATACTTGAAGCTAATTTAAATAAATCTTAAAAAACAAAAATATTTTGTATTAATTTTTTTGTATGGGTAATACATGCACATATTACAAAATTCAAACTATCCAAAAAGGTATACAGAAAATTTAAGTCTCTCTCATCCTTATATTTATGCATCCAGTTTCTTGTATATTCTTCCAAAAATATCCTATGCAAATGTATTTTTCCTTCTTTTAAATTTCAGATTTTTATTGTTACCTAAAGTTCAGCCAACAACTGAATTTATTTTAAATTTACAATGTCATTTTTAACAGCTACAAGTGTAGATGTGCCATAATTTATTTAAATAGTCAAATATTACTGGACATGTAGTTTTTTTTTTTTACAACTTTTTAGTTATAAAAATGATAAATAACTTTGAGAACAAATCTCTGGAAAAGTTTGAGAAGAACAGATAGTGAAGCCATCTGGTTCTGGACTTTTACTTTTGAGGAGGTTGTTGATGATTGTTTCAATTTCATTACTGTTGATCAATCTATTTAGATTTTCCAGTTGTTGTGATTCATTCCTGGAAGGTTGTATATTTCTAAGAACTTGTCCATTTCTTCTAGATTATTCAATTTGGTGGTATATAATCCTTCATAGTATTCTGGTATGATTCTTTGTTTTTCTGTGGTATCTGTCATAACTTCTCCTCTTTCATATCTGATTTTGTTTGTGTACCTTCTCTTTTTTCCTTAATAAGTCTAGCTAAAGGGTTTATCAATTTTACTGAACTTTTTAAAGAATCAGCTCTTCATTGCATTAATTTTTTTCTATTGTATTTTTGTTCTCAATTTTATATTATTCTGCTCTAATTTTTATTATTTCCTTTCATCTGCTGACTTTGGCCTTCATTCATTCATTTTTTTTTTTTTAGTTTTATAAGATGCAATATTAGGTTGTTTATTTGGGCTCATTCTTGTATTTTGAAATAGGCCTGTAATGATATGAACTTTTCTCTTATTGCTTTTGCTGTATCCCAAAAGTTTTGATATGTTTTATTTTTATTCTTGTTTGTTTTCATATATCTCTTGATCTCTACTCTTATTTCTTCTTTGAACCAGTTGTTCCTTAGTAGCATGTTGTTTGATCTCCACATATTTGTGGTTTTTCCAGCATTCTTTTTTCAATTGATCTCCAGTTTCACAGCATTATGGTCAGAGAATATACTTGGTATGATTTCAATCTTTTTAAAATTATCGAGGCTAGTTTTGTGTCCCATCAAATGATCTGTACTTGAGAATTTTCCATGTGTACTAGAGAAGAATGGATATCTGGTGTTTTGGGACGAAAGGTTCTGTAAATGTCAATCATGTCCAATTGGCCTACCATGTAATTTAAGACTGATATATTTTTTTAAATTAATTTTCTGTTTGGATGATCTATCCATAGCTTTTAGTGGAGTATTTAGGTACCCTAATATAATTGTGTTTTTGTTAGTTTCTCCCTCTAGTTCTGTTAGTAATTACTTTATATATTTTGGTACTCTCTGAATGGGAACATGTATATTGATGAATGTTATATCATCTTGATGTATTGTCCACTTTATCATTATAAAGTTTGTCTCTATTATCTTTTTTATCTTGAAATCTGTTTTGTCAGATATAAGTATGGCTACACCTGCTTTTCTCCGGATGCTATTTGCTTGGAGCATTGTTTTTCATCCTTTTGCATTGAGTCTTTATTTATCCTTGCAGCTGAGATGTGTCTCTTGAGAGCAGCATATGGTTGGATTTTGTTTTTGATACAATGCTTACTCTGTGCCTTTTTATTGGTGAGTTCAGTGCATTTACATTTAAGATGATTATTGAAATATGAGGCTTTTCAATAGTCATTGTATCTTTTGTCTTCTAGTAGCTTGGTGTCTCCATTGTTTATTTGCCCTTGTGTTTCTGTTTGCTATTTTAGTTTGGTAATGTTCTATGCTTTTTTCCCCTCTGTTCCCTCTTCTTTTATGTTATGTGTCTCAGTTCTGTATTTTTTTTGTGTGTGTGGTTACCATTAAGTTTATGTAAAATGAAGTTTAATATATATAGTGGTCCTTTTTCTTCTGCATGTGTTGTATCTCAAGCCCCCTTTGTAAATTTAGACTTTTACACCCTCTCCTTTCTGTTTTTGTCATCTCAAATTACTTTTGTTTATGCTGTGAATACATTTCCAAGTTGCAGTGGCTATTGTCTTCCTTTTATATTTTTTAAATATTTTGATCTCCTTTAACCATTTTGTAATATTTAAGCTTATAGGTCTTGTTCCTAGTAAGTGTTGTAATTTCCTGTTTCTGTTTGTCTGTTAGTTATCATACTCATAGTTTTATATTTGTTGTCTTTTTGTGTCAAGTAGAATGGCCCTCTTTAGCATTTTCTGTAATGCAGGCCTTGAGGTGGAAAATTTCCTCAGCTTCAGTATGTCTGAAAATGTTTTTATTTCTCCTTCATATGTAAAGGAGAACTTTGCTGGATATATTATTTCTGGCTTGTAATTTCTCTCTCTCAATAGTTTGAATATATGATTCTACTTCTAGCTTGTGGAGTTTTTGTTGAAAAATCTGATAATAATGTAATGGCTTCTCCTTTATAGATTTCTATCTTCTTTTCCCTTCCTATTTTGAGAATCTTTTCTTTGTCATTAATTTTTGACAGTTTTAATATAAAGTGTCTTGAAGAAAGCCTTTTTACATAGAGATAATTAGGTGTTCTGTGTGCTTCTTGGATTGTAGCATTCAGTTCTTTTCATAGGTTTGGGAAATTCTTGTTAACTCTTTGTTTGAATAGGCTCTCTGTTCCCTTCTCCCTCTCTTCTTTTGGTATAACCATTATTTTTTATTGCTCTTTCTGATGTTATCAGATAATTCTTGCAGAATTCTTTCTTTCTTTTTTTTTTACTCTCAAGTCTTTTTCTTCTTCTATCTGCATCATTTTCAGATTTCTGTCTTCGATGTCACTAATTCTCTTCTCTATCTAGTCAGTTGTATTCCCTAAGCTCGCTATTTCATAGCTCACCTCTTTATTGACTTTTTCAGATCCAGAATACTTTGGTAAAGTATTCCTTTTGTTCGTTAATATTGCTTCTGAGTTCATTAAACTATCCAAATTTATTGCATCTCACTGAGGTTTTTCAGAACTGCAATTTTGAATTTTCTGTCATACAAATTGCATATTTCTGTATATTTAAGTTTATTTTCCAGGGATTTAAATTTTTTTTTTTCTGAGCTGTCTTGTCATCTTGGTTGTTCATGGTAGTTGATGGATTATTTCTCTGCCCAGGCATTTATGGGAATTTACTCTGCTTTAAAAAATATTATTATTAAGAATTATCTCTCTTAAGCAGGTTGATAAGAAGATTTTTAAACATGTTTTTCAGTGACGGCACACAAGCCTTCTGCATTTTCCAAGGCTCCCCCATCTCTGCTGTGTGGCAGATAATGCCCTTTATTCCCTGGAGATATGTGTCACCTTGGTCCCAGAACTCCACCCCCATGGGAGATGTAATGGAATAGGATCTGAGCCACAGAATAGCCTGTGAAGTCCCAGTGCTGCCCCAGCATCCAGATGCTGTGTTGTGCTGCCTTGTTCCAAATCAGCCTGGATTAGGAGAGGCCTCTGGTGTGCCTGTGGCTGTTTTCCTTTTAGTAATTCTGACCACCAAGCTTCAGCTGCCTGGCCTGTATATCTCTACCTCTGTTACTGGGACCAGCTGCAGTGTGTGTCTCCTCCATTCTTTAGGTACTTACAGCTGCATTTTCTTCTAGGGCCCACTGCTAGCTCTGAGAGTATGTGGGGCAGCAATCTATGAGAAGATAGTGGGAGGCGGCCAGGCTCCAGGACTCAGCTTTCCGTCTGGCAATGGTGGTTGCTAAAACATAGTTGTCACCCCTCTGTATTCTGTCTCTGCCCTGGTCACTAGGTTCCAGCACTGTAGTATATACTGATCACTCAGGCAGGAACGCTCAGGGCTACAGAGAGTGCACATAGCTACCTGATTCGTTCCTTCTCCTTGAGTCCTTCAAGAAGCTCTGGGATGCATCTGCAGCACCAGTCTCCATTCCACTCCCTTTCCGCCCTCCCTTGCTCACCTGATGCTCTGATGCACAGATCTCCTAGACATGTTTGTGTTTTAGGCTGGGTGTTTTGTGTTAGATTATATATGTTCAGTTTGTTGCAACTTCAAGGGGAGATATCAAGGGGACCCCTCACATCACCACACTTCCGAATCTTTCCTCTAATTTTTAATAGATTAGATTTACCTGATCACATTTAATGTGATTACTGATATTGGGTTTGTTATTTAGAATTCTGTGTAATTTCTCTTTCCCCTCCTAACTTTTATTGGATTGACAAGATTTTATTTATTTTAGTATTTGCCTTTCAATAATTTAGAAGTTAAGCATTCTATTCCTCAATTATTTTTATATTTTAACATACATGTTTAAACATATTTATTTCATAATGCTTAGAATTACTCAAACATATTAGTTAGTTTTTCATTCCCTAAACACTCCAACAACTTCTGTTCTACTGATATTTGGATTTCAAGGGCTAGATTACTATTTAACAATGTCATACAATTAAAACACTTCAATGAAAAATAAATTTTAGATGATTCAATATCCAATGTGATAGAGTTGGGAGGTTAAGAAATTCTCTCTCTAAAAAGCAACTATGGAGCTGAAAATATTGTCAAAAACAACCATTTCAATACTAAAAATTTATTAAAAGCATACTTAGAAACTTTTATTTATGAAAACTAGTAAACTCTGTTTAAGAACAGCAGGAGTCTACATGTGGTACTCTTGCCCAGGGATTTCCAGTTCCATTATTTTAGATTTCCTGGCATGACATGGGTTGGTCCATGAATACAGGAGCCTTGCTGCCACTGCAGGAAGGGACTCACTTGATTAAGAGCACTGTTAAGAGATGATGTTAGTGGTAAGCAAATAGGGAGGGTCAACATCTCCACTAGCCCTAGGCTTTGCTCCTGCTTGGAGCAACCAACAGACCAGCTGACTCACCAGGAATTTAAATTGGAATGCTGGAAAGTGAGACATCCACTGAGAGTTTAATAGCATCTCCATATCTCCCAGATTGACTGGAGGCTGTGTGACTACCCCAGCTGAGACTGAAGTGGGCCTAGACTACTTACATATTCTTTGCCCAGTAGAGCTTGCGTGCTTATGCAGAAGAGATGTGAAAGAGCCTGGTGGAAAGTAAAAACCAGTGAAAAGCTGAAAAGAGTCTGATATTTGAATGTGCTCCCAAACCCACATAAAGACCCATTAGCAAGTTTTAGTGGCTCAAGGTGTTTGAACACAACTTCTAAATAGTTTGTCTGAATGGCAAGCTATTCAGACAAAGGGTAACTCTAAGAAAATCAAGCTTAAAAATAAAGACAGAAGTACAAATTAATAGTTACAAAACAGTCACTGGGATTTGGACTATAGCATAGGGTATATTGTGAATATTGTAATGACTCTCTGTAGTGCTCGGTGGGTGCTAAAGTAATTCAGGAGGATCACTTCATGAATTGTATAAATGTCTAACTTTTTTAAATTAAAAAAACAAAATAAAAAATAAGAAATAAAACAAAAAAATATAAAAGCAAAAATTACAAGAGCAAATATAAAAATTGCTACACCTTGCTGGGTAGATAGACTCTACAGATTTATTTCAGACAAGTTACTAAACAAACAAAAAACATAATAACAACCCTCAAGGAGAAAATATCAGAATCCAATGTATTTTCATATGTTAATATAAAAATTCAATTATTCAACAAATTATAAAGCGTGCAATGAAACACAAAGGTATGGCTTATACCAAAAAAAAGTAAACAATAGATTGTACCTCTGAATGTTCCCAGAAATTGATTTAGTAGACAAAGATGTAAAAGATGCTTTAGCAAATCTGATCAAAGAACTCATGTAAAGCACCTTTATAGAATTAAAAGAAAGTATGATGAAAATTACTCAATGAATAAAGAATCTCAATAAAGACATAGACATTATTAACAAGAACCAAATTTATATTCCAGAGTTGAAAAATACAATAATCAAAAGGAAAAATTTACTACAAGTTCTCCACAGCGTATTTGTAATGGAAGAAAAAGAATAGATGAACTCTAAGATAGATAAATATAAATTACCTAATTTAAATAAGAGAGAACAAATATTGAGTAAAAATGAACAGAACCTCAGAGACCTGTGAGAACTGTTTATGGAAGTCTCAGAAGGAGAGAAAAAAGAGAAAGGAACAGAAAAGTAATTTGAAAAAATGAACATAAACCATTTAAAGAAATCATCACTGAAAATGTCCCAACTTTGAAAATATTAATCTACTAATCAAAGAAGTTTAACAAACTTCAATAGAATAAACACAAGAATGTCTATATCTAAAACACTATAGTTAAATTGTGGAAAGCCAAAGACAAAAATAAAACTTTAAAATCAATAGGGGAAAATGGCTCATTACATATAGTGGAATAACAATACAATTAACAACTGGCTTCTCACCAAAAATAACTGGAGAGAAGTCAGTGAGTTGACATACAGTGCTGAAAAAAAATAAACTGTCAACCCAAAATTTTACATGCAATAAATATAAAGGTGATAGAAAGACATTTCTAAATAAAAGTACACTGAGAAATGTCTAAATTCACATGTAATTACCTTTTATTTCTTTACTGGTGCTTTATCATACCAATAAGATATTTAAATTATCGTAGCTTTAAGGTATATTTTGATGTTTGGCCAGCCAATTATTCTATTTATTATTTTCTCGTCCTCATTTTCTGGTTGTTTTTGTACATTTAGTTTTCCAGGTGAATTTTAGAATCAGCTTGCTACATTTCATAAAAAATTATGTTGCAAATTTGATTAGAATTATTGACTTTGTACTAGTTATTATATTTATAAAAAATAAAATCTTACACAAGCCTCTTTAAAGCATATGCAGCACTAACAACAAAGGAATTTAGTGAAAGGAAACTGCAGTATATCAGAACATTGAAAAAATTGTGGGTTAAGTAAAGTGAGAAAGGACAGTGGCAGTGACTATTTTTTTGGTACTTAGAGCAGAGTCTGTGGACCTGCTCTCTGGGTCTTTGCCATTAATGTGACTCAGAAATGCTTATTTCTGTGCTCCCCACTCCAAGTTCCAGATTTCTGAGAGAGAAATTTATTGTTTGAGCTTGGGTCCTGTGTATGCCCTACATCATGAGCTGTAATCACGTGGCAGAATTTGATAGAATAGGTAATCTGTAGTAAAGGTATCACTGCTGAAAGTAATTCTTGGAGACCACCCAAAGTCATGTCCATTTACTGTATATCAAGGCAATGTCATCTGCCACTATTTCCCTGAATTTGGGCTTTTTGGGTTATGACATTATTTCTCTAGTTTATTGTGGTCTTATACCAAAATTCTGTAATTCTGTAACCATGATCATCACCACAGTATATATACAATGGTCAATGGAAATAGGCAAAAAAAAAGAAAAAAAATAATTACAGTACCTCTTTAGAAAGATAAATAAAAGAGATGATAATTATATTCAAACAGTAAACAAAGAAAAAATCCTTATTTATGTTATGATGACAAGCCTTTTTTTTTTTAATTTTGTCTCCTGGCTTTGCCAATTTCATGTTCTCTTTGTCTTAAGAACTCATCTGTTTGTGATTTTTTTTTTATCCTAGTGGATTGGTCTTTATTCCCGAGGGAAGCCATTGGTGTTATTGTCTTTAAAGATTTCAGTTGTCTTCTCCTAGTCTTTAACATTGGACATAGTGAACAAAGAATTTTTCTGGCAGCACTTGGTATTGTGGCAGATTAAGGCAGATGTGATTCAATCCTAATGTGCTCATTGGTATTGAGTGTTTAATGTACCCCAGCTCCCCCAACAGAGTTTGAAATTAGAAAAGGGAACATGATTACAGGACCTTCTTCAGTCTCAAAAAAAAACCTAAAATGTTAAGTGCCCAATTCAGAGCAGCAACCCTATTTCCTATGGAGAGCTAGTCAATCATACCAGCAAATTTTCTTCTTTGAGTCTCCTCTCAGTGGCATGAAGATTCCAATATGGCCTAGTGTCTGTCTCTCTACCAAATCAGGAGAATTTTTTTCTTCCAACTTTATTGGGATATAATTGGCAGTCAAGATGGTGGAGTAGGTAAATGCTGTGTTTGCCTCCTCTCACAACAACATCTCCCTCCCCACTTCCCTCTGGTAATAACTAAACTGTTGTCCATGTCTATGAGTTTTTGTTTGTCTTGTTTGTTTGCTGCTTTTAGTTTTATATTGCATGTGTGACTAAAATCATATGGTTCTTAAATTTTTCTGCATGACTTACTTCACTTAGCATGTTAATCTCAAGAGCCATCCATGTTATTGCAAATATTTCATCTTTTCTTATGGCTGAGTAATATTCCATTGTATATATGTATTGCATCACTTTTATCCAATCATCCATCGAAGGACACTTCATTTGTTTCCATGTTTTAACCACTGTGAATGATGCAGCAGTGAATATCTGAGTGTATATATCTTTGTGGATAAATGTTTTCAAATATTTTGGGTAGATACTCAGAAGAGGGATTGCTGGGTCAAATAGTAATTCTATTCTTAATTTTATGAGAAACATTCATACTGTTTTCCATAACAGCTATACCAATTTACATTCCCATTAACAGTGTAGAGGATTTCTTTTCCTTCACAATCTCTCCAACAGTTGTTATTACTTGTCCTGTTGATGATAGCCATTCTAACAGGTATTAGGTGATATCTCATTGTGGTTTTGATTTGCATTTCTCTAATAGCTAGTGAAGTTGAGCATCTTTTCATATGTCTGTTAGCAAACAATTCATATGTCTTCTTGGGAGAAATGTATGTTCAGGTCCTCTGCCCATTTTTAAATTGAAATATTTGTTTTTCTGTAGTTAAGTTATATAGTTAAGTTGTATACTTTGGATATTAGCCCATTATCGAAGGAGTTGTTTGCAAGTATCTTCTCCCATTGAGTTGGTTGCCTCTTTGTTTTGTTGATTTCTTTTGCTGTGCAGAAGCTTTTTAGTTTGATAAAATCTGATTTATTTTTGCTTTTACTTCCCTTGCATTTGGGGTCAAATTCCTCAAATACTCTCTAAAACCAAGGTCCATGAGTTTAGGACCTATGTTGTCTTTTAAGCAATTAATTGGTTCAAATCTTATATTCATGTCTTTGATCCATTTTGAGGTAGTTTGGTGTATGGTGACAGATAGCAGTCTAGTTTCGTTCTTTTGCATGTGGCTTTCCAATTCTTTGCCCATTTTTTAATTGCATAATTTGTTTTCTTGCTATCAAGTTGTAAGGGTATTTTTTAAAACATATTTTGGATATTAATCTTATCAGATATATGTATTGCAAATACTTTCTCTTATTCTGTATGCTATCTTTTATTTTATTGATTGTTTCCTTTGCTGGGCAGAGCTTTTTAGTTTAATAGCGTCCCTTTTTTTTTTTTTTTTTTGCTTTTGTTGCCTATGCTTTTAGTATTATACACAGAAAATTATTGCCAAAACCAGTGTCAGAAAGCTTTTCCTCTGTTTCCTTCCAGGAGTTTTATAGTTTCAGATGATACATTTAAGTCTTTAATTTATTTTGAGTTAATTTTTGTGAGTTCCACTAGTATTCTTTAAAACACATCAGACTTAGTATTAGTTCTACCAGGAATTTGAATAGAAATTAATAGAAATCAACATATTTGCATCTTTGGAATCTTTAATGGCAATAACAATATCTTTAATTTCACCTAGAAAGCAGCCTGGCCTTTGATTAACTATTACAGCAGACAAGATAGGATTTGTTGGCTTTTGTTTGGCATTCCTACCACAAAAGCCCTTTCTCCATGGTTCATAGTTTCATTGCAGACTTCCCTTCATTCCAGAACCTCAGTAGCTGTCACCTGGGAATTGAGCATAATACTCCAATGTACTGGTTAGAGTTAGTCTTTTTTTCATTTGTCCTAGAGTTCTTTGTTTTTAATTTTACACAAATCAAATTAATAGATTGATCTATTAATTTATTTCTGAGAATTTCATGAAGAGAGAGAAAAAGTAAACTCTGTGTAACTTTTAAAGATTGCTGCACAAACTTATGCTCAATTTACTGTGTTGCCACCTGGGCCCACCTACCCCAGGATTCCTTCATTCCCATTTTATTTTTATTCTAGCTGTTTCTCAAATGCTGCCCAGTAAGAAAAATGTCACCCAGAAAAACTCCTTTTCAAAATTTGTCTTGCTAATCTATTCCTCAAAGTAAGAGGGAAAAAAACCATGTATACGCATATGTACACACATACATACACACATACACACACACACACAAATGTATTATATATGGTAGCATATATAAGTAACAGAAATATATATTTAAACATATATATACACACACATACATGTACACATACACATACACACATAATGAAAGGGTCAATAAAATGAATAGGAATCATATGATGGACATAATTTAATATTCCTATCTTTTGCAATCTTTGAATGTCTTCTGCTATGTTGGGCTTCTGCTATGTTCTGGACTTCAGTGCTGCCCAGGCCAAGACTGGATGCTGGTTTCAATTAAACAACCCAGAATATTTTCAGAACCATACCTGTCTGCCTAATCTAGCACTTTAAATGTATTATCTCCAATGAGTGCTCCCATTACAAATAGCACATTTTCTGTAATCTCTTCCAGTTAGGACTACTTTATTTTCTATACTGATTCTGCATATCACCTTCTTGGGTACTAATTCTAGACAATACTAGGATAACAATGAAGGGTGAGACATGGTAGAGATTGCTGTTACTTCAAAGATGTAGCAGGAGGCAGCAAGTCATGTGGAGTAGAAATTGTTCATAGAGCCTTGGGACAATCAGAGTTCTCCAGTTCTCATTTCTCTATAATTCTCATTCCTCTATATCCTGTGGGTCAAGAACCCAGTCTTTTTCATCAATGTTATAATTTATATAAGAAATTTGAAGGGATTATGAACTCAGTAGGCATTTTTTCAGCCTCTAACATGAATTTCTCTAAGTGGTTTTTAACTGTCTCAGCTTAGTGAATATAGACAAGACAATATTTCTACCATAGTTATAAAATAACGTTTATTTTCACTCTATGTTTTGAGTTAGAGCCTGGTGTATCTCACTTGTTTTTTTTTTCTCACTGTAAATTGTTTAATGCCATCAGAAGCAAATATCTTAGCCTGCAGTTCTGAACTTCTCTGTCCTGTTAAAACACTAACATTGTAGCTACATCACGTGCTTCAGAACCTCAGCCTCATGGTTTCTTGGTTATCCATCTCTATTCTCAGCCTTGGCAAGGTTTTTGTTTTCTCTTTTTCAACAGTTATATTTTTCTGAGCTTTTTCTTGTTGGGTCAACTTTGTTTTATATTGATCAAAGTCTACTCTTTTCCTTTCTAATTTATTAATTACATTTATTTTATGTATCCCTTCTCTTTAATTTTTTGTCTGATATATTTGCTATTTTATGTTTTTCTTAATTTTTTGAATTTTTAATTAATTTACATTTATACATACTTGAAATACATTTAAGGCTATATGATCTCTCCCGATTACTTACCCCTTTGACTATATCCCATAGATTATGAAATATAGTGTTCTTGTTACCATTAATTTCTAAAGTGTCTGTTATTTCATTTTAGATTTATTAAATTTTAAATCGAAGGTTAGTTAAAAATAATTAAAATTTTTTTCAATGAGTAATGGTTTCTTTTTCAGTTTTTAAATTATTAACTGCTAGTTTTGTGGTATTTTGAGTGCTTATTTTTACTGTGATAAGGTTTTTGCCCAGGACATAAATTATCAAAATAAAACATCATTTTTATAGTATTGAGTGTATTTTGCATTAAATTCTGTCTTATTTTTATATTGCCTGTCTTGCTTTCTTTTGGTAGAATTTATCCAATATATCTCTATTTGTTCTTTTATTTCCAAATTTTCTACATATGTATTTTATAAATAACATGTATCTGGACAAATTTTTTTTTTACTCACTTATTTTGACCCAATTTTAGAGACTTAAATTGTTTCTAGAGGAACTTGACTCATTCACAGTTATTGTAATCATTGATATATTTACAGTCAGCCTCACTTTTCTATTTTATGATTGCTATTTACCACATTTTCTTGTTACTATTGTATAGTCATCCCTCTTTGTTAGCTTTATCAAGAATTTTTGTTTTGCTTTGCATTTTTCTCTCCTACCTTTTCCTCTTCAGGACAGTGGTGTGCATAGTTAAAATCACCTAGAGTACTTCTTAAATGCAGATGCCTAGACCTTCAGAGATTCTGCATAGGAATCTGCATTTTAAAATTATATTTCAAGTGGTTCTGCAGAAGATGATTTAAAGATTAAATATGACCTAATTAAGATCCAGCAATTTATTTTACAAAGAATATGAAAACACTAATTCAAAAAGATATATATGTCCCTATGTTCATTGTCACATTATTTACAATAACCAAGTTATAGAAACAACCTAAGTGCCCATCAATGGATAAATGGATAAAGAAGATGTGATACATGCACACACATACACACACACACAATGGGATACTATTCACCCATAAAGATGATGAAATATTGCCATTTGTAAAAATATGAATGAATCTTGAAGGCATTATGCTAAGTCAGACAAAAAAGGACAAAAATATGCAATTTCATTCATGTGAAACAAAACAAAAAAGTAATAAATGAACAAACAAAACAAAACAAGCACAAATGCTTAGATACAGAAAACAGACTGGTCATTATCAGAGGGGAAGACGGTCAGGGAGAGCAAAATGGGTAAAGAAGATTAAGTATAATGTGACAGATGGGAACTAGACTTTTGGTGGTGAGCATGCTATAGAGTATACAGATATTGAATTATAATGTTGTACATCTGAAATTTATATAATGTCATTAACCAATGTTACCTCAATAAAAAAGTGCTCTAGTCTGGAAGTCAAACTTTATGTTTTTATTCTGCAAGGCACTATTTTAACAAAAAATCTAAACTTACATTTTTACACATATCAAGAAATTACCCATTTGTATAATCTTCTGCATCTAAGCAAGTATTTTTAAAAGCATCCTTTTACTTCAACCTCTCAATTTCCACTTTTAACTAATTTAAGTTCTACATTATTTATTTTACTAATGTAACTTTTACTTTTTAATATATTTTTTTACTGAATCAATACATAGTTCACTGCTACATTCTCAACAATTATATAAACATGCCTGGGGGTTTCACAGGTTTCTTTTCTAATCACTACTATTTTTAAAACCTTTTAAAGGTATGAAATATAGCATACATTCAGAAAAATGCATAAAACACAAATTACAGTTTAATAAAGTGAAAATCCTTACTCAGGTCAATGAAAAGAATATTTCTTGCACCCCCCAATTTGCCTATGTACCCCCTGACAATCATAGTATTGACCCTTCTCTATAGAAAACAACACTTTCTTAATTTGTATGGTAATTATTTCTTTGCTTTACTCTACAGTTTTGCTATTTTTGTATGTTTCAGAAACAATAGAGTTAATGTAGCTTTTCCTGCTTTTAAAGTTTTATGAATGAAATTATATGGTATATATTATTTTGTGCCTGGCTTATTTTGCTCCAACATCATATTTTTAATATTTATCCCTTTTTGTATTATATAGCTGTCATTCTTACATATATTTCAAAATTTGTTTATCAGTTATACCATTGTTGGATATTTGAGTCATTTCTGGTTCTGGGACATTCTAAACAGTGCTGCTATAAACACACTTATGCAGTTGACCATGAATAACTTGGGTTTGAACTTCGTGGATCCACTTCCATTTATAAGTGGTCCCGGGCAATTCAAACCTGTGTTGTTCAAGGGTCAACTGTGTTTTTCATCCGTGGTTGGGAATACACAGATATGGAGGGCCGACCATAGTTATAAAGAAATTTCTACTATGTGGAGATCCGTGTCCCAACGCCCTGCGTTGTTTAAGGGTCAATTATTTCCTAGTATACAGGCATGTTCTGATACCAATTCTCTGAAACCAATGGGATATTCTACAATTAAATTCAATTTTGAAATTAACTATAGAGTTAGTGCAGACCTTTCAAGATAAATGCAAAGTTCTTCATAAGACTGCTCTCATTTCAATTGTCTACTGCAAATCTCAGGGACTACCCACACTTTTGTCTGGTCAGCCAGAAATTTCAAAATGTTTTGTTTTTATCCTAACTGAAGTAGACTGCAATACAATTGTGATGCTTGCACTTGGAGTTAGCTTCAGATTGCACAAGGGGCTCAGTTCTTTACAAGTCTAATCTCACTTTACTTGCTCACTGCAGGTCATGGGGCCACTTGCACTTCAGAATGGTTATAAATTCAGGAGTTCCTATGAAACTCAGATTTGATAATTTACTAGAATGACTCACAGAACTCACTGAAAAAACCTACAGTTTCATTATAAAGACTACAGATCAGAAACAGCCTGAAGAGATGAATAGAGCCAAGTATGGGGTGGGGGGCATGCAGATCTCCCATACCTTCTCCTTGTGGAATGTGGGTTCATCACCCTTCCAGCATATCAATGTGTTTATTAACCAGAAAGCTCCACTGTGCCTCAGTATCCAGGGCTTTTATTAAGGTTTTATTATATAGGTAAGATTAATTAAACAATTGAACCAATTGGTAGCCCTCCTTCTCTACCTAGAAGTCAGGAAGCTGAAGTTCCAACTCTCTTATGATGTGCTTGGTTTTTCTGGTGATGGGCCCCCATCTTGAAATTATCCTGGGTCCATGCTGAATCACCTCATTAGCATATGAAAAATACACTTATTCCTCAGAAAATTCAAGGAATCTCTGTGTCTGGAACCAAAGATGATGACAATATATTCTTTTTTATACTACAACAGGTAAAGAATTTTTTGATGGGATATACCTAAGAGTGGAACTACTGTGTTGTAATACATGCATAACTTCAAATTTGCTAGAAAATGAAAAACTATTTTACAAGGTGGTGATATTAACATTCTCACTATTAATTGGTATCTGAGAGCTCAAGTTGTTCTATATTTTTGTCAACACTTGCTATTATTAGAACCTTTAGCTTTTGTCAATTAGGTAGATGCATGGTGGCATTTCATGTTTACTTTCTACTATTAATCTTTCCTTTATTCCTGAGAATTTTCATGGATACAGAATTTTAGATTTGCAGTTGCTAAAGATGTCATTTCTTTATTTAGTCACTCTCTTAAAAATTTTAAAACAGTTTAAAAATTATTTTTTTGTTGGTGGGGAGGGGGACTAGCTATTTAAAACTTTTTTCTCTTTATTTGTTTTATGCACTTACACAGTGCTGTATATTTATTTTTTATTCTACTGATGAGGTGAGTTTTGGTATTCTTAAATATCTAGATTGGTGTCTGTCTTTGGTTGTAGAAAATTCTTGGCCACTAGTCTTTTAAATGTCATCTGAGCTGTATTATGGCCTCCCTCTCTATTCTAGGTAGCTGATTACATATAAGTTACATAGCCTCATCTATTTTCTGTCTTTCCATTATGTTTTCTACCTTTTAATTACTCTGTGTTGCATTATGGTTATTATGACTTATAAATTTATCTATTCTTCAATTTTTATTTTTAAATTAGAGTTAAAATGCAATATTATTTTATATTAGTTTCACATCTATAGCATAGTAGTTAAACATTTATATAATTTACAAAGTGACCCCCCCAAATTAGTCTAATACCCACCTGGCACTATACATAATTATTACAATTTTATTGACAATATTTTCTATACTGTACTTTACATCCCCATGACTATTTTTTAATGAAAATTTGTACTTCTTAATAGCTTCCCCTATCCCCAAAACCCCCTCCCATCTGGCATTCATCAGTTTGTTCTCTGTATATATGAGTCCGTTTTGGTTTATTCGTTCACTTATTTAGTTCTTTAGATTACACATATAAGTGAAATCATATGATATTTGACATTCTCTAACTTATTTCGCTTATAATAATACCCTCTAGGTCCATCCATATAGTTGCAAATGGTAAGACTTAGTTTTTTTATGGCTGAATAATATTCCATCATATATATATATACCATAACTTCTTTATCCAATTGTTCTTAATGGGCACTTCGGTTACTTCTATATTTTGGCTATTGTAAATAGCACTGCAGTGAACGTAGTGGTGCATATACATTTTTTCTAATTAGTGTTTTGGATTTCTTCAGATAAATATCCAGAAGTAGAATTGCTGGGTCATAAAGTAGTTTTATTTTTAATTTTTTGAGGAACCACCAAACTGTTTTCATAATGGTTACATCAATTTGCAATCCCATCAACAGTGTGTGAGGGTTCCCTTTTCTCCACATCCTCACCAACACTTGTTTTTTGATTTATTGATGAGAGCTATTCTGACAGGTGTGAGGTAATATCTTATCATGGTTTAAATTTGCATTTCCCTAATGATTAGTGATACTGAGCATCTTTTCATATGTCTGTTGCCTATCTGTATGTTTTATTTGGAGAAATGTCTAATTTTTAATCAGATTGTTTTTTTGGTGTTGAGTTGTAAAGGTTTTTAAAAAATTCATGTGTTAAAAAATATGTTTTGGATATTAACCCCTTATAGATATGAGTTAATGAATATCTTCTCCCATTCAATAGGTTGTCTTTTTATTTGTTAATGGTTTCCCTTGCTGTGAAAAACTTTTTAATTTGATGTTGTTTCATTTGTTTATTTTTTCTTTTCCTTCCTTTGTCCAAAAAATATGTCAGAAAAAATATTACTAGGAGTAATGTCAGAGAATTTACTCTCTATGTTTTCTTCTAGGAGTTTGTTGTTTTGGGTTTTACATTTAAGTCTTTAATCTATTTTGAATTTATTCTGTATACAGTGTAAGAAAGTGGTCCAGTTTCACTTTTTTTTGCATGTATATACCCAGTTTTCCCAACACCTTTAAACCATTGTATATTGTTGTCTTTAACCCATTTATTCTTGCTTTTTTGTTGTTGTTGTAGATTAAATTACCATTTACATGTAAATGTATTTGTGGGCTCTCTATTCTGTTTCATTCATCTATGTATTTGTTTTTATGCCAGTACCATCTTGTTTTAATTACTATAGGTTTGAAGTATAGTTTGACATCAGGTAGTATGATACCTCCAACTTTGTTTTTCTTTTTTAAGATTGTTTGTGTGTATTTCTTAATTTACACATGTAATTACACATGATCTTCCTACTTTTGCTTTTAACCTTTATATTAGCTTTAGTGTTTGCAGATCCACTGCTTTTATTGTGTGTTTACCTTTGTGAAAGACTTGTTTTCTTTGTGATATTTTCTTATTCATATTTTTGATCATTGTTTTCTTTTTCTTAAATAAGCCCTTTTAATATTTCTTGTAATACTAGTTTGGTGGTGATAAACTCCTTCAACTTCTTTTTGGTCTGGGAAGCTCTTTATGTCTACTTGGATTCTAAATGATAGCCTTGTTGGGTGAAGTAGTCTTGGTTGTAGGTGTTTGCTTTTTATTACTTTGGATATTTCCATGTCAATCCCTTCTGGCCTGCAAAATTTATGTTGAGAAATCAACTGATAGTCTATGGGGGTTCCCTTATAGTGACTAATTGTTTTTTTTTTTTAATGCTTTTAAGATTCCCCATTTATTTTAAACTTGGCACTTTTATTATGACGTGTCTTGGTGTGAGACTCTTTGAGTTCATCTTGTTTGGGACTCTCTGTGCTTCCTGGATTTGTAGTCTGTTTTTTCCGTCAAGTTAGGGAATTTTTAGTTATTATTTGTTAAAGTAGGTTTTCAATCCCTTGCTCTCTCTCTCACCTTCTGGTACTATTATAATGAAAATGTTGTTATGTTTGATGTTGTACCAGAGGTCTGTTAAACTATCTTTATCTTTAAATTATATTTTCTTTATTTTTCATTTATTTATTTATTTATTTATTTATTTATTTATTTATTTATTTATGTTAAATTTATTGAAATAACACTGGTTAATAAAATTATAAAGATTTTAAGTGTACAATTAAAAAAATGCATCCATGTATTACATTGTGTGTTCACCACCTAAACTTAAATTTTCTTCCATCACAATATATTTGACCCTCTTTACCTCTGTCTACCTCCCTCCCTCTCCCTTTCCTTCTGGTAAACACTAAACTGTAGTTTATGTCTACGAGTTTTTGTTTGCTTGTCTTGTTTGTTTGTTGCTTTCAGTTTTATATTTCCCATATGAGTGATATCATATGGTTCTCAGCTTTTTCTGCCTGACTTATTTTGCTTAGCATATTTCCTCAAGATCTACTCATATTGTTGCAAATGTCAGTATTTCATCTTTACTTATGGCTGAGTAATATTTCATTGTATATATGTACCACATCGTGTTTATCCAATCATCCACTGAAAGACACTTCATTTGTTTCTATGTGTTGGCCACCATGAACATCAGGGTGCATATATCTTTGTGGATAAATGTTTTCAAATATTGGGTTAGATACCCAGAAGAGGGATTCCTGGGTCAAATAATAATTCTATTCTTAATTTTTAAAGAAAACTCTATACTGTTTTCCATAGCATCTGTACCGATTTACTTTCCTACCAGCAGTGTATGAAGGTTCCTTTCCCCCCACAACCTCTCCAAGAGTTCTTATTACTTGTCCTGTTGATGATAGTTATTATAACAGGTGTAAGGTTGTATCTAATTATAGTTTTGATTTGCATTTCCCTAATAACTAGTGAAGTTGAACATCTTTTCATATGTCTGTTAGCCATTTGTATGTCTTCTTGGGAGAGTGTACATTCAGGTCCTCTGCCTATTTTAAAATTGGATTGTTTGTTTTTTGGTAGTTATATTGTATAAATTCTTTATATAGTTTGTATATTAGCCCCCATCAAAGGCGTTGTTTGCAAATATTTTCTCCCATTGAGCTGTTGTCTCTTTGACTTATTGATGGTTTCTTTTGATGTGCAGAAGTTATTTTGTTTGCTCTAGTTCCATTCATTTTTGCATTTACTTCCCTTGCTTTTGTGGTCAAATTCATCAAATCCTCTCTACAACCAAGGTCCATGAGTTTATTAACTATGTTTTTTTTTAATGCAATTTATTGCTTCAGGTTTTATATTCATATTTTTTATCCATTTTAAGTTAATTTTGGTGTATTGTTACAGATAGGGGTCTAGCTTCATACTCTTGCATGTGGCTTTTCAAGTTTTAGCACCATTGATTAAAGAGGCCTTCCTTTCTCAATTGTATGTTTTTGGCTCCTTTGATGAAATTTATTTGCCCATATATTTGAGTGTTTATTTCTGAGTTCTCAATTCTGTTTTATTTATCTTCAAGTCTGTTTTTCTGCCAGTACCATGCTGTTTTGATTATTGTTACTTTGTAGTATAATCTGAAGTCAGGCGGTGAGATACCTCTGATCTTATTCTTTTTTAAAAAACTTTGTTATTTATTATTTATTATTTATTTTTTTAGGCAAGGCAACCCTTGGTTGACCTTATAGGTTGCAAGGACCTTGTCAGCTTATAATCCCTTATTTTTAAAAAATTAAAAAAAATTTTTTATGCCTACAGCACCTGGTTTCCTAAGTGGTCTCCCATCCAAGTACTAACCAGGCCCAATCCTGCTTAGCTTCTGAGGTCAGATGGGATCAGGCTTGTTCAAGATAGCATGACTGTAGATTGGTCTTGTGCTTTTTTATCAGGATTACTTTGGCTCTTCAGTGTCTATTGTAATTCCATGCAAATCTGACAATAATTTGTTTTATTAAAAAATAATGTCTGAGAATTTGATGGGGATTGCATTAAATCTGTATATTGCTTTTGATATTATGATCATTTTAACTATGTTGATTCTTCCATCTATGAACACAAAATATCTTTCCATTTTTTGTGTCTTCTTCAACTTTTTAAAAATAATGTCTTATAATTTTCATTGTATAGGTTCTTCACATCTTTTGTTAAATTTATTCCTAGGTATTTTATTCTCTTGGTTGCAATTTTGCAGAGTAGCAGATTGGATCAAAAAACAAAGCCCAGTCATATGTTGCCTTCAAGAAACACCTCTCAGCTATAAAGACAAATATAGCCTCAAAGTGAAAGAGTGAAAACACTATTTCAGGCTATTGAAATCCAGAGAAAAGTAGGTGTAGCAGTACTTATATCTGATGAAACAGACTTCAAATAAAAAAAGTAATAAGAGATAAAAAAGGACACTTCATAATACAGGAGATAATACATTAAGAAGACATAATGCTCATTAACAATCAAGGACCACCAAAATGTACACAGCAACTACTGACATAACTAAAGGTAGAAACTGATAAAAATACAATTATAGTAGGGGACCTAAATATCCCCATTGACAGCTATGTATAGATCATCTAAACAGAAAATCAGTAAGAAAATATCAGCCTTAAATGACACGTTAGACCAATTGCACATAATCAATATTTACAGAGCCTTTCATGCCAAGACACCAGCTTATACAGTCTTTTCTAGTGCACATGAAACATTATCAAGTATAGACTATATGCTGAGACACAAAACTAGCCTCAACAAATTCAAGAAGATTGAAATCATACCTAGAATATTCTCTGACCACATGCTTTAAAATTGAAGACTCACTGAAAAAAGAAAGTGGGAAAACCCACAAATATGTAGAGATTAAACAACATGCTAAAGAAAGACTGATTCAAAGAAGAAATAAAAGAAGAGATCAAGAGAAACATAGGAACAAATGAGAGTGAAAATACAACATATCAAAACTTTTGGGACACAACAGATGTGACAATAATAGGATTGTTCATATCATTATAGTCCTAACCAGTGCTTTGAACTCTGCTTGCCTCCATTTTGTTTAATTATTTTTTCTGGAGTTTTGTATTATTGTTTTATTTGGGTTATGTTTCTTTGTCTCCTCAGTTTGGCTGCCTTTCTGTGTTTCTATGTATTAGGTAGAACTGTTACATCTCTCATTCTTGGCATGGTGACTAATGCAGGTATCCTATGGGGTCCAGTGGCTCAGTCTCCTTGGTCACTTGGTGCTCTAGGGGTGTCTCCTGTTTGTGTGTTTCTTCTTGTTGCAGTTGAGCCTTGGTGATTTTGGCACATCATTGGTTGGGTTTGACTCTCAAGATGACTAGCTGTGAGGACTTTCTGTGAGTAATGTCAAGGAGCTGGTATGTGGAGTTGACCCAATGAAGTGGGATTCATTTTAGTAGTGCTCTGATGCCTGCGGAGGTCACCCTTAGAGGTTTCATTTGTGGAGCTAAATGAGTGGAGCTTTGGTATAGTCTGAAGTGGTTACTAGGCATGTTTGTCCTGGGGTCTCTTGGAGGGGCTCCCGTACAGACTCAGGTCAGTCGCTGCCAGTGTCCCTCCAAGGGCCACTTGGTAAAAGTCACAAAGTAATATGTGGTTGGTAGCTGCCTGTGCTGGGCCTGGAGGTACCTGGAAGATAGATACTGTGCTGCAAATCAAGATTGGCTGCCACTAGTGTTGGGCTTGGGGCCACTTAGTAAGAGGCACAGGGCACACTGAGGCCAGGTGCTGCTTGTTTAGGGTTTGTGGACATTTGAGAGATTTTAGAAAAGTCTGCAGTGTAGGCAAGCCACTTGTGTGGAATAGATAATGAAAGTGGTTTGGGCTAAGCATGTGAATTGGGTTGGGTGGGATCTCAGAGAATCATCAAGGTAGGACAAGTGGTGTTAGGCAGATTAATTTAGATTTAGATTTGGTGTCCACCTGAGCCTCCTGGCTATGTAGGGGAGAAAGATTCAACAAAAGAAAAATGGTGCATTCCAGCACTTTAGTACTGGGAAGTGCTGCCCCTTTAGCACTTGTCCTGAAGCCAGATAATTCAGTTCCTCTCCCTATGTCCCTGGAACTTTTTGAGCTACTGTTCCTTCACTTTGGTTTAGGGCAAATGTTTTTTGAGTGAAGAGTCTATGCTTGGGTCCTTTAAGAAGATGCCATGGGCCTTCAGCAGCCCAGTGATTCACACAGACTGAGACACTGCTGATTTTCACAGCCAGATGTTGTGAGGACTCATTCCTGGCACTGGGGCTCCAGGCTGGGGAGCATGTTGTGTTGTTGAGACTCCTCATTCCTCAGGGGAAGCTCTGCAACTGATATCCCTCCTAATTTTTAACAGCCAGAGGTGGCTTTTCTTTATATGATTAGTTATAGGAGTTCTGTTCAGTTGGTGTTCAATTGGTTCTCATGGGTGGTTGTTCTATAATTTAGTAGTAATTTTTATTTGGTCAAGAGAGGAGGGTAGCACAATGTTTTCCTACTCTACCATTTTGATTGGATGTCCTTTCCTGACTTCAAATCTTACTTAAACATAAAGATCAGGCTAATTGTACATGCAAAATATATAAGATAAAGTAATAAAACTTCTAGAAGATTACATAGGAAAACACTTTCATGACCTTTGGGAAAGGGAAAATTTTGTAATCAAGGCACCGAAAGCACTAGCAATGAAAGAAAAGACTGATAAATTGGACTACATTAAAATAATGTCTTTTCATCAAAAGATACCATTGGGAGAAAGAAATGGTAAATCTTAGAGTAGGAGAATATATTTTCTAGTATTATTTGACAGATTCTTGTACCAGCTGGGTTTCTGACTGGCTTTGGCCAAAGGAAGGTTGGAAGGAAGAAGGAAAGGGGATGTGAATGTATTTCTTCTTCTCTTTCTTTTTCTGCCTTCAGTAGCATCACCAACAGCTGCTGTATATTCTCCATGTTTTCCACTTTAATTCCAGCTTTTACTGGGTGATCTTGAACCCAGTGAGGTGAAAATACTTTTTGTGGTGATCTCTACTAATGCCCCAATTCACGTCCTTTCAGCCTCACCTCTGATTTCAGCACAGCTACAGTGGACAGCTCTGGACAGTTTTAACTAATCTCAAGCGTTAACACATCTTTCACTTTCTGTCCTGGGGTTTCTACTACACTGTAGAGATTTCTGAAGCCTGCCTGGTAAGCTAGCATGTATAGACAGAAAACATAGGAAATCAACCCCCTTAAGGTGAACCTCAATAAATGAGAGCTGGAAGCTCTTGAACAAATACTTTTCTCACTTAATCCTTAGGTGAAAAAATATTCAAGTCTTCTATATTCTCCTCAGAAGATCCTGGGTGGGACTGAGCTTCAGTTGTCCACCGCAGTGTCCTCAAATATGCCCTGATGTTGGATTTTCTCCTCCCCTTATTCTCTCTAATAACTCACTCTACCTTCTTGGAATCACCTTCTAAATAAACTATAGTTGACCCTTGAATGATGAGGGGATTAGGAGTGCCAACCCTGTAGCAGCTGAAAATCTGTGTATAGTTTTTGACTCCCTAAAATCTTAATTACAGTCATCCCTCAGTATCTCGGGGGCGGGGCAGATTCCTTCCAAGACAATACCTCCTACCAACTCTGATAACAAAATCTACTGGATGTTCAAATCCCTGATATAAAATGGTGTAGAACAATGCATACAGTCAGTCCTCCACATCCACAGACTCCCAACCAATGAACAAAAATACTGTTGCTGATATGAAGTTGGTTGAATTCATGGATGTGAAACTTGGGGATACGGAGGGCTGATTTTGACAAAAATCTGCACATAAGTGGACCCATAGAGTTCAAGCACCTGTTGTTCAAGGGTCATGTACTTTCATATGAGCTCTGGTCTCAGGCTTTGATTTGCTGTGGAAGGTAGCCTGGGGAGCAGGTAATTCAAGCAAAGATACTGCTTTCTCTCTGTCCTTCGGATTTAGGAATGGTGCCAAATTGTTGATGTTGCTAATTTCTATGTAGTCTCATTTTACCCTGTTGGGATTCTCAGCTTTTCCATTATCCATGTAACTGGTTTTCTGTATTTATTTTTTTTGTTTTACATATGAAGAGTGGACTCTATTTTCCTAGTTATAGTCTAACTGATAAACCTTTCTGGCCTCTATCTCTTCACCATCTCACCTGTTACTTTTCCAAATGCTGACCCTATTTTCTACTTATAACCATTAATCTGCATGGGCTACTGACAATTTTTCTTCATATTCTCTCTCTTTAAAGAAATCATCTGACCTTAGTCATGTATCACTTCTTTGTTGCAAGAAGAAGAAAACACAACATTGCATGGTAGTTAAGCTCTTGAACTTTGGAAGTGAACTGCCAAGGTTCAAATCCTGACTCTGTTAGGTGTGATGGTGACCAACTTCTTTTCTCTCCCTGTTTTAGCTTCCTCATGTGCAAGGTGGGAACAAGAAGATTCCAGTTAGGATTAAATGAGTTAATCCACGTGAAGTTCTTAGAACAATCTTGATAGATAAAAAGAATTAAATAAATGTTACATTTTACTCACTCAAAAATCTACATTTTTAATCATGTTTTCTCAAGCTACAACTCATTTATCATGGATATGTCCCTTAACAATTTGATGAATTAATTAATTTTATTTATTCACTTAAAAATACTCACTGAGTGTTTATTATATTCTTTATTTCCAGTTGTAGGCCTCCTTGTCATTTGTAGCTTAACATTTTGGAAACCAAAATTTTCATCTACTCTTTCTACCAGAAATTCTCCCATCCCCCAAGATAAGCATTTATTCCTAACTTATTATTTATTTTTTATTTACAGAGGTATAATCATTTCATTTTTTTCTCCTCAGTTTTATTCAGTTGGCATACAGCACTGTATAAGATTAAAGTGTACAGCATAATGATTTGACTTACGTATATTGTGAAATGATTACCATGATAAGTTTAGTTAACATACACCATCTCATGTAGATGCAAAAGAAAAAAATGTTTTTTTCTTATGATGAGCGCTCTTAATATTTACTCTTTTAATAATTTTTCAAAATGCCATACAGCAGTGTTAACTACAGTCATCATATTATCATATTGTTCATCTCTGGTACTTATTTATCTTATAACTGGAATTTTGTACATTTTTATCACATTTACCTGCTTTTTCTTTCCATAACCCCCATCTCTGGTAGCCACAAATTTGATCTTTTTAAAAATTAGTTTTGTTTGTTTATGTATATATTTTGAGTCAAATAAGTGAATGAGATCATAAAATATCTGCTTTCTCTGTCTGATCTATTTCACTTAGTACAATGTCATTAAGGTCCATTCATATTGTTGCAAATAACAGAATTCTTTTTATGGCAGAATACTATCTTAGTATGTATATGTGTGTGTATGTGTGTATATTCCCTTATGATTAATGATATTGAACCATTCTTATATGTAACTATTGGCCATTTTTATATCTTATTTGGGAAAATATTTATTCAGAGTTTTTGCCCTTTTTGATTGGATTATTTTATTTCATTTTATTTTTTTGCTATTGACTTGTATGAGTTTCTTATATATTTTGGATATTAACACCTTGTCAAATACATGCTTTGGAAATATTTCACTCATTATGTAGGTTGCATTTTTATTTTGTTGATTTTTTTTTTGCTGTGAAGAAGCTTTTTAGTTTAATGTAGTTTCCAGTTTTTTTTTTTTTTGATGTCGTTGCTTGTGCTTTAGGTGCCATATTCAAAAAAATCATTGCCAAGACAAATGTCAGGGAAATTTTTTCATATGTTTCTTCTAGGTATTTAATTATTTCTGGTGGCATATTTAAGTCTTTAATTCATTTTGAGTTAATTTTTGTCATGGTGTAAGATATGTGTCTAATTTTATTCTTTTACATGTGAACATTAAAGAGACTGCCTTTTCTTCATTGCATATTAGTTGACTATATATGCATAGGTTTATTTCTGGGCTCTTGATTCTGTTCTGTTGGTCTATGTGTCTGTTTTTATGCCACTGTTTTGATTACTAAAGATTTACAGTTTGGAATAGGAAGTGTGATGCCTCTCACTTTGTTTTTCTTTCTCAGGATTGCTTTAGCTATTCGAGGTCTTTTGTCATTCCATATCAATTTTAGAATTGTTTTTTTCTGTTATGTAAAAATGCCATTGGACTCTTGAAAGAGATTGCATTGAATTTGTAGATGACTTTGTAGTATGAGCATTGTAACACTATTATTTCTTTTAATACATGATCGTACTCTGCCTTTATTTGTGTTTTATTTCATCAGTGTCTTGTAGTTTTCAATGTAGAGATCTTTCACCTCTTTAGTTAAATTTATTCCTAAGTATTTTATTATTTTGATGTTATTGAAAATAAAATCATTTTCTTTATTTATTTCTCAGATAATTTGTTGTTATTATATAGAAATATTACTAATTTTTGTATGTTAATTTGTATCCTGCATTTTTACTGAATTCATTGATTAGATCTAAAAGTCTTGGTGGATTCTTTAGGATTTCTCTCTATAAAATCATAGCATCTGCAAATAGATAATTTTACTTCTTTCTTTCCAATTCTGATGCTTTTTATTCCTTTTTCTTATCTGATTGTTCTGGCTAGGACTTTCAGTACTATGTTGAATAGAAATGATGAGAGTGAACATCCTGGTTTTGTTCCTGATCTTAAAGGAAAAGCTTTCCCTCTTTTGTGATCAAATATAATGTTAGCTGTGACAAGCTTACCATTTTTAATAGTATCAATTATTTCATTATTTTCTGGGAATAATTGCAACAACACTCATTGTAGTAATTTATATGGTGGTTTACATGTCAAAAAGCATTTTTACATATATGATATTAAAGCACAGAACTGTGAAGACATGATTATTGTCCTAATTGCATATCCCTAGCAGCTAACACATTGTTTAATTTATAGCAAGTAATTACAAAATGTTTGTTAAAGAGTTATTTTATATCTTAACTCAGATTTAAGAAGGTTTATTATCTACAGTATTCATATGAAAAAGAAGCTTTGAGGAATTTGGTTGACCCAGTAAGTCACACAATATTAAATGGCTGAAACAGAACTTCCTTTAGTTTGGAAGATTTGTAGTTATTTTAATTTTGTTTTCTATCCTTCACTATTCTTGCTCATTACTATTTCTTTGAGTTGTATCTCTATCCTGGATTCTGGTATACCATTTTTACCCTAGATTCTCCATTTTATGCTGGGACCCCCTGGATGCAGGCTTTCAAAACATTGATCCACTATTCATAAATAGCCCAGGTCACCTTGAGAAGTGTGGTGGAGTAGACAGAAGTCATAATATTGAGGTGCCAATGTGGAGCTTCCTACTAATAGCAAGCTTTCTGACCTTGGCCACACTGGGACTTGGTTTCCTTATATGCAGAATAAAGTGAGGGTTGAGTTATAGGATCTGTATTATCATTTGACCTGGAAACACTCTGGTGGCACCCCTCTGCTCCAGTCACTGTTCTGCTGCTTTGTCTTAATGCCCCTCATAGCCTAGTTATACCTATGAGATCAGCTTCATATTATCCTAGTTGCTTCTTTCCCCAGCAGGCAAGACTCAGCCCAGGTGTAAGAGCATAAAAGGCTCATTATCTATCTGTGTCTCCCTAAGGGTTTCTGTGTGAGAAGGTAGGTGCAGAAACTAGCTGGGTTTAACAAGGGTCCTCTCCTTTGCACAATCAGAACCACACTTAATACTTCATATTTTGTGATCTTTCATGTACCTCTTTGTTCCATGGGTCAGGGCATTATGTGCATATTTTTGTATTTACGTAAAGTTACATCACAGTCTAGCTTTCCAAATGTTAAGGCCGGTCTTCCAAAGAAAAATAGAAAATTCTATCAAAGCCTAAAATTTTGTGAAAGGGTAAAAATCCCTTTTAGTGATAGACATGGTTTGGATTGGAGAGGACTGGGAGGTGACCTATGTGTGTATATGATTCTAAAGATTATTATAACATCAGTCAATCAAGTCACATTCTTTTCCCACCCTGAGTCACTAATGTTATCCGCAACTCCAAATTTTGGACTTTTTTATCTTTGAGATCTAGAGGTAGTGCTGTGTAAGAATGAGGCCATTGAGAAACTTTTTACACACTATATTAAGAAAGACTCTCTAAAATATATGCAAAATCAGCGTGATGATATAAATTTAAAACCCTACAGAGAAGAAAATATTGAGTGCAAGACCAAGAAAATATTCCAAATAGTTTAAGAATTAAGACATAAATGTGTACATAAAGGCAATGCACTAGAGAAAAAATGCGGAAACTAAAGAAATGGAGAAGTATTGACAATCTGATACTTACATATAAATGACTCCACAGTAAAAATAACCTGTGGCCACTTCTCCTGAGGTCTTTGAAAACAAATAAGTTCTAGAATGCCAGGCATTGATTAAGTAATCTCTTAAGTAATTTATTATAATTGAACATAAGCAAAAAAGTATGAAACTAGGGAAAAAAGGATAACAACAATGTGCCTATACAACAGCCAGATTTTTCATGGAAAGAATCTGGAAGTCAATTTATGTTTTTATGCAGTGGGGTACAACTGTGCTATTTCAGGCAATGTTGAATTCAAGGCCCATCTTGGCCTGCTAGGGTAACATGCTTACATGGTAGTCAGTCTCTGACTTAAAGCGCAGACATGACAGAGATAGAGGGAATATGAAAGAGAAGAACTCTCCACCTTTCCTGCTTATTCACACCAGCCCACTGTTGAAGTCTTACTATGATTTCTGGAAGTGGGCTCTTTGTCTCCCCACCTAGAGAATCTGAGAACTTAATTCTGGTCTGGTGGCGAGATACTAAGCCAGATTTTATTGCTCATTTTTCTCCACATTCAAGTCTCATGGAGATGGTGGTCTGGATGATACTTCTAATTTGGTGATCAATTTTCTGGTGATGGCAGGGCTTTGGTCCTTGATATCCTATCTTAAATGCCATGTGGAGTACTAGCTTTTTACTTTCCTGATATGACATGTTCTTTCACTTTGTTCTTCAGTTTTTTCTTATTACAATTCTGCTTTCTCCTTTCTCACTTCCACTTTTCCTTTAAGACTCCAGCTTATCTTCCCTCTCTGCCCACTCCATTTCCCAAAGTTATGCTTCCACATTGCTCCCATCATTTCATAGACATGACTCCATTAAAACCTTAGCAATATCAATTAATTTGCTCATGTTATCCACTAGATTATGAGCTCCTTGGAGAAGGCCTCTGTATCAGAAAACCTCAGGAAATATGATTGAAATAATTATTTAATTCATTTTCCTCTGACTTTCTGTTCCAGTGATCTAATCTGTCTATTCCAATCATAAGAACTAGGCCCCTGTCTTGTCCTTGCCAACTGGTATCCTTCTTTGATACCCAGAGCTCAGGTACTAAACCTCAGTCCAGGACTTTCTGCCTGTGGAATCATGCATGCTCTTATCTTTTAATCTGACCCTTCATCTCTTGTCATTGGTGAATTAAGACTGAAAAGTGCTCTACTGTTAATTATCTTTTTTCAAGCTAAACTTCTGGAAACCCTGATTAAAGACACCTGAGGTTCTTATTAAAAGTGAGAATTCCCAGGTCCTTCATGCTCACAATTTCAATAACAGAATATATACATATGTGCAGGGCAGGCTTTGTGGGCATTGGCATGTGTCCTGTGCGGTTGTACAGGCCTGTGCTTAGAATGGCCCTGACTTTGATTTTAAAGCTCTACTGGTACTGCCTTGAAATTCTTAATTAGTTTTGAACAAGCGGCCTACTTTTTCATGTTGCACTGGGCCTTGTAGCTGGGTTGTGTGTGTGTGTGTATGTTATTTGAAGGGAATGTCAGAAATATCCATTTTGAAGAAACAAGCACTTTCTTAAAAAACCTACCATAAAGTCTCTTTAAAAAGTTAATTCCTAATGTTAGTGAGGATATAAAGAAAAGATCTGTCTCATTTATTACTCTGGCAATGTAATTTTCCTAGAGGAAATTTAATTTTATATACATTTAAACCCTTAAAAAGTTCCCTCATATTTGAAATTTAAAATCTTAATACATTATGTGTTATATCCTTGCCCTTAGGGCTATTTTTAATTTTGACTTATATTACTTCTATTTTCAAATTTTATTCTTATTAAAGTAATACATGCGTGTATTTTAAAAATCAAGCAATATTAAAAAGCTTATAATGAAGAACTGCAGTTTCTCACTTTATTCCTCTTTATCCCTAAGTCCTACCGCCTAGAAGCAATTCATTTACCTATGTCTTCTGGCATTTACTTTTCTATTTCTATTTTTAATGGATTTATCAAATTTAAATAATTTATCACCTTTTTGTTTTAATAGAGATGATTTAGCTCTTTTACACCTTCCCACAAACATTCCAATGTCTTTAATGTGTATTTTTGTATGTATTCTTAGAAATTTGTTGTTTTATATGCATACATTTTCAGGTTTATGTGATTATTGTTATATATTTAATTGTGTCTTACTTTTCCCACCAAGCACTGTGGGTTTAAGATTTATCCATGTTGCTTTATACTTGCACATAACTGAAGAAGTTTATCACTGCAGCATTGTTAGTAATAGAAAAAAGATTAATGCCATACTAAATGTTTATTACCAGAGAATAAATTAAAGAAATATAGTAGGATAGTCTGTCACAGGTAAAAAGCATGAACTAGATCTTGTCCCTGGTCAGATTGTATGGAACAGATGCAGGTAGATCAAATTTTTATGTGGGTGAATAATGAAAAATCACTTGACGTGAGCCCTAGGTGTGGGCCATGTGCATTTTTCATCCTTGTGGAGGCTAGGCAGTGAACTCATAGAGCATGCCAATACTTCGAAGTTCTCAAAAGATGCCTCACCCTCTTCTGAGTTCCTTCTCTAGACCAACTTGATCATTACTTTATAGGCAGTGGTTCTTCTCATGTCAGTTGTTTCTCTGGATCTCAATCTTTGGAGCTCTCAACTTTTTCTAGTACTTTCCTGCATCTTCCACTTCCAACCCTTTATATCCCATTGGGTAGAATTCCAATAATGCATTAAAATAGAGCCCAAAACATTAATAATAGAAGAAATATTTTCATTCCTTATAGGCCAATCTTTCTATTACACTGAAGAAAAAAAGACTATCTATTTATCTATCTATCTATATCTATATCATCTATCTATATCTATATCTATATCTATATCATCTATATCTATCTATATCTATATCTATATCTATATCTATATCTATATCTATATCTATATCTATATCTATATCTATATCTATATCTATCTATATCTATATCTATATATCTATATCATCTATATCATCTATCTATCTATATCTATATCATCTATATCTATATCTATATCTATCTATATATATATAGAGAGAACGCTAAAATTTCATACTCTGACTTATATTTTTTTCTCTCCTCTCCACACCCTTTTCCTTTTCTTAGGTAACAAAGGATGGGGAATGCATTATTATAGATCCAGGCTTAAGAAAAGTAAACCTGCTCATAAGCCAGCCATGACACACAGGTCTCCAAACAAAAACTGGTCACATAGTAATCATAGTAATTTGATTTCAGCTGGAAGTTAATACCTTCTCTGGGTCTGAGACCTTCCATTAAAATCTTATTATTTCAGTTACATAAGTACGGTCCTATGAGGCCTACAAATTAAACTTAGAAGTCCAAGTTTGCTTCTTACTATAAATGTTAATGAACCATATAGAAAGCTTTCAAATCACACCCCCACCAAATCTTTAAAGAGACCTGTGGGAACAGTCTCTAAACTGGGTGCTGGAATGATGTGGACCTTGGGTAAAAAATGGGGGTGCTGCATTTTGCTCCTAGTATGGTAGGTCCAAGGCTGACATTACGTCTAATGCATCAGTGGAGGCTTTGTTCTTTACCTGTTAGCTACTAGCACTGAGTTTCAAAGTTTTCTTAGAAGTATAAGGGTTCGAGCCTGTTCCAAGATGTCTCACAGTGCCCTAAATAAGGGGAATAATATTAGGTTGGGAATGGAAGAAAGGTACATTTAAAATAATAGGAAAGGTGTATTAGATATGAAACCTAGGCCAGTGATTTATTATTCTCCTGATCATACAGGTGCCTGAGAAGGAACACCTCTAAATAATCAAATAAATTTAATTATCTCTTTCCTGCTCCCCTCTTTCCTACAGACCTGATAGGAAAGTCTTTTCTTGCCCATGTGATAGCAAAGGCTTCTTGCATACATGAACAAAATTCTGTTTTAGGTCAGCTAAGACCCTGGGACCATTCATTGTTTGCCCTTCTTTTTTGTATCTGAGGCCTAATCTCATCCACACACTTGTTCTTACTCAATGAATAATTATTGAGCACCTGTAAAGTGGCGGGTATAGTTCCCTCATACCTGAATAATACAATTTTGAAAATATGTATGAAGCTTTCACTTCTGAAAGGCCAAAAAAAGTTCTATGTGTTACTAGATGGATTTCATTGAGAGTAAAACAATTTTTTTCACAATCCTATTTATGTGTAATGTTTATTGGCCACTTTTAACACAGTTGGATGGGTATAAATAGTTTCATTTTCCCCCCTTGAAATTCTATCTGCAACCGAGCTCTGTAGAATATCTATTCCTGGCTTTTAATGCTATTTTAGACAGAGCCCATAATGTTTCCTTCTCTTTCAAATATTAATAGGTGAGATCCCTTCTCCTAATTCTCTCTAATGGCCCTGTCAATGAGCAGACTTGTGGCTTTCAAGATTTCAATATCCGTGAGGACAGTGGTTGGTTCTTTTGATCTTTCTCCTGCTCCAACTATTTGTATTGGGTGTGGAGGGTTGGAAAGACAGGGTCTACTATTTCACTATCTTCCTTTTCTATTTTAGCAACCTTAAAAATTATGGTTAGGGGAATTGCCAGTCTGGCTCTAAAATTTCTTTACTAAATTTCTTCACTACTTTAAGGCTTAGCTTTTCAAGTGGGTAAGGAGAGGGACAGAAACAAGTGGCTGTTAACTCAGTTAATAACCTTGTTTGCAATTCCCTGTAAGTGGTTACCTTTACTTCTTTAGCTGCCATTGACAGATTTTCAGGTGCAGTAGACATATAAATGCCAGCTGTGGCATATGCTTGAGTTCTTTGGAAGGCAGTTCTTTGACATGAACATGCAGTCCCCTCCCTCTGATATCCTACCTCCAGGAGACATGGATACCAATCTACTGCTGGAGCCTCTTGGCAGACTGCCCTCAAATGAGGAACCTGAACGTCATCTCAAGCATAACCACTCAGGAGAGTTCAACTGATCATAAGAAACTCATACATTTTTGTCATACCATCTCATACTCTATGTTCTAATTACCACCTATTCAGCCTGTTGGTAAAAGGGATCCCCCACCCCAAGAGTCAAGATGGCCAAACACACACATCACCTGACACTGGGCAGATGAAATTAGCAGCAAATATTAGTCACATATAATCACAGGCCCAGGAGGAGAAGGATGCCACATGCCACGCAGGGCCACATTGAGTTGTACTAGAGAACAGAATGAACTAGAAGGGCTGTGGAAGTTAGGCTGAGGTGAACCTTGGTTTCCATGTAAAGATATGATTGGCTTGCTTGAAAAATTTACAGGTTGGCTGGCAAGTGAAATATGTTAGGTTGAAGACCAGGTGCAGCTGGTCCAGTTAATAGGAGCATTAGCCAGGTGAGGAGCCTTTCTTACTGGATGTAGGTCATATCTGGCAACAGTTGGGGAATTCATGATTAGGTGTTTGGGGCCCTGTAAGGCTCAAAGATTACATCCTGCCATCTCTCTCTGATTCCATTTCCTTTCACTTCTGGATCCAGAAACAGATCATTGAGTTGGCTGTCCAAGAAGACATTCAATGAGAGAAGGAAAAATCAGTAAGCACAGTTTGAAGCCTTGTGGGTTGGGTGGGAATCTCCTCTCATCACATCAGCATGTTCCAGGATGTTCCCACCAGCCCCTAAGGTGGCTCCTTATTAGACTGGGGGAGGAGACATAGGAAGACAAGGTTGTGGGTTTGACTGGGGATAGTAAGGCTGGAACTAAGAACCATTGACAAACCCTGAGAAGAGGTACAAACTCTACATTTTAGTAACCATCTTTAAGATTTGTATTTCTTTTCAGGTAGGAATTTAATCCTGGGACAGCAAGAAGAACTCACTGAACATTCTTTTACACATGTTTCTTAAAGGTATGGCCTTCTTTCCTGACCTTAATTCTGTGTAGCACTACAGCATAAAGAGGACGAGGGTAAGAAAAAAAAAAGAATATCTTCTTTTTCTACACAACAGCTGCTGGATCCCAAGTTCTTTTTTAGTTAAATATGAGGATCTTGACTGCCTTCTCCTTCTTCTTTCATACACCAAAGAGCATTAGAACTCATCAGTCAATGAAGACCTTGGCACATGGAGCAGAGAGTTTATTTTCCCCCTCCCCATTTTTTGCTCTCCCAGTATAGTTCATTGTCAATACTACCCTCATATCCCCACACCAGTATCCACCTCCTCTGTATATCATCACTCTAAGTGGATGTCTTCTCTTCTTCTATGAATTCTCTCTGAGTGAATCCATTTATTCCCATTTAAAAAATTACTATCTGTATGCTTTTCTTACAGCTACTTATCTAACTCAGAACACTCTCCTAAGTTTCAAATCTATGTATTTAGCTACATTTAAATCTTAAAATTCCAAAATTGAACTCATTTCCATCTTCACACCTCAACTGGCTCCTCTTCCAAATTCCCTATATTGGTTAAGGGCACCATAATCCACTCAGTTGTCTAAGACAGAAATCCCAGAGTCCTCTTTGATTCCATCACCCCCATATTTAATCCATAACCAAGAAATTTCAATATTTCACACATCTCCCTAGTTTGTCCATTTCACTCCATCAGCACTGCTTCCATGCCAGCTTATCTATTATCACTTGTCTTTAGTCCCATGATAGCTTTCTAGTCAGACTTCCTGCCAATCTTGCCCCTCTATAATTTATTTCCCCCTCTGCTAGCAGAGTGAATTTTTCAAATTACAAATAAATCAGTCATTGTTTTACTTAAAGACATACAAATACCTTCATCATCTTTAGTATGGGTTATAAGTCCTTTACCATTTAATCCTGTTATTACTACCAACTTTGCCCTTTGCTTGCCTGTCAATGTCCCATGAATTTTATATCTTAGCTCTATTAAACTTTAAATTTTTAAATGTTTTCTCCTACATACCTTTGCAAATGCTGATTCCTCTGCCTAGAATACTTTTTTGATCTTTTTTCCCCCCAATCTTTTTCTCCCCCTTTTCTTTCCCTACCTTATCCACCTGACTTTTACTGAGCCTTTAGAATTGATTTTGAATTCAGCTTCTTTTGGAAGCTCTTTCATGACCCCTATATTTGGTTAAAACTCACCATTATGTGTTCCCATAACATCCCATATTTATCCATTAATAAGATTTATCACTTTTTCTGTAACTACTTTCTTAATTTTGGAGGTCCCCTGATTTTCTCTTAGTACCATAAAGGCATAGAGTTATGATCATTACCCTAGCCCCATTGTCTAGCATGCAATATACCTTTGCTAAGTTGACTAAATGTTACTTAACTTTGCTAAACTCCAGCTATAAAAAAGGGAATAATGATACATACCTCCCTATGTACTATCAACACCCCATTTTACCAACCTGGCAATAGTTGCATAAAGAGGTGAGAACTCTAGTGAGTGGCAGAGGCAAAATTATTACCTAAGCATTTTGATTTCAGATACTTGTTTTTCATCTGAATACAATGCTGTCTCTCAAGGATGTTACTTTGTAGGCAATTCTATATAGTATACATCTGCTTTTTCTACTCAATTGCAGTTTGGAAACAGTATATAAGAAAGAAGTATTGCTACTATAGCCCAGCATACCAACAGCTCAGAAAGACACAACAAAGAGACACAAAATTTCTGAAGCAGAAGAATCTGTGAGCTTTATAGAACAGAGGCCAAATCTGCCATCCTAAGAACCTAGATGCTTCATAGCACCAGAGAGCAATGGACACTATTGCTAATCCACATAAAGAAACAGTTTCGAATGTGATCATTTTACATTTTAATTTTATATTTAATAAGTAGTCTTTTAGAGCTATCTGATGCTAAGAACTGTGTTAGGCATTTAGGATTCAGCTCTGTCAAGGGGTTTGTTGTGAGGTAAGGGAGGCATACTAGGAAATGGGCAACTTTTATGTATTGTCAAAGCAGAGACAAGCTTATAAGTGGTATGCGAGGTCATGGGAGTTAAATCTCATAAGCTATTTAGAGAAGATTTTTTGGTGAAAGTGATGTCCAGGATGAGACCAGAGTGACTCAAAGAATATAATATCTTTTAGAAAGAATAATGTATTTTTTTCCAGAAAGATTAAAGATGAGAAAAGGTGATACAGTGAAAAAGACATAGTTTGATGTTAGTTGGTGGATCTTTGTATCACTTCTAGCCATGTCAATTACCAACTGTGTGCCTTTAAGCAAGTCAGTTAATGTTTCTACCATTAACCTAAAAAATGGGCATAAAAAAGCACATGTCATAAGGTTATTGTAAAGATCAAATAAAATAGTGAAGTACAGAGTAGTATAAAGCTGAAGTACTGTATTAAATAAAATAATATAGATGACTACCACTTAATATAGTGCCTCTTTTATAGCAAACCCTCAAGAAATGGTAATTGCTTTTTGCTTATACCAAATTGCTTTACAATTTTGAAATTCCTGTTTTATTCCAAGATGAGTTTTTAAAAGTTAGATCCACATGACACATATCACTTACCTGTATCATCTCCTGCTTCCTTCTCTCTATTCTCATTTTTCAGAACTAGTTGCTTTCCTCAGCCAGCATTTTTATTGCTGATGGTTGGTATTTCCATGTTTACTCTCTCCCCAGTTACTACTTTCATGGCAGAAGAAATAGGGGTTTGGAAATTAGGTAATAAGAAATTTGAGAAATTTGGCCCTAACAACAAAGGGGGTTGAACTTCTGCTCTAGTATGATTCAAAATCTAAATTTGTGGAAGGATTTTTCTGACCTCATTATGGATCTGTTTGCTGTTTTGCTAAAAGTATAATTAGAAGGTGCCCTGATTATTTCCCCCCAGCTTTACTGAGATATGATTGACATATAACATTGTATAAGTTTAAGGTATACAAATGTAATGATTTGATATATGTATATATTGTGAAACAATTACCATAATAAGTTTAGTTAACATCCATCACTACACATAGTAACAAATTATTTTTTCCTTGTGATGAGAACATTTAAGATTCACTCTCTTAGCAACTCTCAAATATACAATATCATATTGTTACCTATAGTCATCATATTGTGTGTTATATCTCAGAACTTATTTATCTTAAAACTGGAAGTTTGTATCTTTTGACCAACTTCACCTGATTCCCCCAACCTTCACCTCCACCTCTCTCTGGCAACCAACAAATCTGTTCTCTGTTTCTATGAAAATTTTTTTCTGTTTTTTTTTAAATTTGTTTTAAAATTCCACATATTAGTGAGATCATATAGTATCTGTCTTTTTCTGTCTTTTTATGTTGCACATCACACCTTGTTTAAATACTTATTGCTCTTTAAATAAGTTTTGCAGATTATATCCTAGTATGGATATAAATATTTTTTTTATGGTAACTCCATATTTTTTAATGAAAAACTCAATTGCTTTTGGTTCTGTGTTGTTAATTAGTGCAACAACTAAATTAACACAGAATAAGAAAAGTCTTAAAGTGACTGAAATGTTGGCTTGGAGAAAATCCAGGGAAAGAGGCTGTGCAGACTCAAGTGACACTGCCACTATTGACCTATTTATTATTCTTTATATTTGGTTTTTAGGTAAGGAGCAACTGCAAAGGCACAGGAAATCAGAGCAGGTATGTCTAGAGGATCAAAACATACCAGCAAGCCCAAGCATAGTGTTGTACACACAGTAGGCACTCCACTATTATGTGAGGATTTATTGAGCACCCATTTTACCAGTACTGTTCCAGGATGGGGCATAGTGATGAGAAAACAGTTCCTGATGCCATTATGCTTGTTACCCAGTGATAGAAACAGTCTTATGATCAAGCAATGAAAGTACAACAAGAAAATTCTATACTAATATAATTTCTTGCAGAGAACTTTAGGGGCACACAAAAAATAGAAATTAGTTCCCTAGATGGGAGTAAGGTAAATGATGTTACTGAAAGCAACAGGTGGCATTTATAACTAGATAACAGTCAGCATAGAATTATTAGATAAGGGAATTAAAACAATTTTCTTTTCATGGCCAGTGTGGCAGAATTAAAAACATTATATTCATGAAAGTTGTTGAAGAGTACAGAGTGAACACTTGAACCCAGGACTTCTGATTCCCTTTCCACCATATAATGCAATAGCTTATTATTCACAAAAATAGAAGCACATATATTTGTTTTTAAAAAGTGAACATGTATGGAGACCGAGCAAAATGGTATAGATGCTAGAAGCTTTGTTCATCTGCCCATGACCATGACCAAACTTTATCAGTGATAGACTCACTTGCTCTGAGCCCCAGTGCTGGGTTGGCTGCTCAGAGGGCACCAGAGACTTACAAGAGTTATCGGAACAATGGCCAGAGATGAAGCTTTCTTTCTCCCAGGCAGAAGTGCTGGCAGGATCTATTGTTCTCCTGTGAGCCCTTCCGCCATCCCAGTGTACAGACATAGTGCCACCATAGCTGAGACTCTGTGGAACTGGATAACAGATGTCGCTCCATCCAGAGGATTTCTGGAAACTATTCTAACCCCAACTCACAGCCCTACCCAAGTCACAGCCAGGTATGTCCTCATCAAGTCCTGTGTCCCTTGCTGAGCAAGGGACCCACACTGGCTTCAATTTCTGGCATGACTTCTTGAAGGAACTATAAGCACAGCATCTGTGGATTGCTTGCTGAATCTTAACAGGTATTCCCAGAGGAGCACAGACTGGGGCTAAACAGGCTGCAGCTGAACTCCTCTCAGGACTGTGCCACTAGACACCTACTATACAAAGCCACACTAACAAGACCAGGAGACTTAGGAGCTTTATTTAGAACATAGAAACAGACACAGAAAGGCAGCCAAAATGGGGAGACAAGGAAGCAGATACCATATGAAAGAAGAGAACATAGATCAAGGAAAAATGGAGTCAAGCAATCCATGATTCAGAATTTCAAACACTGGTTATAAAGATGCTTTATATTATCGAATTAAGAGGAAGTATAGATGAACTCAGTGAGAACTTTAACAAAGAGATAAAAGATATAAAAATGAAAATGGAAATTATAAAAGAGAACCAGTCAGAAATGAAGAATACATTATCTAAGATGAAGAGTATATTACATGCAATCGAGTAGATGAAGAAGAGGATTGAACCACTAATATAGAGGATAAAAAGACAAGGACAACCAATCAGAACAGCAAGAAAAAAGAAGCTAAGAATATAATAATAATAATTTAAGAAGCCTATAGGACAAAATTAAATGTTAAAACATTTATATCATTGGTGTAATTGAAGGAGAAGAGGAAGAACAAGAAGTCAAAAACCTATTTGAAGAAATAATGATGGCAAACTTCTCTAACCTGGTGAAGGAAATAGACATATAACCCTGGGAACCTCAGAGAGTCCCCAAAGAGATGAGCCCAAAGAGGCTCACACCAAGACACATCATAATTAAAATGCCAAAGGTTAAATATAAAGAGAGAATCTTAAAACATCAAGAGAAAAGTAATGAGTTATCTAAAAGGGAACACCCATAGGACTAGCAGTTGATTTCTCAAAAGAAACTTTGCAAGACAGAGGGCTTGAAACAAAATATTCAATGTGGTAAAATCCCAGGATTTACAGCCAAGAATACTTTATCCAGCAAAACTATCATTTAAAGTCAAAGGACAGATAAACAGCTTCCCAGATAAAAGTAAGCTAAAGGAATTTATCAACGCCAAGCCAGTATTACAGGTGGTGTTGGAGGGACTTCTTTTTAGAAGAAAAAACATGTACCAAACACATGAATAAAGAATGGTAATAACTACATTTTCTAATCAACAAGTACTTCAAATGAGAAAGAATTAAGTGCTCCGACCAAAAGATAGGGTGGCTGAATGGAAAAAAACCAAAACCCCTACATGTACTACCTACAAGAGACTCACTCCAGAGTAAAAGACTCACACAGACTAAAAGAAAGGGGATGTAAAAAGATATTGTCTTAATGGACCTAGAGGGTATTTGCTCTAAATGAGGTAAATCAGATAAAGACAAGTACCACATAATTCCACATATAGAATCTAAAGAACAAAATAAACAACAACAACAACAAAAACCAGAAATAAACTCATAGGTACAGAGAATATTTTGAGGTTTACTAAATGGGTGGGTGATTGGGAGAGATGGTAAAAAAGGGCAAATGGATTAAGAAATACAAATGGATAGTTACAAAATAGTCATGGAGATATAAAGTACAGTACAAGGAAATAGTCAATGTAATAAATATGTAAGAGGGAAGAGGGGTACTAGATTTAGTGAGGGTGATTACTTTGTGAGTTATATAGATCTCTAATCATTGCTGTACAACTGAAACTAATGTATTATTGTATGCCATCTATAATTGAAAAACCTCATTGAATTGTACAATGTAAATATGAGCAACTAATTGTCTATTATATTTCAATAAAACTTGGGTGGAAAAAGTAAAGGTAAAAAAAAAATTAGAAATGTAGTTGAACCATTGCAGGCAATAGATGTGGAGATGGAGATGTTTCTCCTTCAAGGTCTATGACCCATTTTTTTTCTGGCAGTAATTCTTGGATTCAGCTATAACATTTAACTTGTGATTGCACAAGTAGTCTGTGGTATATCTGATGTTGTGGGCATTTATATTGATAAAGAGTACAGCAGAAACCTTTTGTCTCTGTTACCTGAAAAGCCTAGTTACAAGGAGTAAACAAAGAACAAATAATTTTGTTTACATGTCATTGGTGAGAACAGTTGATATCTGTCTTTTTTTTTTTTTATCTCGAAGAGCCTATTGCAATGAGTGAAAAAAAAATGGTGAAGGGGATATTGAGCCAAGAAAAGAGTAGACATATTTGAAGTAGAGAAGAAGAAGAAAATACTAAACCTAATTGAGTCAGTAGGAGGAAAAAAACCATCTCTGGTATATTTAAATTAGGGTCTGGAAAATACCCCTTTAACCCAAATCAGCCATAGATTTGTTGTAAATATGCTTCATATAAATATGAATTTGCTTTCTTTGAATAGATTATAAAGGTATAGACAAGATAGCTAATGACTAAGGAATGTGGTTCAAGTACATAAGTCCAAGGGAAAAAGAAAGTGGTGGGGAGAGCAACTTTATTGCTTGTAGTGCACATTAGAATTAGATTGAACAGACAATGAAAGACTACTTTAAGACAAGATACATTGGCAAAACAAATGTAAAAAGAAGGCTAGATCAAGACATGTGGGAGCACAGAACAATGCAATGTTCAACACCATGTTCTTTCCACAGCAGTTATTTGTTTAAAGGAAAGGGTCTAGCATCTAAGGGAAAGGTGAAGCACTACCACAAGAGGGAGCTATCATTCTCCAGACTGAAAAACTCAGCTACACTAGAAGCCTCAATATTCTCTTATTTAGCACAAACAATCTCTGCAGTAACTGATTCACCCTCCATAGAGTACATTTTAGTGGGTAGCTACAGTGTAGTGTAGCTAGTGTAGGTGTCATCACTCACCTTGATTTTTCTAAGTATTCTTCCCAATCTCATTACTCTCCAAATCAGTGTTCTATTAATTTTATTCCATCTTATTACATCTCCAGGGATGTTTTAGTATTCCTTATGGATTAAGAGCAATTGCCTCCTTATCTCATTTTTAACCTCTTTTTGAAGTGCTGAAGCAATCCAAAATTGTACTGTAGAGGAATATATGGCTCCAATGACAAATGCACTGCTGTTTCTGTCATTGAAGGTGAGGGAGGCTCCAGTGAAAAAAATGGGGCAGTACGGGATGTGGGAGTAAATCACATTGCTAGTTAGTCTTCTATGTATGGTCTTCTTACTTTCCTACACAAAAGAAATTGGGTACAGATGCAAGTGTTCACCTTAGGAAGGAAAAAGAGGTCCCAGAGACACCACAGAGCCAAAGAAATGTATAGAAGGGATGAGTCAGTTTTACCAATGGAGATTTCTAGGACAAGGTCTCAGCAGTTAGAAGGTGTGTTAATAAACTTAGGGACAATTTTAGCATCAGATGGCCACCTTCTTTTTCCCACTGGTTGCTTGTTTCTCTGCCCAACCCAAAGTGACTGTAGCTGGGGCTTGTAACAGCAGCACTGCTATCCATCAAGTCTGGGTCTTCTCCATGGCTGAACCCTGAGGGTGTTTCTGTGTAAGGGGCCAACAAGTAGATAATCTCAAAAGCATGGCATGTAATAGAAAAGAGCTTTCAAAATGATTTATTCATTCCATAAGGATAAAAACCCTGTGGGGGAGTAAGAATGCTGAAATGTGTTCATGCATCAACATTTTAGTCATAAAGCCAATATTCCTACTAGAGAAAAAAATATAAAATAGAGGAAAAATACAATTTGAGAGTGTAAAGGAAACACCATTTGCATAAGAAAGAAATTATGACAAAAGCCATGAGTACTTACAAATATATCTAAATCTTTATAAACAAAATCTGTGCCTGGAAATAGAATCTATTTTAAAAAATTAAAGTATGTAAGGTAGGCTAAGTCTCTATAATTACATTTTGTGTGTAAAGAAATTGTGTGTGTAAAAAAATAATGACTGTCTTTTTGTTAGACTTGCAATCCTGTCCTTTCATTTCTTTTCTTTCCTTTCATTTTAATCAAGATAGATCTAAGGAGACAGGAATGGAGGAATTGACTTCTTAAGAAACTGATGATTGCATGAACTATGAATAAACAAGAGAATTATGACTTTTCTTTGGGACAGAAGCCTTCTCATACCCAAAAGAATCCATCCACCTTCTTGAGTCCGTGAAATCCAATTGTGTTCTTTTCTGATGTTAGAACACACCAGACAGTTATGACTTATTTACAAAAAATTATTGCAATGCCAAAGAAGCTGATTGATTGTCATATTTTTTTGTTAAAAGAAATAAATAAATCTTGATTTCTTTTAGAGCTCAGCCTTATTAAGTTCTAGACCAGCCTTGTTAGATTATTAGGCCACTGACATTTCACTGGCTTCTGGCCAAAGCACAAGGTATCACATTCACAGTTAGTATCTCTGGCTCCTGTTGGCTTTACCTTTAGAGAAGCTGCCTTTTTAAATTCTGAATTTAAAAGAACTCTCAGAGAAGAATTTTCATTGTCTAGCTCTTGTCTCTTGAGTTAATTTGTCAAGAAACCAACTGTGTATCCTGTGGGTCTGTGTGGAGTCAGAATCCAGAAATGAGCCAGAAGATCTCATTACGAATGAATCACACAAGGAATACTGGGCAAGCTTTGATCTCACATGGCCTGGTATTTAGTCTTTGTAGGGAAAAACAGCTCAACTCAGATGAAGATGTGTTGAATGTCACATGGCACCATCTTTTGTTCTTTTGAGTCATGTTAGAAAATAGCCCTTGTTTAGTTACTATAGGTGAAAACGAACCTGTATAAAAGTCAAATGTGGTGCTTCTTGGTGTCTATAAAAAGAACTTATTTCTTCTACCAGCAGGAGACATAGGCGGGTTTGGTTAAGTAATGATTAGGTTTTGGAGTGAGGACTGAAAATGGAGCATAAACATTTTTTTTTATTTGTAGGAATATACCAAAAACTTAAGACAGATGATTTGTTTTAGGTAATCGTTCTCATTCTCATCCTCTTCATCATCATCCCTAACATGTACCAAGCACTTACTATGCCAGCACATGTACTGAATAGGTGCTCTGTATGTGTCATCATATCTAATCATCACAAGAATCCCATGATGTTACAATGAGAAGTTACTGCAGTAGCTAGGGCTTTAGGTGAAATGCTTTATATTTGTTTTTGCCCTCTCACTCCAGACACAGCTGGATTAACCCCTCATTAGTTTTGCTTCTGTGTCCTATGGTTGTATGTGATCTGATCCAGGTGTGTTTACCATGACATCTTTCATATTGGGCTCATGGAAGAATGACTGCAAAACCTAAATTAAAAACTCTGGAACACAAACGGGGTTTAGTTTATGAGTTAATCAGTGACTTAGTCCTATTAAAGTGAAAATTAATTGTGACTTGGGTCAAGTTTCACTTTTCTTTCTGTTCTTCGGCACCTATCATTTCAAAACAATAGAAAGTGTCATGAATACCTAAAAAGTCTTCACATTGCTCTTCATATGTGACTATACACTGGTGCTCTCTAGGGATGATAAGAGAAAATCTCTTTTCATCCACAGCTCAACTTAAGTTCAATCTAAGACATATCCCAAACTCAAGGAGACATCATTGCCTTAATATAGACCTCTCCACAGAGTTTCCCGTATAAAATACAAGCATTATCATTAAATAAAAATCCTTTATAGACTTCTCTGGTAAAACCAGTCCTAGAGACATGTGGCTAAATTCTCTGACCCGTTTTTCTACAGCCCACAAATAAAAGTCAGATTTTTACTTGTACAAGATAGAGGCTTAGAAATTGCTTTTTCTCATTAGAGATGACTCCAGATTTTATCTATTTTTTGCATATCTATGTGCTGCTTTTCCCTATGTTCTACTACACTTAGTGACAAGTGTGGGTAAAGTGGAAATTATCAAGGTTTTTAACAATGAATCATGTTTCTAAGTCATCATCAGGTCCTTCCATTTTTCTTATGAATTCTGAATGCTCAAGTTGCTTCCTCTGTGACTTTTGCTGCTTTCTTTGTTGTAGTAACCACCATACCTGATAAAAATGTTCAAAGTAAGTTGCTAGAAATCTCATCTATATTTTAAATGATGTTAAAATGGAACTCTTCTTTCTTTAGTTTTGAACAAACCATTGATATGATAGCTATTATATAAAAAAAAAGATTGGCACAGATCCACTCATATAAAATTTTGTAAAGGAAATGATTAAGAACCAGCTCAATGACTCGTTTCCCTTGACCGGAATAAGGTGTGCAGAGTAGACAGAATGTGGGGTTAGGAAAAAACTCCTCCAAAAAACTTTTTTGGAGAGAGCTGTGGCTTTGCTGTTGTTATTGCTTTAAAATAGTAGTGGGTTATTTACCTGGTAACTTGAGAAAATAATGTTGGTCTTTCTACTATCGTCACTTCATGTTTAGTGAGGGGCCTTCAGTGGGATCACTCAGACATCTTGAAATATGCTCCTTGTTATTGGGAGACTCAGAAGACTTGAGAAAGCTAAAACCACTGTAAAAGCAGGAAAGTGTTGTCTGCATTAAATTTATCCTGGATTCCTAGAATTTATGGGGACAAGAGATGCATGAATGTTTATTTTGGATGAGGAATAAGTCATGTAGAAAAAAGAGCTGACATGTAGTCATATTGGATTTTGTCCACAAGAGCCATCTCAAAGGACAGAGGGTTCCAAAAAGCAAGAAATTAGAAATACTAGATCCTAAGAAGCTGCAAGGGATCCCAAGAACAAATGAAATCTTCAACTCAGGTGGAGTTAAATGGAGGAGGAGGATATCAACCTGAGATAGAAGAAAGCCAAAAGATGTGACATATGGATTACAACCCAGGCTGATTATTGTTAGACAGAATCTATATTAAGATGACACAGACTTATTAGAGTATCAGTTCCAAAAATAAAAGCACCATGATTTTTTCACTCAATATATATATTTTTTTCATTTGGCATAGCACCTTGTATATAATAAATAATTAAATAAATTGCTAATAAATAATTAAATAAATGGATGATGCCACTTGAGAGTACACTGGCTTCCTTTCTTAAAACTTGTTTTAGGTCCCTTAGCAGAGGAGATTGTGAAATTAAGCTAGTCTACTGTTGAGCTCTAATATAATGTTAGAGCAAACAACATGGTTACATGCTCTTGGAAGAAATATGTGCTATATAAGAAGAGATTGGTCTTTCTAGCCCTCACAGTACAAGTGTATGGAAAGAAGGTTCACATTAAGAAACCATAAGGCCATAAGGCCATAAGCCCTGAGTCATGAGAGGGCAACTGGAAACTAATTTCTTACATTGCTAAAGTCTCCATCTAACCAACTTGATGGTTTCTACCTCTCTAGAGATGAGATCAAAATGTGCTTATAAGACTCTGCAACTGCATTTAAGTATCTCAGCAAATCTCCCCAGATTCTACTTGCTCCTTTGCCCCAACCCTCTTGCTCCATTACAGAGTTCTGAAATTCTACCCTACTTCCTTGTAGCTGCTGCCTGCTATTCTGTTCATCCTAGGTGAAGTTAGAAATAATCCTTTTGGTTAGCATTCTAAAGCCCCCTGGGATGCTGTCTTTCTGATTTTCCTTGGTTTCATGCCCCATTATCTGTGGACAAAGCCTACTTTATTTCTCATACATAGCGAAATTCTTGTTGGGGTCCTTGCTTCCCTAAGATGGCACTTTATATCTGTTGAGGATGTGCCAGGAACTATGTTCCATGGTTTACATAATAATGAAAGTAACTACTACTAATAAAATTTGAGAATTATTTTATAGTGTTATAATCAGGATGCCAGTTGCTGTCCTAAAAGCTGTACTTAAAAGAGGTAAGCAGGGACTAAGTTATGGAGGACAGTGCCACATTGTTTAAATTTTATCCTGTGTGAGGTGGGGCTTTATGGAAGGATTTTAAACTGGAAATTCATGTAAGCAATGTTCTTGAGGACTTCAGACGGTATTATGAAAACCAAGCATTGTATAATACTACTTAGATTTTTTATTTAAAAAAGGCATGTTTGCCTTTACACAAAATGATTCCAGACTCATACCTTTTTAATTTTTCACTCTGCTTCTTCTAGTTTTATTTTCTGTCTCATTATTTGCTATCAGGTTCTCAACTATTCCTTTTTTTTTTATCTCATCATAGTTGTGTCTCTGGCATAATCTCAGATCTCTTTTTGATTGATTTGTAGCTGGAAAAGCAAATAGAATGATTTATATTGCAATTCTACACACATTTTGAATATTAATAAAATGATTATTAGTAGCTTTTAAGTATTGCCACTTTTCCACTCATTGAGTACTCTGGCTTTATGATATATCTTTTTAGCTACTTAAAAGTTTTCCTTCCCATACTTAGCAACCTGATTTTTATGGACAATAAACACCAATTTCCAAATAAGTAGACATAATAGAAAATGTTTGGGACTACAACAAACACTAAACAAATTCAGGTGACAAGGAGGCACAATACTCTGTGTATGTGTGTGTGTGTGTGTGTGTGTGTGTGTGTGTGTGTGTGTGTATTAGGCAAACATGTAGACAGGAAATTCAAAGAAGAAAGAGCTACAAAGATAGAATCTAATGTCCAGTTGCCTTTAGATGTTTGTCATTTCATTTCCAAGTGCTCTTATTAAATCAAGACTTTAGCTCCACACCAGGGGTTTGATGACTACATATCCTTTCACTGCATAGCTCAGAGTTCACCAACCAAAATACTGAGATTGAAGGAAAAAACCCTAATGTGCACACAGAATATCTTCTGCAGACAGTGCAGAGTCCCACATGTATAAATCCCCAATCTCTTCCATAAAGGACTGATTCAGATAAAACCTTCCTCTATAAGCATTCTGTGCTCCTGTTCCAGGACAATCTTGGGGTTAGCTCCCACAGAGTAACCCTGCCTCAAGTTTTTTCTCACCAGAGGCTTCCCATTAACCCCAAATTTGGCAATGCCAGAGGAGAATTACCAGGTGGTACAGATGTGCACCAGGGAGGGGAATTCTTTTATAACTTTGAAGGTAACTATGGTTCCTTCACTGTACAGAGTACGCTTTCCACTGTTTCTTTAAAAATTCGTAGCTCATTATCGTCGTACTGGACACTATAGGAAAAGAGGCTATAGGCATGAGAGTGGTCACTTGAGGCTCAAAACACAAGATAAAGTTCTGCAGGAGTTTCTTCAGCTTTGTGATCAAGTTCACATGGTCACTAGAAGATTCTCTAGGGAACACAAACACCTTTCCACTGAGGTTGTGGGATAAAGAAATATGATGACCTTCACCATACATGCGGGAGACAAATACCACATTCAATCTTTTTTTTTTCTCTTTTATACTCCTTGACCATCCCCTGACCACCTTACCTATCTGACCGAAGGTTTCTGTGAGAATGGTGAAGACAGAGATCTGTAGGAGCATCTCCTTTATATTCTTGACCTGGGGCTGTTATAGCAGCATTGGTCACTAGGATGAGAGGACAAACAACACAGTGGTTTTTCACCTAGCTTTTGAGGTTCACAGTCATAGACTTCAAACTATTCTGAGTTTTTATGCACCTATGAGTGAGGATGGAAGATAGAGAGTACTGTTCCCTGGTGCCAACAATCAGAGCTACTGGTGGGAAAAGAAGGGTGGGCTCTGGGTTAGGAAATCAATGAAGTTATTTATTAGATACAGGGGACTGCCAGAGCCCTAATCCCATATGACCCAGATTCTGGTGCTTGAAAGACCAGCTACAGTGAAAGACCAGTTGTGGAGCTACAGTGTAGTGGATGAGATGAGAGGCCAAGTCAGTCACATCAGGAGGGGTTCAGACCAAACTCCATGGTCCCCTCTGTGTGATGATCTTATGCTTGGTTTTGAGCTCTTGAGTCATGTAGACGGTGTCTCTGAAGAACATTCTGGAATTCTGCTTTCTGCTGAAGACTCTGAAAATTTGCTTCACCTTTGGTTAATTCAATATTGAGTAATATGTTCATGTCATTGCTAAAAGGAAATAAAGAATTAGAGTACAGTATGTACTTTCTGTCTCCCTAAAGCTTAGTATTTTCAGCTATTATTACTAAGCTCTTTTTTTTTTTTTAGTGTCATGGTATTTTCTTATGCTAGATTTTTCCATACATTTCTCATTATGACTAATATTTTCTGGTAACTTGCCTACTCTCTGCAGTTTTCCTCTCTTCTTCCTTGAGTCCCTGGCCATTGAGTTTATTCACATTAATCTTTGATGATGATGCAGTCAATATATTACACTCACATTTATTAATTCCCAAGCATTGCACTGGGTACTGTGGATTCAGTGGTGATTTTCCCTGGCATAACCCCAGGGACATTCCCTCTGCTATTACTTAAAATGTCTTATTTATTAGCCACCACCCATACCTGCTCTGTCTCTATAATATCTAACTGAAACTCTCTTTTATTATATAGTCTCTTGTTTATTTCCTCTTCTTTCAGCTCACTTCAGACCCCTAATTAACTTTTTCAATGACACAGTAACTACTCCCGAGAATTCACTTTCTCTACAATTGTTAAAATTACCCTTCAAATCCTCTGCTCTAGGCAGTTCCCATTCTCTAATTTTTTTTTCTAAACTGAATCCCAGTTTGTAGAGACTTATCTGGCATGTTGCACAGTAAAAGTTAGTGTTGGAGTGGGATTATACAACTTTCTTGGATTATACACCTTTCTTGGAAGCCAATGCCATTCGGTCTGGCTCCAGCCTGGCTCTCACCTCTTAGTCAGACCCTATCCTCTAGTTAAATGCCTCATTCATTCCTCATACATGCCTGGCTTTCTTATTTCTATTTATTGTCTTCATTCTGTCTTGAATTTCTTTCTTATCAGTCTCTATTACATAAAATTCTAACCATTCTTCAAAATCAATCTCAAAAGTTAAGTGTTTCAGGAAGGGTTTTCTGATGTCTCAATTGGACATTATTTTCACCTCTTTTTAACTCCTCATGGTTTAAGAGCAAAGAATTTGGAGGAAAATTTAGTTCCTAAAATTTGAAATGATGTATGACCTACACAGAGAAAAGGCCATTGGAAAAATTGAAATATGTGAGCACCATCTAGGATTAGAAATATAAGTTTCAGAGGAATCAACATACCAGTGATGATGAAACAAATAAATTATCTCCTTTAGTGGCAAAAAGAATAGGGAAAAAGTTAGGAAACATAGCACTGACTTGTGGAAACACTTGCATTCTTGGGGTTGGAGGCAAGGAGAGTCAGGGAGGGAGACAAATAAAGTTTGGCAGAGACAAAGATAGTGTGTAGTGTGTAGTGTCATGGAAACCAAGTTATTATAAGTTTTCAGGAAACAGCATCTAGTAGTATTAAATACATCAGAAAATCTAAGTATAATGATGCTGGATTGAACAATAAAAACTTCATTGGTGACCTTTGAAAGAGCAATTTTCTTAAAGTGAGCATGGCAAAAGCCAGGGTGCCAGGGGTAATGTAGAGAGAAAAAGGAAGAGAATCTGTTTCTAAGGTTTAATAATTCTGACAAAGAACAAAAGGAAAGACGCAGGATTCTGTATAAGGGACTCAGTATCCAATGTGTATTGCCCATAAAGATTATAGATGGTTTCTTCTTGACAGAGAGGCTTTTGTATCTCTGCTTCTCACAACTTAGCATTTCACCCAATGGCAAAAAATCAATGTCCACCTGATATTATGAGTGACCTTTCTATCAAAGTAGCTGTTTCAGACTCTAAATGCCAGCCTCCAAACTGCTGACAGACTTCTACCTCTCCTTCCCAATTCTGACCTAGTCACAAACTGGTCTGTCCCTTTCCAGGTCCTGCTAATATATAGAAATTTTTCTTTGATCTAAGTCCTCTGTTCTTAATTTTAAGGTTCATTTATAAAAAAAAATATCTAGTAAGTTTGCCATCTTTTACTTTTGGGTTAAGTCTGATATCTAGACTATGCTACCTCAATAAAATCTTACTTCTGAATTCTGAATCAATTGAAACTTCTTCTTAGAATGTCATAGTATTTATTTTTTAAGCTTTATCCTAATCTATTTACATGCCTAAATTATCACTCACTGATTTTTGAACCACTCTTCTTCATAATATATATAAAATTTATCTTCATTGCTAAAGTGGATTTTTTTTTGTATGAAATTTACCATTTATTGGAACCCACTGGCCCTAACCATCTCCTTGCTGTTCACAGTACTTTTGTGAAAACAGCATGTGGGGGAGAAAATGTGAAAAGGAGAAAAAATATAATGTCAGGAATTCAAGACACAGTGTAGCTCTGTGTCTTGGGTATGCTGAAGAGAAAATTTTTTTTTTCTATTTGTGGGGATATATTTCTCAGTCTACAGTGACAGAGAATACATGCATTGAAGAAGTAGGGGAAATTTTCTCACTTGTGTGGTTGAAAAGTCTTAGCTGAAAGTGTCTTATTTCACTCTTGTCATCTTGTCTTACCCTACGCCATGTTTCTGCCCATGACCTAGAGTCCATGTCAGAAGAAGAGAATTTTTTCATGTTAATCTATTGAATTCAAATCCGTAGAACTGAAGAATGCAGGGAAAGAACTTCATGGAAGTTGACAGAGTTCTCCTTACTGAGCATTTCTAGCTTTGTGAGTGCTGTCGTCATATTTTAACTTTATCAGAGAATGACATTATCATGGCTGTCACTTACATTGGCCATGTATTTTTTCCTGAGCATGTTGACTAGTTCAGAGACTATATACACTGGTCATAATTCCATCATACCTCTATTCTTATATCACAGAACTAAAGAATCTTCTTGTTCTTTGTCATTTTGACCACCAACAACTGTTACATGGTCATCTGAAAATACCTGAGATATAGTCTTTATGAACAAGAGGGTGTGTGCCCAGTTGATGTGTGAGTCTTTTAGTACTGACCTGAGCATAGCAGTTATCCAGATTCCAGCCATGTTCTATTAGTTCTGTGACACTGGTGGCCTGTTTCTTCTAAGATATCCTTCCTGTAATGAAACTCTCCTTCATTGACACTAATATCCATGAAGAATTTTTATTCTTCACACATATGTTCAAGTGTCCATAGGCTTGGCTTACTTTTCCTACATCAACATTCTCATCACCACCATGCTTAGAATTGCCTCATCTGGGGGCTTTGCCACCTGTGTCTCCCACCTCACTGTGGTCATTGTCTAGTACAATTATGTCTCTATTACTTATATCAAGCCCAATCTGATGAATTAATAGAAAATAGACCATTTTTCAGAGACCTATACCATCATCACTCTGCTATTAGACTTTGTTGTTTACAGTCTGAGTTACACAGAGGCCACAAAGCTGTGAACAAATGCAATGTTTAAGAGATTGACTCATTTCATCAAGAGAACTTTAATCCTGGCTAATATTTTTTCCTGTTATAAACATTTCCTATATTTCTGTTCTTCTGTTCTTCAGAAAGAGGCAGAAGCTAGGATTTTTACTCAGGGTAACTATTACTGCAGAGATGAGCAGCACTCCAGGAGCACTTTGATAAAATATTCTGATGTGTGAGCATTTTGACTAAAAATCCTCCTAGCTTCCACTTCATCTAGCTGTTTGGTGCTTGACTTTTGTCTGTGGGTAGAGCAAAAACAAGATCCAGTGATGATAACAACAGTGACCTCAGTTAAAGAGTCTCAGGGATCACCTGAGGCTTTTCCCTCGTCCATGATTTCAGTTATATAATATTTACTAGGCATTTCAAAAAGACTTTCCTTACCATTTGCTGGTTGAAAAATAAATAGTGGCAGCAAGGAGAGGCTCTTCTTTCCAATTCATCTCCATTGTATTTAGGTGAAATACCCTTCACTTTTTGTGGGAGAAAACAAAGATCTTTTTAAACTACATCATTGTTTCAGCTCCAGAAGCTGAGCAAAAGAACAGATGGGTGACTCTACTCAAGAAATTGTGCCTTCACCTAGAACTTAAAAAATTATCTTTTTGTTTCTCAAAAGCCTTTATGAATTGTTACTTCCATAGTGGCTATGTGGTAATTATTTGGGATGATGATGGCTAATTCTGGGCAATGATTGCTTTTCTCTAAGTGTGACCTATAATTTTCAATAAATAAGACCAATAATGCCAATTTTCTTTTCTGCTGGGTGGGTAGGGGCTGAATGCTTATTCATGTCTTTTTCCCATCAGAGTTATTCTTCTGAAGAGCTTTTCTCTGCTCATACCTCACACTTTTTTCTTAGATGAGTAGTTATGTGTTTCTTAAAAAATTCTTATATATCTTCACTATTAGAGCTGAAAAGCCTAGGTATTGTAACATCTGTTTTTACAAGGTCCTATATTTTTTAAATACAATATCATTGTTATTTTAACATCAAGGCCAAACTTTGCATTTTCTGTCTTACACTTTTGTCATATTTTAACCACAAAACTAAAACTGAGGCACATTTTAATTACTTATTATTTTTTCTTTTAACAGACCACCAAAAGCTAAGTGTCCTGGATATATTGGGTGTTTTCTTCTGGAATTTTCCTCTTGTTTCACATAGGAAGTTGGATAAGTTAATAGGTGATGCCATTGTCTCAGTGAGGATCAGCACCTGGTTGGACCATGAGGGACAGTTCTAGAGCTGAGGTACACAGATCCCTCAGAGGTTCTTGAATGAGTTTTAGTGGGTTTGCGAACTCTCAGAAATTTTGTGTAAAATATTGTAAATGTGAGCACATGAGCATTTTTTATCAAATTTTGAAAGAAGTCTTTGATCTGCCAAAGATAAACATCTATAGCTCTAAATTATTAGTGTTTTCTAAAATGGTTTTGACTAAAATTCATAAGAAGACTATTTTATATTGCAATGCTCTATGCATGAGTACACACAGATGTGTGTGTATATATATATATTTTTTACATATATATATCTTTATAAATGCTCTAAATGCATGAGTACACACAGATATATATATCTTTATATATATCATATATATAATATATCTCTCTCTATATCTTTATAAAAATTATCATAAAGCAATCTAATGGCTTAAGTCATGAAAATTCCAGAATGTTTGAGAAGGGACACAAAGTCCTGTGTGTCTAGGAAGAATGACAAGAAGAGTGAGTGAAGGCGCTGCCTTTATCATTATGGTCATGATTATCGACAGCTACCTTCTTTTCTTCTATTTCACCCAGGCAACATGAATTGCTCCTTTATCTCTGCTTTCACAGTTCTTTGCAAATACCTTTAATATTTTTATACTTATCACAGTGTATTTCTATTTTTTAAAATTTATCTTTTAATAGAAAATTTTGTTATGCTTTAACTCAAAATATATGTTGAGTATTTATATATATGTTGAGTGTGTGTGTGAGAGAGAGAGGTTGGGAGAAGAGATAAAATATTTGAAGATCAAGTTTTGATAGAGTATAGGAGAGAATTACATACATAATAAAAGTTTTCTATAATTATATATTTTATATTAATTTAAAAACTTTATTTTATATACATTTTCTAATTGATGATTTATAATACTCCTGCAAGCATTATTTTTCTCATTTTACTACTACTATTACTACTATTACTACTACTACTACTACTACTACTACTACTACTACTACTACTACTACAACTGCTACTACTACTGTTGCTGTTGGTGATATTGCTACTGTAGTACAACTTATTATGAACCAGACACTGTTCTAAGTTGTTTACATGTGTCTTCTCTTTTAATCCTCACAGCAACACTATGAGCTATGTAGTATTATTCTTTGCACTTCAGGCACAGAGAGTTTGAGTAGAATCCACATGCGCAGTAGAGTCCTGAGACTGGAAGTCAGGCACTCTGACTTCATAGCCCATACCCATAAAAAGTGGTTAAGAGTCTCACTGAAATTTGTACAAAAGTGACAGGATGGGACTTAGAAGGAACTGGGCCTCAAACCCACATGGACTAACTTTAAATTCTGTATCCAGACTTACACACACACACACACACACACACACACACACACACACACACACACACACACACACTCACACTTCATTTATCCATTCTCACAAGATAAGAAATAATATATAAGTAAATTCTCAGATAACTGAGCATATCCTTTCTGGGCCCAAACATACTTTAGCTCAAATATTAGTAATAGAAATTTCTCAAAGATATTATCTCCTTCTTTGCTTTTGTAAACAAAGTTTACACGTTTATCAATTTCCTCAGATGTTTACTATGTCTTGAGCTGTAGTATTTTAATATCCTTGGGAATTTCTGAAATGCATGGAATGTGTTGCCTCTGTATTAAATTATCTGCAGATAACAAGATATTTTTGTGATTTTTTAAAGAACAACTTTAGTTATTATTTAAGTATACAATTCAATGAATTTTAGTTTAGTTATAGAGTTGTGCTATCATCACCATAATCTAAGTTTATAACATTTTTATCACACTAAAAAGAAACCCCATACCTAATAACCACGCATTCCTTCAAACCCACCCCTAAGCAACCCCTATTCTATATGAATTTGTCTCTATAAATTTGCCTTTTTAGGACATTTCATATAAGTGGAATCATTCAATAGGTGGTCTTTTGTTGTGGCTTCTTTCACTTTTCATAAGGTTTTCAAAGTTTATCTAAGTTGTAGCTGGTTTTAGTACTTCATTCCTTTCTTTGGCTGAATGTTAATTGATTTTTGGATGTTACATCAACCTTGCATTCCTAGGATAATTCCCACTTGGTTATAGTGTATAACCCTTTTTCTATTATGCTGGAATCAGTTTGCTAATATTTTGCTTAAGATTTTTACATCTTTAGAGATTTTGGTCAGAATTTTAATTTTCTTGTAAAGTCTTTAGTTTGATATCAGGGTAATACTGATCTTACAGAAAGTTATGAAATAGTACAGGAAGACTTGTGAACTTTTCACCCAGTTTCCCCCAATGGTTACACCTTACATAATTATAGTACAATATAAAAATTAGAAATTTGATACAGGTACAGTGTGTGTGTGTGTGTGTGTGTGTGTGTGTGTGTGTGTGTGTAGTTCTGTTATTTTATCACATGTATAGATTAATGTTATTATGACTGAGATTCCTTTACCCTCTCATTCATAATATGTCTTAAATATCTCCTTTATGTATAATGAGAAACATATTAGACAGAATTATAACTTTTTCAATTACAAAACATAATTTAGAAAATTGAAGAGGAAAAGAAAATTCTATTATATTTACTTATGTTTTTACCTATTGTTTTTTCTTCCTTGTTAATGTTTCAAATTTTTTTTAAAAAAAATTCTCTTTCAATTTTCAGAAATTTTTTAGCCATTCTTTTAGGGTAGGTATGTCAATGACAAATTCTCTTAGTTTTCCTTTCTCTGAATATGTCTTGTTAACACTTTCATTTTTAAAGACTATTTTCACTAGTTATAGAACTCAGGGTTGACATTTCATTTTCTTTAGCACTTGAAAAATATTGTGAAACTTCCTCCTGTCCTCCATGGTTTCTGATGAGAAATTTACTGTCATTCAAATGGTTTTGTTATTTCTCTCTGGAGCTTTCAGTATTTCCTCTTCCTTCCTTCCTTCCTTCCTTCCTTCCTTCCTTCCTTCCTTCCTTCCTTCCTTCCTTCCTTCCTTCCTTCCTTCCTTCCTTCCTTCCTTTCTGTCTTTCTTTCTTTCTTTCTTTCTTTCTTTCTTTCTTTCTTTCTTTCTTTCTTTCTTTCTTTCTTTCTTTCTTTCTTTCTTTCTTTCTTTCTTTCTTTCTTTCTTGGTCTTTTGTTTTTAGATGGATCTCAGTGTGGACTTTTTTGGTTTATTCTGTTTGGGGTTTGCTCAAAATTTTGAGTTTGTAGGTTTATGTCTTTTGATAAATTTGGGAAACTTTTAGTAAAATGTATTTCATTTTTTTTTAGTTCTATCTTCTTTCTCTGGCACTTTGATGACATGAACATTAGATCTTTTTTTATTGTCTTGTTCTTTAGACTCTAATACTATTATTTTTTAGTTGATTTTTCTCTCAATTGTTCAGATTGAATACTTTCTATTTTTCAAATTTACCAATTCTTTCTATTCTTTCCATTCTTTTGGTGAGCTTAGCCTTTGAGGTTTTTGTTTGTTTGTTTGTTGTTGCTGTTGTTACTGTATTTTTTAGTTCTAAATATTGATTTTTTTTCTATTTTCTATTTTTTTTGCTCAGATTTTCTATTTATTGTTGAGATTTTTGTTTCTTTGTTTTAAGCATATTAATATACAGTCATTGAAACATTTTTATAATAGCTCCTTTAAAATGTTTGTCAGATAATTCTAACATATGTGTCATGTTGGGGTTGACATCTGTTGATTAATGTTTTTTATTCAGTTTGAAGTCTTTCTGGTTCTTGGTATGATGAATGATTTTTTATTCAAACTTGGATATTTTGAGTACTATGCTGTAATGCTCTGGATCTTATTTAAAACTTATGTTTCAGCAGTTTCCTCTGACACTGATCTGAAGTGGGGTCCACTAGTTTTTTACTGCCTAGTAGTGATGGAAGTCCAGGTCTCTCAATCAACCTCTATTGACAACAGGGTGATGAGATCCTAGTTATTTCTGGGTGGGGGTGGGAATTTAGTCTCCCTACAAGATCTGAACTGATATCAACTTGGCTGGAAGAGGTAATAGCACCCTTTTACTGTCCTCCCATGCCATGAGGCCTCCACTGACACTTGAGGGGTTACCTTGTTACTGATGAATGATAGTTAAAAAAAAATCCTGATTTTCCAATAAGCCTCTAAGGTGTAAAAGCACCTTACTACCACTTCATAAAGCCCAAGTCCAAACTCCCTACTTGGTCTCCACAGAAACCACTCAGAGGGAGGCTATTACTGTCCCATAGAGATAAAAGTCCTCTTTATACATTTGGTCTTTTTTTACTTCATTCCTGGTAGGGATGCAGTTGGAGAAGAAGTTTTTTCTTTGAAGTTTTGTTGAAATAGAGTAGTTATTATTCCAAAGATTTATGTCTTGTTAGGATACCTCTTTCCTGGTTCTTTGTATAGAGATAGAAAACTTTTCTTGGGGGTGTGTTTTTTCTGTAACTATTGGCACTTCCAGGTTGCTTGCTTTTCCAGTTTCCAGTCTGGGATATACAAGGTGAAAAGAAAACTTAACAGACTCATCACTGTGTCATTCCTCAGGTCCTATGCTCTATAGCTGGTCTTCCTCCTCTTCACCTTTCAGAGTCTTTTATTTTTTTTCATATATAATATTCAGAGATTTTAATTGTATTAAGTGAGGGAACAGGGAAAAGCACTTCTATTTTATCTTCCTGGAAGTAGAAGTCTTAGGTATGGTTTTATGAAATTTCTATTTTAATAACTATAGAGAAGAAATATGTAATTATACCACATTTTATAGTTACCTATATCATCACCTTTATGGAGCTCTTTGTTTTTTTCCCTTAAGGATGCAAATTATATCTAGTGTCAATTTCTTGCAGCCTAAGGAAATTCCTTCAGTATTTTTTCTAAGGCAAGTCTGTCAACAATGAATTCTCTGTTTCTGTTTACCTAGGAATGTGTTTACCTTCATATTTTAAAAGGGGATTTCTCTGGATATAGAATAATTTGTTGAAAGTTTTTAAAAAATCCTTCAGATATTTGGATATGCCACCCACTTCTTTTTATCCTCAATGACTATGTATAAGAAGTTGGTTGTTAATTTGACTGGGATTGTCTTGTATGTAGATAAAGAGTCATTTTTTTGTTACTTTTTATATTTTATTTTCTTTCTTAGGCTTTTGATGTTTTGGCAATGATTTATCTGAGTATATATCTCTTTGTATTTATTCTACTTGGAATTAAACTTCCTGGCTGTGTAGATTGATTTTTTTTCAAATTTGGGAAATATTTAGCCATTATTAAAAAAAAATTTCTCTCTTCTCTTCCCTGATACTACCATTATGCATAGATATATTAGTAAGTGCCTTTAGTGCCTTTGATATTCTATAGTTTAAACATAATATGCCTAGCAGTAGATGTTTTGGTACTTATTTCATGTGGTGTTCCCTGAATTTCCTGGATCTGTGTTTTGGTGTCTGCCATTAATTTTGGAAAAATTTCAGTCATTATTACTTCAAATATTATTTCTCTCATTTAACTCATCTTTTTCTGGTATTCCCATTATATGCATATTACACCTTTTGTAATTGTCCCACAGTTCTTTAATATTCTGTTTTGCTTATTTACACTATTTTGAATTTCAGTTAGGGAAATTTATACTGAAAAATATCCATTCTCACTGTTTTTTTTTTTTCCCCTTAACTGTGCCTAGTCTTCTAATGAGTCCATCAAAGGCATTTTTTAAAGTGTTTTTTATTTTTAACATCTTTCTTTGATTTTTTTCTTAGAGTCTCTAAGACTGTAAGTATTGTCCATTTTTTTTATTAGAACCCTTAGGATATTAATCATAGTTATTTTAAGTTCCCAGCATGATAAATCCAAAATCTGCTGTGTCTGTGTCAGGTTCTGATGCTTACTTTGTCTTTTCAGACTCTTTTCTTTCGCTTTTTATCACACCTTGTAATATTTTTTTTATAAGCTGGACTTAGTATATTAGGTAATAGGTACAGAAGTAAATAAAATTTCAGTGTGAGGTCTCAGAGATGTTTATCTTGCTAACAGTTAGGCTGTAATTACTGTCTACTGTATTTGTAGATGTCAATTTCCTTTAGTTTTCTTGTTTTTGTCTTCCTGTTTTCTTTGGATTTCCCTAGAAATGTTCTTAAATAGAATTTGTGTCCTAGCAGCTTTCTCATTTATAGTCCACTGTTATTATACTGGGTCACTGGTATGGTAGTAAGGTTTTGGAGAAGAGAGGTGTGCTATAATCTTATTATTAAATCTCTGTTCTTTTGTTTGTTTGCTTGTTTTGTGAGCTGTGGCCATTAAAATATTTTAAGTTTTTTTTAGCCCAACATGAGACAGGCTTGAGCTGTCCTATTACCTTATTTTTTAATATCTGTATGCTTTCTTTCATGAGATGGGGAGCATTCTTTCAATAGTTGTCAAATATTTATTTAGAGTAAATTTTAGGCACTCTTGGGAAGAAAAGAGAAAGGTAAATTTTCTTCAATGTTCTGAGCACTTCTTCCATAGCCCTAAAATTGCATGCAGAATTTAGCAAACACACTATAGTTAACCATATTCACCTTGCTTAAAAAACATTTTTTGTTTAATAGTGTCCACATATTTTTGATATGCTTCACTTTAGGAGGTGGGACTTAATTCCTTTTCTTTCAGTGTGAACTAGACTTAGTGACTTGCTTCTAACAAATAGAAAATAGTGGAGTGTCAGCACGTGACTTCAGAGACTGAGTCATAAGAAATTCAAGTTTCCTATTTACTCTCTCACCTACTCTTGAATCACCCAAGAACTGAGGAGAAACTGAAGCCTTCTGCCAGGAGTCAGAAAGTAACTTAGGTATCTATTAACAGTTATGTAAGTGAGCCATCTTGAAAGTGGGTATGTCAGTGCAACCAAGTCTTCCGATGGCTGCAGTCCTGGATGACATTATGTTTGTTGCCTCATGAGAGATCCTAACTAGAACCACCTAGTTAAGCTGCTCTTGGAGTCCTGATCTTCATAAACAGTGTAAGGTAATAAATGGTCATGTTGAAACTACTAACCAATAAAGCTATTTAGAGAATTATATTATTACTTAAGCATATTCTTTGGCAGTCTTACCCCTTACATGTCACACACATACAGTCAACTGACTTCTAAAATATTTTTTCAGAACTAAATGAAATGAAGGCAAACAATTATCTACAAGGACATAGAAACCATAAAAAACAAGCAGAAATAAAAATTATAATAACTAAAATGAAAAATACATGAGAAAAATCAACAGAGGATTAGAAGAAGCAGAGGATCAAATTAGAGATTTAGAAGACAAGGTAGCAGAAAACACCCAATCTGAACTGCAAAAAAGAAAAAGATTAGAAAAATCTTTTTTCTAATAGAGGACAGTTTAAAAGACCTTTGGGACAAAATCAAGCATAACATCATTTGCATCATATGGGTACCAGAAGGAGAAGAGAGAGAACATGAAGTTGAGAACCTATTTGAAGAAATAATGAATGAAAATTTTCCTAACCTAGCAAAAGAAATAAACATACAAGTCCAGGAACCTCAGAGAGTCCCAAACAACAGGAACTTGAATAGGTTCACATCAAGACATCCCATAATTAAAATGTCAAAGGTTAAAGACAAAGAGAGATTCTTAAAAGCAACAAGAGAAAATTAATTATCTACAAGGGAGCTCCCATAAGCCGGTAAGCTGATTTCTCAATAGAAACTTTGCAGTAAGGCTATCCAGTAAGGCTATTGATTAAAATTAAAGGACAGATAAAGATCTTCCTAGACAAGAAAAAGCTAAAGTAATTCATTACTACCAAACCAGGTTATTCTAAGAAATATTAAAGAGACTTCTTTAAAAGGATAAAGAAAAGAAAACATAAATATAAATAATAAAATGGCAATAACTAGGTGCTGGTCAACAATCACCTTTCTTTTTTATTTTTAAATTTTATTATTAGTTTCAAAAATATAATACATTGGTTAGACATTTATATAGTTAATGAAATGATCCATTCAATTACTCTACTACCCATCTGGCTCTACACATAACTATTACATTACTGCTGACCAAATTACCTATACTGTACTCTCCATCCCTGTGACCATCTCTCAACTACTAATTTATACTTCTATAACTCTTCACTCCTTTCTCCCAGCCTCCATATCCCCTTCCCCTCTGGCAATCACCAAATTTTCCTCTATATTTTTGAGTTTGTTTTTGATTAGTTTGTTCTTTTTGTTCCTTAGATTCTACATTTAATTGAAATTATATGGTATTTATCTTTCTCTGTCTGACTTATTTTGTTCAGCATAATAATCTCTAGGCACATCCATGCTGATGATACAAATGGTAAGATTTCATTTGTTATGGCTGAATAATATTCTATGGTATATATGAACCATAACTTCTTTATCCAATCATCTGTTGATGAGCATTTAGGTTCTTTTCATATCTTGGCTTGTAAATAGTGGGGTTTTCTTTGTTTGTTTGTTTGTTTTTTTTGTTTTTTGGATAAAACTCAGAAGTGCAATTGCTGGGTCAAAAGATAGATCCATTTTTAATTTTTTGAGGTATCTCCATACTGTTTTCCATAGAGGCTGTACCAAAAGCAATCCCACAAACAGTGTATGAGGATTCCTTTTTCTCCACAGCTTTTCCAAAAATTGTTGTTTTTTTGATTTATTGATGATAGCCATTCTGACAGGTGTAAAGTGATATCTTATTGTAATTTTATTTTGCATTTTTCTGATGATTAGTGGCATTGAGCATCTTTTCATTTGTCTATTGGCTATCTATATTCCCTTTTTGGAGAAATATTTATTCAGGTCTTCTGCCCATTTTTTAATTAAATTATTTGTTGTTGTTGTTGCTGTTGTTGAGTTGTATATATTTTTTATATATTTTGGATATTAACCCCTTATCAGATGCATCATAGGTGAATATCTTCTCCTATTCAGCAAGTTGTCTTTTTGTTTTGTTGGTGTTTCTATTGCTGTGCAAAACATTTTTAGTTTGATGTAGTCCCATTTGTTTATTTTTTCTTCTGTTTTCTTTGCCCAAGGAGATATATCCAAAAAGATATTACTAGTAGCAATATCAGAGAGTTAACAATAACTTTAAATGTAAATGGTTTAAATGCTTCAATCAAAAGACACAGGGTAGCTGAATGGATAAAAACAACAGCTACAACAACAACAAAAGACTTGTACATATGCTGTCTACCAGAGACTCACTTCAGATTGAAAGACACACAAATTGAAAGCACAGGGAAGGAAAAATATTTTTTATGCAAATGGAATAATGAAAAAGCTGGGATAGAAATACTTATATATGACAAAATATATAGATTTTAAAAGAAAGACTATAAAAAGACATAAATAAAGGCATTTCATAATGATAAAGAAATCAATCCAACAAGAAGTTATAACCCTTATAAACATTTATGCATACCACATAAAAGCACCTAATTCATAAAGCAAATATTAACTGACATAAAAAGAGAGATAGTAATACAGTCATAGTAGAGCACTTTAAAACACCACTGACATCAAGGGATAAATCTTCCAGACAGAAAATCAACAAGAGAACAGCAGCCTTAAAAGACACACTAAACTAGATAAGTTTAATTAATATTTTTAGAGCATTTCACCCAAAGGAACAGAATATACATTATTTTCAAGTGTACATGGAATATTTTCCAAGATAGACCATATGTTAAAACATAAAACAAGTCTCAAACTTAAGAATATTGAAATCATACCAAGTGTCTTCTCTAACCACAGCGGTATGAAACTAGAAATCAATTACCAAAAAAAAAAAAAAAAAAAAAGACCAACACATGGAGGCTAAATAACATGCTACTAAACAATGAATAAGTTAACAATGAGATCAGGAAAGAAATCAAAGATCCCTTGAGACAAATGAAAATGAAAACATAATGACCCTAAATCTGTGAGACACAGTAGAAACAGTCCTAACAGGGAAATTTATAGCAATACAAGTCTTCCTCAAGAAAAAAGAAAAATATCAAATAAGCAATATAACTCTACACTTAAAGGAATTAGAAAAAAATGGCAAACAAAGCCCAAAGTGAGTAGAAAGAAGGAAATAATTAAGATCAGAGTGTAAATAAATGAAATAGAGTCTAAAAGAACAATGCAAAAGATCAATAAAACCAAGAGCTGGTTCTTTGAAAAGGTAAACAAAATTGATAAACCTTTAACCAGAATCACCAAGAAAAACAGAAAGAACTCAAATAAATAAAATGAGAAATAAAAGAGAAGTGACAACTGATTCCACAGAAATACAAAGGAGTAAAAGAAAATCTACACACAGTTATATGTCAACAAATTGGACAGTTTGGAAGAAATAGTTACATTTCTAGAAATATACAATCTTTCAAGACTTAATCAAGAAGAAACAGAAAATATGAACAGAATGATTACTACTAACAAAATCAAGTCAGTAATCAAAAATCTTCCAACAAACAAAAGTCCTGGACTAAATGGCTTCACAAGGGAATTTTACCAAACATTTAAAGAATTAACATGTGTTCTTCTTAAACTATTTTAAAAAAGTTCAAGAGGAGAGAAGGCTCTCAAACTAATTTTACAAGGTCATTATTATCCTGATTCCAAAGCCAAAGACATTAGAACAACAACAGAATATTATAGGCTGACGTCCCTAATGAACATAGATGCAAAAATACTTAATATATTAGAAAACTGAATTCAGTCATACATTAAAAAGGGCATACACTATGATTAAGTGTGATTTATTCCTAAAGTGCAAGGTTGGTTCAACATCCTCAAATCAATTGTGATACAGCACATAAACAAAATGAAAGATAAAATTATATTATGATATTAATAGATGCAGAAAAATTTTCTGACAAAATCCAGCATCCATTCATGATAAAAATTCTCAGCAAAGTAGGAATAGAAGGATATACATCAACATAATAAAGGACATATATGACAAACCTCCAGCTAACATCCTGTTCAACAGGGAAAAGCTAAAAGCATTTTCCTTAAGATCAGGAACAAGATAAGGATGTCCACTTTCACTATTTTTATTCAACTCAGTATTAGAAGTCCTAGGCACAGCAACCAGAGAAGAAAAAAACATAAAAGGCATCTAAGTTGGTAAGGAATAAGTGAAACTGTCATTATTTATGGGTGACAGGTATTTTATGGAAAGAATCTTTAATATTCCACTAAAACACTGTTAGAACCAATAAATAATTTCAGTAAAGTAGAAGGATACAAAATTAATATTCAGAAATCAGTTGCATTTCCATACACCAATAACAAATTATAAAAAAGAGAAATTAAGAAAACAATTCTATGTACAATTACTTTAAAAAATAAAATACCTATGAATAAATTTATAGTAAAGGAGATAAATGAGGTAAAACGAGGTAAAAGGCCTATACTTAGAAAATTATAAGACACGGAAGAAAAAAATTTAAGAAAATGTAAAATAATGGAAGCATATACCATAATCATGGCTAGAAAAAAATAACAGCATTAAAATGTCTATACTACCCAAAGCAATCTATGGATTCAGTGAAATCTCTATCAAAATACCAATGGGATCTTACACAAAACTAGAACAAATTATCCCATAGTTTATATGGGATCATAAAAGACCCTGAATTGTCAAAGCAATCTTGAGAAAGAATGAAGTTGTAGCTATCACACTACCTGATTCAAACTATACAACAAGACTGCAGTAATCAAACAGCATGATACTTGCATAAAAACAGACACATACATCAATAGAACAAATAAAGAGCCCACAAGTAAACTGAAGCCTATGTGATCAATGTATCTATGACATAGGAGATAAAAATACTCAATGGAGTTAAGTTAATCTCTTCAATAAATGGTATTGGAAAAACTGGACAGTTAAAAGTAAAACAAACAAAAAAATGAAATTAGACCCCTTTATATATCTCATACAAGAAGAAACACAAAATGAATTAAATATTTAAATGTAAGGACCTAAACCATAAAATTCTTAGAAAAAAACATAGTCTCTGACATTACTCTTAGTAATATTTCTTTTCTGCTATATCTTCTTCGGCAAGGAAAACAAAAGTAGAAATAAACAAATGGGACTACATCAACTAAAAGTTTTTTCACAGCAAAGAGAACAATCAATAAAACAAAAAGACAACCTACTGAACGGGAGAAAATATTTGTCAATGATACATCCAATAAGGAGTTAATATCCAAAGTTTATAAAGAACTCATACAACTCAAAACCAAAACAAACAAACAAAACAATCTGATTAAAAAATGAGCAGAGTACTGAATAGATATTTCTCCAAAGAGGACATACATATGGCCAATAGACATATAAGAAGATGTTCAACATCACTAATCATCAGAGAAATATAAATTATAACCATAAAGAAATATCTTTCACACCTGTCAGAATGACAATCATTAATAAATCAACAAAGAACAAGCGTTGGTGAGGATGTAGAGAAAAGGAGATCCTCATGCACTGTTGGTGGGATTGCAAATTGGTACAGCCATTATGGAAAACAGTCTGGAGGTCCCTCAAAAATTAAAAATAGAACTACCTTATGACCCATCGATTCCACTTGTAGGAATTCATCTGAAGAAATTCAAAACTCTACTTTGAAAAGATATATGTTCCTCTTTGTTCATTGCAGCATTATTTACAATAGCCAAGATATGGAAGCAACATATATGCTTATCAATAGAAATTGTATAAAAAAGAAGTAGTACATATATACAATGAAATAGTACTGGGCATAAAAAAGAATAGAATCTTTGATGGACATCGATGAACCTAGAGGGAATTATGCTAAGTAAAATAAGTCAGACAGAGTAAGACAAATACCATATTATCTCATCTATATGTGGAATCTAAAGAAAAAAAATAAATGAACAAACAAAACAAAGACTGATAAATACAGAGAACAAACCAATGTTTGCCAGATGTAAGGGGGCTTGTGAGTGAGCAAAAAAGTAGAAGGGATTAAGAAGTACAAATTGGTAGTTACAAAATAGTCATGAGGGTATAAAGTACAGCATAGGGACTATAGTCAATAGTATTGTAATAGCTATGTATAGTGCAAGATGGCATTAGACTAATCAGTGAGATCGCTTTGTAAATTACACTATGATTTATACCTGAAATTAATATAAAGTAACTTTGAATGTAAAAAAGTTTCCAGTTTTGGGGAGTATTTCACAACGTAAACAAGGATATCACTCTTTCTCATTGCTCTTACGTGTAAAATATGAAATAAAACAACTTGGAGAGCTTGTATTCTGGTGGTTTTGAGGTTCAGGTCAGGTCCTTTCATGATGGATCAGTCACAACAGACCCCACCCAGTCCACACACAGTTGCAGCAAAGGATGTTTGCACATCTTTATATCTTTACAATCTTTGTTTTTTAAATTCTGTGAAAGGAGAAATTTGTTAATTCCAAATAAATTGTGTCTTATAGAGAATAAGTTTACAAAATAAGTGTAAATTTTAGAGGCTGAATAACCTGTGATGTATTCATACATCAGAGTGTTAGTCATGAACTCATTTTATATAACAGAAAGAAAAAAATAAAAGAGAGGGACATTCATAACCTAGCATGCAAAAGAAGTCATTTGTTCAGGAAAGAAATAATGTCAGAACTATGGACACTAATAAAGATTCAGATCTTTGTGATTAAAGCTGAGCCTGGAGAGTAAATGAGGGTTCTCTTGTGGAAGCTGAGGGTAGCTAAGGAAATTAGTTCTTGTTAGTTTCTTCTCGACTGTCCTGGGCAGAGGCTGAGGCCACACAGAGCTAACATTCTACCTTAATACCTGTGGCAGAAACATTAGGCTCATGTATCTGTTAGCATCTGCTGCAAGAAGCACAAACCATAAGCAGAAAGATAAATACAAGAGCTAATTGTTTACAAAATTGAGGAAGACTTCAGGAGCAGGCTCTAGAAATGACTCCCAGACCAAGATTGCTGAACCAGCCTGCCAGGGGTGCTCTGTCTGCCAACATCAGGAAAGTGAGGAACCAGGAGGTACTCTAATGTTGAGTCATGATCCAGGAAGCCATTGATGCTGCTGCCTCTGAATAGCAGAGGAGTTGTGGCCATATACTGGAACAGTTTACTTCTGGCCACTATTACCACAACTGTTTGTTAAAATTCATGAATCTGGTAACTGGATATTGGAGTGCTGCTTCAGGAAAACTTAACATTGCTATAACTTTGCTGGTCATCAAATACCCACTCTTCTGTCTTCTTTTTATCATACAGGTGACCATATAACACAGTTATGGCAAATGAGATGTAATGAATTCCTGCATGGGGTAGGGTGGGACAGAGGGCTTCTAGGAAAACTGCCTGAATGAAAAAGAGGATATATATTTCTGGTGCTGTCTTTCTTTCTTTCCACCTTGAGCATAAACGTGAAGGCTAGAGCTACAGGCACCATTTCATGATTTATAAGGTTAGAGCTAATGTATTTTGGAAAGTAACATTAAAGATGCACCACCCTTTGCTCCCATTTTCTCATTTCTTATTGGAAATCAATCTGATGTAGTACAGAAGACAGCATTAAAGATCCATGTCAAGATCCCATATATGAGACGTGGCCCACCGGTATCATTCCACCTTTACTTTGTCATTTCACAGATTAATATTTTGTTTTATTGTTTGAAAAATAAAGTTTATATTTGAAATAATTATTTGAAGGAGAATAAAACTAAAATAGTCCAATTGAAAATAGACTGGATATTTTATCCACTCTGATAGATTTTGGAGACATCTCAACAGCTGCTCGATGTCCCCTAAGTCTCTCACCTAAAATGTAGTACACAGCCTCCATAAGATCACACTGAGTAGTTAACATTACCTTGTCTCATCTGTCAGAAACACAATTTAGGTAAAAATATAGTGGAGATAACTGGTGAGTTTTAGTATTACTGTGTTTACTAGAGATATGGCTAAAATTTTCGAATGGGAGGTATAAGGTCTCTGTATTTAGTTATATAGATGTTTATGAATGTATATTATATTATATTATACATACATGATCTTTTTCTACCTCTGATTAATATTACCAAATTAACTTATAAAATCTGATTTTAAAAAGCTCTATTCAAATTAGCTTAGAGATTAAATGAGTGTTTATGTGAATTAAATATTGTTAAAACTTCCAGTAATATAAAAAGTAACCCAAATGCTTTCCAAGTTCATGTGATTTGAGCAAATCTTTGAAGACTAGTTTAACATTGTTGGTTTAATAAATACAGCTATATCTTTTCTGTTACCATTAACTTTAGTATAGCATACGTTTTTATTTTATTTAGACTTACTAGTCAAATAAGGTAATATTATATCTACTAGATGCTTAAGATTATAAAAATTATAAATTCAATCAGAAAACAAATGTACCAGTAAAGATGCAGTAAGTGTAAATTGCTTGATATCCATTACTTCATGTAAAACAAGCATAGCAATTAAAAAAAAACAACTAAGCATTTAACCTTTTTTTAGGTATTTATTATTATTATTATTTTTGATACTTGCCTAACATGCATTTGGGAACTGGGAAATAATTTGAGGTAATGGTTATAATGGTATAATATATCTGTTTAAAAATAGTTCCTAAATCTTTTTGGTGACATACAACATTATGGTTATGATAAGTTAAGTAACAGATATTCATTCATTAAACATCTCAATTATTTATAAGTAAGATAAAACACTGAAACATTCATTACTAAACATAAATTTAAGTTTATACCCTGTTGGATTTTTAATTTTATATGATATGGAGAAGCTAAATATAATCGAGTCTGTTAATAAACATGACTTTTTTGTCACGTTAAAAAATATGAGGAAATGTGTACCGATATTGTAAGATGGTGTATTAAAAAAATTTTGATAGTCGACCATATAATGCTAGTATGTGACAGACAATTCATAGTTGTCTACTTCCTTGTTTTCTCTGTAAAAGAAAGATTAATAGGGGTTAAACAATTATAACCAATATATGAAAATCAAACAACCAAAAATAATAAAGGAAACAACTTTTTAGGCAAAGTATACAAGAAAGCAGAATGAGTTTTGATAAGGTAAAGTATGCAAGGTTTTCATTAAAACTTTCATGTGTTTTCATTAAGGGAAAAATGAATAATTCTGTCCTGAAATAAAGTGACTGGTTGTTTCAGAATGAGAAAGAGCAAAATGGAGGGGAAAAAAATTGAATGAATATAGAAAGTTGTAGATGATTTTGAGGAAAAGTAATTTTTTTGTGTGGTTAAGCTGGATAAAATTGAATGGATTTATCTATAATTTTTTTTAAAATTAGCTCAAAAGTATACCACTTTTGTGTACAAAAATATACAAAACTAGAATTAGATTTTTTTCTCTGTTAAAATGACAAACTATTCTTGGATTATTGGTCTGTTTATAATAAATTGTAAGTTTTTTTAAATTTTTAAATATTCTACATAGGAAATAAAGATTCTGTGTCTTATCAGAATAATCTCCTGTACTTGTTAACCTTATTTTCTCCTTGATTATTCAAGAGAATCAAGTCTTATCACTTTTAAAAGAGCTAAGGTGGTTTTTTCCCCCACTTTTTACAATTTTGCATTTCCCTAATATGTAATCCTAAATGACTTCATACTGACTTTGAGATTTCCCAGAGAGCCCCTGGAAAATCTCCAAGGATTTGTTCTTTCACTTTGTAAAAAGAGAAATACTAAACTGATTTGGTTTATGAGATATGTTGAATTACATGAAAAGGCTCGTGAAGTAAGAGATGTTAACTTTTCATAGGTTATATTTATCTGGGTAAACATTTATGTAAATATTTCAGAAATTGTATAAAATTCCTAGAAATTGGTTAATACAATCTTTGTCCATGATATGTTCATATAATGTTATCAGCTATAATTCTAGTAATTATTTTAAAATAATATATTTTAAATATATGTCACAAGAAACAACCAAATATTTTTATCAAATGAATGCTTAGCAGATCTTAACCATGGCAATTTTAAGTCTTTCATTATCCACAGATTGTTTTTATTTTACTCTGATTCTTCCCTGAAAGTGTTTTGCAATTAATTGAAAGTTAGAATGCTTTCTCTTCTCAGAGACCATTGGAAAGGACCATGACAGGCATTCTGGGCTATAGGCTTCTGATGGCATTGCTTAAATAACTTTGAGATCATACCACGGGACTAAGGAGTTCCAGAAGTTGAATAGAGAAGCTGGTAGGTTCATAAAACTATTAACCCAATATCAAGCAAACAAGAATTAATTGCATAGGACAAAATGAACTTATAAAATATAATTGTGTTTTTGGTGTGGAACACAGCTAGATTTTTAGTGTTCTATATTCTCAGTATAAGGAACCCCATTTCCTTTTCTTTTATCTATACTTTTAACAATTAGTAGATTATATAAAATAAAACATTTAACTTTTTTCTTTGTCCAAACACTTCAAAATTTGGAAACTTTTGTTGAATCTTCTTATTTTCATGGCCATACAATTATTTACATGAATTCAATAAAAATTGGTTATAGTAACAGGGGTTGGAATGGAATGTCATGTTTGAAAGTGATGCATAGAATCAGATATCACTAGTTGATATTAAGAAACTAAGGTTGATTTTAAGGAGTAAATGATAAAAAGTCCTTTTAAAAAAACCGGTCTGGTACCTGGTTTATAGAGTTCCTAGCCTTACAGGTTAGTAGAGAAGGTTGTCACTACCTCATAGGTCCAGAATATTTAGAATATTTTGGAAGAATTCACCCACATCTCTAGATACTGATAGTAAAATGCAGTAGTGAGTTTTTGGCTTGGTTACCTAACTTTAAGAAATTTTAAAAAATCTCATCTGAGATTCTTTATGAAAAGTTTCAACAAAACAACCTCAAAAAGGCTTATGTGGGCTATTATAATTCTTGCCAAACTTATGTAAACTATCAAGCCAAATCTAATGGAATCAGACTTATTTTGTAAACAATATCAGAAATAGTGGTAACTGCAGAGATAAATTTTATGTTTCAATAGGAAATTATAACCTAGTGGGTTATTAGCTTCTAGTACTGTTCATTGTCTTTGAGGCTGTTTTATCTACCTGTAAACTGGATTGTATCCTGCCATTTTGCACATTTTGCCTGTTTCAGATGCCAAATTCTCAAGTTTTCTAGTTTCCTCCAATATTTGGCTACAACTCTCCAAACTAATGTTTTCATTTTTTGTTTTCTTCCCATTGCCCTTACTTGACATCACTGAAAACTAAAACATAACTGTCAGGATGCTTATTGGGATATTCTAAAGGATCTATGAAGGCTTCCATGTCTCAGTCATAATCATGACTGTGACAGTGACATCTATGTCATCATCAAAGATATTCATACTGCAAACCAGGATTTGGTTTGCCACTACCAATCTCACGCCACCATATAAAGATGTTTCAAGTCCAACACGTAGAAATTTTTTTGACTGGTTACCTGCTAGACTCAGAAATTTGGTTTTCAATTATAAATTTTTGTTTTTCTTTTATTTTTATAGACACTTCCCCTTATGAAATGTCTGATGGCAACAAACAAAAGCTCATATTCTCAGAGATTAATTTAGTGGTTATCAGAGGGAAGGGAGTGGGGAGAGGAAGATAAGGGTAAATAAAGGGAGTTAAATATATAGTGACAGAAGGAAATTTAGCTTTGGGTAGTGACCACACAGTACAATATACATATGATGTATTATTGAATTGTACACTTGGAACCTATATAATTTTATTAACCAATGTCACACCAATAAATTTAATTAAAAATTTCTAGCTGCTCACACCATTCAGCAAATATCTTCTACTATCAAGTCTCAGCAGATGATTCAGCTTGTTCTTAGTGAACAATAGGTTACCAAACAAGGATGGATTTATATCATACAAAGGTAAGGAGAATGTCTCTTTTGTTTGAACAAGAGGGACTGATAGTGGCTCTCTTTTTGATCAGACTTTAGTCAGGCTTCTCTAAGCCTTCTTCTCAACTAGGCTTTGACTTGGGGCTTCAGTATCCATCCTTGTTGGGTCTGCATCTTGTCAAGTCCATTTAGGGAGAATCTTCACCCTTGATCTTTGATTCTCCTTAATAACGTTTCAGACTCTTAACCCACCCTTGGTATCTGATCACTCTGACCTACATTCAGCAAGAATTCTGTCAAATTGATTTAATCAGAACCTACCTTATCCCTGAAATTTCTTGGTGATTTTCCATTCCCCAACCCCCACACTGCTCCTTGAGTATAAATCATCACTTGTCCATGCTGTATTCAGAATTGAGCCTAATTCTATACTGAGGTCTTTTTTCTCCTATTGCAATTGTTTCTGAATAAGATCTATTTTTACTGCTTTAACCACCAGTGACTGACACTGGTTTTTTCTTTCACAGAGGAAACATCTGGGTTTCATCTTTCCCGTTTAGAAACAGATATCATAAGTTAAGCTAAATTTCTAGTTCCTTCTCCCTAACTAATTTAAACTACCAAATTCACTTTGATGAGACAATTTCAAGGATGATGGAGGCAGCGCAGGAAGGAGTGATCAGGACATACACATCTAACATACTTCCTCCTTTCTGTTTAGACTGCCTTCATTATCACACAAACCTTGATGTACAGGAGGAACAAATTTTCTCCTGGTTCATGTTTCTTCCTCCCTAATCCAGCCTTTAGTAAGTATCTTAGATTATGTGGGGTTAAAGTTCAATAATAAATTAATACTGGGATCTCAGTGGTTCTACATAACTTAGTACATATCCTCTGAAAGTCATGGTGGGGCTTTGGTGTCAACATCACATGGAGATTCAGGCTAATGAAGCTGCTATCACTTTGTAGCTGTGCTAGAATGAATCATGCAGATTTTCTTATGTGAGGGAGTGAGAACACATGGAAATCTCACACTCTCTCTTAAACACTTTCAGCAAAGAAGTATAAAAGGACACTTCTCATAGGTAATGAACTAGTAACTGGGCCTCGACTTAAGCAAGAGGGCTTAGAAGTATGGTCTTCTAAGAAGGAAAATAGTACAGAACATTGATGAGTGCCAGTATTATGTACTACAGTCTTATTAGAAGAAATTTTTGGTCTGTTTGCCAATTTTTTTTTTTACTTAAGTGCTTGCTATAGAACAATGCATCATATAGCTTAGTTTTAGATTAGTTTTAATTTAATGTTTGTAAAAAATTATCACCATTATATTTAGTAAATAGAATAGGTAGGGTTGTATCTATTCTTCTTTCTAGGATTCAAAATATGAAATCACAGAAAAATGTATCATAAACAGAAAATGTATGGTTATCAGGAGATAACAAAGGGAAACTAAGCATTCTCTTTTTTAACAAAACACCTGCCTGACTGTCTTGATCTATCTATCTGTTCTCTTACCACTTGGTGTGGAGACTAGTGGGACCTGACCTAGAAGAAACCTAGGTAGCAGTTCTTCTTTAGCATTTGGGAGATCTTTGAAGGCTCAAATCACAACTTTCTACCTAACTTGATTATTTGTTTCTGGAATCTTATGTTTTCATTACATTGTGCTATTCCTATGTCTATGCTTCTCTTTGCTCTTATAAGTTATCTTTGAAGTTGTTTAAACTTTTTTTTGTCAAAACCCTGAATTCATCTTGAATTCTATATTTCTGATCTTTATTGACTCCATTCTTTACAAACCATGTGCCACAGGCCAATGTCCATGTGCCATGCTTAGCTGGACACCCTCCTAAGTCCAGCATCTTTTGCTTTTTTCTGTTTAGAAAAGTAGTTAAGGAAGTTGAAACACATTCTCATTAAGCACCAACTAAAAACAGTACAGTATGCCATGTGTTTTACAAAAAAACAATAATATAATAAATAATGTATGTAATGATATATTGTTACATACTATTATGTTTTATAATATGTATCATTTATTGCATGCCAGTTAGTAGAACCCCAGACCTATTCTATTTTTCTGTTTCTATTAACTGTAACCTGGAATTCCAACTTAGCAGATCCTCAGTTAAATTCCAGAGGGAAAGGAGTGGGTGGAGGAAGATAAGGGTAAAGGGAGTTAAATATATAGTGACAGAAATAAATAGTTGTGAGTGAAATAAAATAAATTCTATTGAGTGAAAAGTCTAAAAACTTCTCCTCCTAATCAAGTGTAAATCTTTTACCTTTTTTCTTATAAGTTGTTTTTATTATATTCTATTCCCCCCCCCCCACATTTTCTGAATAAAAGCAAAACTGAAAAATATGATCCCCCAACGAGAGGTGCTTGGGGCCATGAAAAATATTGAACAAATGCTGGGAGGTTTTGTACTTTTATTGTAAATTAAGCAGTTCAATAGGTAGGATATTTAAAGAAATCACCAATAGCCATAGGGCATGAAGTATAACTGTCCCTAGAACTTTCCTGTCAGTGAATTTCAGTTCCACTATCTTTGCCCTTTTGGAGCAGAACTTCAGTTCCACTTCTGGAGCTTGGTGAGCACATAATCTGCATTTCATAGTTCAGTGCCCATATTTGATGTGAATACCCCTATACACAAACCAATCTCTTCTGGGGATAGAATGAATTTTCAGATGCACGAATCTCCAGTCTCTCCCACAAAGGACTGGCTCCGATCAAACCTGCCTCCATAGGAATCCTGCTTCTGCTTCAGAGTAGTCTTGGTGTGAGCTCCCACAAAGTAACCCTGCCTCAGGCCCTTTCTCACAAGGGCTTCTCATTGACTCAGAGCTTGGCAATGCCTGAGGAGGACTGCTAGGTGGTACAGATGTGTACTTGGAAGGAACTCCTTATCGACATTGGAAAAAAATGTTGACACCACAAATGATAATGTACTTTTTAATTCTAGGCTTAAAAATTATCATCTCCCTGCTGGTGACCTGGAAGTTACAGGAGAAGAAGCTGCAGACATGGAGAGGTCAGTGTATGAATGAAGGCACACGGTGAAGTTCTGTAGTGGTTTCTCCCACTGTGTGATTAAGCTCACATGAACATTACTAGATACTTTACTCATGTCTGTGAGAGAAAGAAGGGAATACAATGAACTTCACCCAAAATGTGAAAAAGAAAAATCATAAATTTAATCTTGTATTCAACAAATTCTTGTCTTTCCTTCCTATGGTCTATGTCTGCCATCCGTCACTCCACCACCCCCCAAACACATACAAATACACATATAGCTCTGACGACACTATCTACCTATTTTAGTAAAGGCTTCAGGGAGAATGTGAGGACAGAGACCCATAACAGCATCTCTTTCATGCTCTTGGCCAGGGACTGACTTAGCAGCAGTGGTCATCAGGATGAAAGGACAGACAGCACACTGAGATTCACATTCTTAGACATCAGGCTATTTAGGGTTTATATTCACTTATAGGTGAATATAGGGAATGTGAATGATTTTCCAGGTCTATCTCTTGGTGCCAACAACCAGAGCTACTAATGGGAAAGGTGGGATGGGCTCTAAGCTAGGAAATCAATGGAGTTATTTGTTAGATACAAGGGGCTGCCAGAGCCCCAGTCCAGTATGACTCAGATTCTGGTGCTGGAAAAACAGTGGTTGTGGAACTACAGTATGGTGGATGAGATGCCAAGTTGATCACATCAAGAGGGGCTTGGACCATGCTCCAGGGATCCTTTTTTCTAATGGCCTTATACTGAGTCATGTGGAGGGTGTCTCTGAGCTTGGGCATCTTGTGGGCTGTGGGTGGAAGGCTTTTTCTTTTTATAGTTTTGTAAAGTAGTTCTCTGCTTGTAGGACATTCTGCAATTCTGCTTTCATCTATAGACACTGAATATATCCCCTGCTCCCATCAATTCAATGTGATATGCCAACACTTTTCCACAGAGGTCCAGAGGAGATTCAGAAGAATGGCAGCCATCACCTCAGGTTTCTAAAGAATCGTTCTGACACATGTCTCATCTGCCTCTGTTTCTTTTCCCTTTCATATTATGATTTGATGTCCCAGACCCTCAGTCATTGTCGGGAGAGATGCCAGAGTCTGACATTTTTTTCTCTTTTGACTCCAGCCACTCAAGATGAAGTTCAATATGCACTTGTGGAAATGTTACCTTAACATTCATTCAGGCACACATTCACTATATGCATATCGTGAAAGTCTCATATGTGTCATATATACAGTAAGTAGATCTTGCAGGTAAGAGAATAACTTATTGATGTGCTATATTAAGTGACCTCCATCTTCATTTTAGTTATATAGTCATGTATTGGAGTTATAATAACTCAACCTTGCCCCTTCAAAATTTTAAACAAACTTCTTTTTTTATTATTAAGTTTATTGGGGTAACATTGGTTAATACAATTATATAATTTTTAGGTGTACATTATCTTTTGACATCTGTATATTCTATTGTGTGTTTACCATCCAAAGTCCAGTTTCTTCAGCTACCATATATTTGATCCCCTTTACCCACTTCACCCTTCCCTTATATTTGACCTCCTTTACCCCATCTACCTTTCCCTTACACCCTCACTCCACTAGTAACTACTAGTCTATTGTCCTCTGGTAGTCACTAGTCTATAGTCTAAACAAATTTCTTAAATACAGATATTTATTTATTCCATTTATTTTACTTCTTTAATACTATTAAACTGCTACACCTTATTGTGATTATACTCTTCCTGACCATGCCTCTTTTTCTTCTGGCCAGCACTTTATTCCTTTACTTCATCTTACCCCTACCTTTCTGAGATGGATTTTCCAGATTTAATAATCACCATTCAGAATCTTTTTTTCTCCTGTTCTAATCCGCAGAAATAGTCAGACCCTAATAGCCAACTCCCAAAAGCAGTTTTCCACATTGTCATTCTTCTGACAGCCTGAGTGAGGTTTAGAGTTGGAATTGGATTTAAGTAACATTTTGCATCTTGAATGAAATTTGAACTCATTATCTTGGGATCTAGAGCCATTCACAATTTTTTAGTCTTATCTTACTTCCTCCACAAATCCCACTGTGCACTTAAACTTTTTGGCTTATGAATACATGCCCCAGGTCTCCTTTTAAATACTCAGGTTCATTTTCTTCTCTGTAGCTGAAGTAGCTTTCAGTAATATCTTCTTCTCAAAACTCCAGTGGTTCTTAAAAGTTCATCTCATATGCCATCTGCTTCATGAAGTCTCTCCCAATCTCCTGATTAGGTGGGATGTTTCCACTTTCTAAATGCCATAGTGATGACAGGAAAAGATTTTGCAGTCAGATCAATGTGGACTTCAAATCCAACTCTCTCATTTTCTGAAAGTGTTAAAACTTTTTGCATTAAAACTTTTTGAACCTATAGTTCTTCATGTGTGAAAAAGGAATACAATTGCTTATACTCATGGGGTTTTAGTAGCTAGTAAATACACACTAAAGTACTTAGCACAGTGCTTTTCATAAAATAAGTATCTGTTATTACTATCTGTTATTACTATGGCATTTTCTTGTATTATGTCTCATATTATAGATATTTGTATATTAATCTAAATATCCCTACAAATCGAAAGATTCTTTTCTTCACTCATTTTATTCTTCTCTCCCCTGGATACCATTTATTACCCACCACATTGCCTCATTTGGAGTAGGGACATCTTGCAAAACATTGAATAGGATCTAAGAATTAGGTATAGGAATGAATCAATGTTAATTGCCTGATTTTGGAGATTGCTTGTGGTTATGTGGGTGAATGTCCTTGTCTGTAGAGAATACTAAAAAAGTATTTGAAGGCAATGAATCCTGTGTCAGCAACTTAATCTCTAATGGTTCTTTGTATTGTACTTGTAACTTTTCCATAAGTTTGAGAGAAAAAAAATAATTTGGAGAGAAAAATTAGTTATAACTGAAGATAAATGAGCTGTAGTCATGGGGAAAGTAAGAGAAATTATTTGGATTATGGACAAAGTTTGGTATGAGCATTTGTAGATTTTCTAGGTGGACATGCATACTAGGCTTTAAGTTATTCCAAAGAGGTAAAGTGATCAGGTGAAAGTATAAGAGATAAAGAGAGGTAGAGCAGTGTGTATGGGGTGTCTAATTTTTCTCTTACTCTTTCTTTTCTAGAAAAAGTCATTTTTTTTTCCCCTCAGGCCTTGGGCAGGGGAACACTAATACGTTCAGAGGTAATCAGAGAATACGTTCCATTTTAGATGGGGAAGCTTAGGAGTTGTGATGTGGAAAACTAAACTGTAGTTCTAAATTTTTTCTTTTATGCCACTCTGTAATTTTATTGTTATGTCATAGATTTTTATTAGAAAATACTCATTAAAGTATTTAAGAGTAAAAGGGCATGATGTCTTCAACCCACTCGACTAATTTAGCATGAGTTGAGGCAACTGGGGCAAAATAAACAATTGACTAGGGAAATGGTATGCAGGAATTCCTTGTATTTTACTTGTAACTTTTCTATATGTTTGAAATCTTGTCAAAATATAAATGTCAAAAAATGTTGGAGAAATAGGAATCAGTGATAACAATGGCTCTGTCAGATAGAACTGAGAGAAAACTAGCCTAGGAGAAGGCAGAGATCTTGGAGATAACTGAGGATTAACTAAAGAATTTATTAATGTGCTTCAGATTATTTCTAAAGTCTTAAGAATTATAGAAGATGTCGAGGTCACTTTAAACTCAGGAAGAAACTGAATCAAGAGTTTACTGAATTTGAAATATGAGGTCCAACAGGATTTGGGAGCTACTCAGTAATTTCCTATTTTAACTTCCATTGAAATACTGTGGAAGTTTAAGGACATTTAATCATACTGGATAGAAACAGGCACTGTAGTTGATTACAATTCTGGTTCATGCATGTATTAAATCAAAAATGCACAATTCTAGGCCTATTTTGGAATGTCTTATGGAATAAGAAGTAAGTACATTAAAGTATTCATATCATTTTATAGCTTCCATGTAATAAAGAGAAGAATAAGCTTGCATCAAATGGAAATTTAAAACATCATTTGCTACAGTCTCAGAAGAATCTTGAGGGATACTCAGGAGATAGGGACTTGATTTGAACTGCGAGATGATCTACCCATTGAAAAGTCTCCCAAGAGTAACCTAATTACTAATCTCAGGCTAAGATTTACTAAGAAAATCTATCCTTCTCAAATGAGTATCTTGAGAAATACTGAATTTTACTTACATAGTAAATTTTACTTACTATCTTGGAAATTACATAGACAGCTCTCATCTTCTAAAGATAATAATTCTTTCATTTATACACATGTCCATGACATCCTCCTCAACGAGTCAGTGATAAGGGAAAGAAAAACTGTCTGAGATGGTGGCTCCAGGAATAACAAAGCAGCAATCAATTGAAAAAATATAGAATTTCCATTTTTAATAAGATCCTTTGACACCTGCCTGGAGTCTGACTTTTACTGTTCTCTTGAGATACTAAAGTTTTGAGGAAATAGAGCCAGGAGAGCAGATGCTCAACATGGCTTTTTCTTGGAGATTCCCCCTCTAGATCTCTGAGTTTATAGTGGCTCCTTCTCCTCCTCCTATTGGTGTAGTTTCAGAGCCAGTGGTGCCAGTATGAATGTCATGTACCACTCTTTCTCTTAGCTATAACCTATCTGGAGGAGATATAAGTGATTGTAAGATTATGTATCCTTGAAGAGGTACAAGATTTTTTGTTTTTTGTTTGTTTGTTTTTTGTAGATGCTATTCTACAAGATTTGAGAGATGTTGTCCTTCTTTGCTTAGGCAGGCTCCCACTTGCTTCTCCATCCATTATGAGCTAGGATCTGGACTTCTGGGATGGGCAACACTAAAAGTATGCCAGTCAGGCTCTTGTTCTAAAAGCACAGCTTTGCAGACTCTTTCCTATCATCCTATGATTGAATGTTTTTCTTCCTCTGTCTTCTTCAAATAGCTGTAATAACCACAGATTTTTAAAGAGGCCACTTTATTCATCCTTGGCATCTTGGAATTTGTACAATATCTCTGGATAAGAGGTCATAAAGGTTTTTTTTTTCTTGCAAGAGTCATTTATATGGAATATCAATTTTCAGAAAATTGAGTTCTAACTTGAAGCTTTTACATTCTTTTTTTTTCTCTAACAGGTTCACTCAGATTTAAATAACATATATATAATGTCTTATACGTATCAATAAATTTTGTAATATTTTTTTAATAAATGTGATCCTCTTTGTATCTTTAAACTTTTTACTTTCTCTTTTCTTTGGAATATACTTTTTGTGACTAAAACATTTGTTATACTGACTCTTCATTATATTAGTGTATTTCAGTGTTCTTATTTTCCTGAGGATAATCTACAAATACATTTTTCTTTGTCTCTGTCTATTCAATTTTCACTATCTCACACTGTGTTTTTTATTTTGTTTTTGTTAACTTAAATTTTTTTTGGATGGCTTCTTCCTATTACAAAACCATATCAAGGATAATTTTAAGTGATTTCTTCCAACCGCATATTTTCACATGTGGTTCCATATCAGGTTCCAGATTTCCTAAGTCCTGGAGGATTTCCATGTTGGTTACATCATAACTAGCTCACTGAAAAAACTGTGGGTCCAGCAGTGATGGCTTTGCAGGGATAGAATCCTGTTTGTGGCCAAGTAAGAAGTTTTTTTTAAAAAATCAACTTTTATAATATGTAATACATTACACAATATTGTGCTACAAATATTATACAACATAACTAATATAACAAAACAAACCAATTTTAAATATACTTTTGGTGAGGTTTGACAAATTTACACACCTGTATAACCACCACCACCACAATCAAGGACATTTCTTTTATCTCAAAAAGTTCCCTTGCTTTCTTTGGAAGTCTGTTTCTTAACATTTCTGATAATTGCTGATCTATTTTCTCACAGTTTAAATTAAATTTGTATTTTCTACTATTTTATATAAATAGAATCATAATCTATGCATTATTTTAAGTCTAACTTTTTAAATTTAGTGTAATGTTTTATGATTCAGCCATGTGGTTCTTTGTATTAGTAATTTCTTTCTTTTGTTGCTGAGCAGTATCTTTTTGTACAGATATACCATAAATATTTGGGTTTCCAGTCTATGGCTTTTAGGTATAAAGCTTCTAGGAACATTCATGTTCATGTCTCTGTATGGACACATATTTTCATTTCTTTTGAATAAATACTTAGGAAAACATATTTAGTCTTGGGCTAAGTGTATATTACCTGTTTAAAAATTTGGCAAACTGTTTTCCAAATGGTTGTACCATTTTACATTAATACCATCAATGTTTCAGGGTTACAATTCCATCACATCCTTGGCAATATTAGGTGTTGTCAGGATTTAAATTTTAGCCATTCAAGTAAGTGTGTAATGATATCTCATGGTTTTATTTTATATTCCTCTGATGGTTAATAGTGTTATGATGTTGAGCATCCTTTTGTGTCTTTAGTGATCATTCATATACCTTCTTTTGTGACTGTCTTTAAATATTTTGCCAATTAAAAATGTTGTTAAGAATTGAGTTGAGTTATTAAGAATTCTTTATCTATTCTGAATACAAATTTAGATATATGCACTGTGATTATGTTCTTCCAGTCTGTGGCTTCCTTTTTTATTTTTCTATTTATTTTGAAGACTAAAAGCTTTAATTTAAAAAAAAATTCAGTTGGTGATTTTATTCTTTAATGGTTTATGCATTTTGCTTTCTGTCTAAAAATTCTTTGGTCATTCTAAGGTCCTGAAGATTTTATTACCTATTTATTACATATTACATATTTTTGTCTAGAATTTTTAGTTTTAGCTTTTATATTTCTATCTTTAATTTCTTTTTAATTATTTTTGATGGATGGCATAAAGATTAGAAGTATATTTATTTTTATTTTTTATTTAAAAAATTCTTATTAAAATATAGCTAACATACAATATTATATTAATTTCAAGTGTACAGCATAGTGGTATACATTTATATAATTTAAAAAGTGTTCCCTCTGACCAGTCTAGTACCACCCACATGGCACAATAAATAGTTATTACTATATTATTGACTATATTTCCTATGCTTTGCTTTTAATAAAAGAAGGAAGATGTTTAGTTTGCTTTAGAAAATATAAAATTTATTATGTTGCAAGACCCACAAGTAAAAAAGTCCAGAAGTAGATACTTGGGGAAAATACACTTGGGGAAAATATTGATGATGGAAACAGAGATTTGAGAGCAATCAACATAAAAATTCTAACAAAAAATTGAGAAAGCAGGTGTGGAGAGAAAAAGGCAGCAAGGGCTAAAGATCAGCAAGAGAATAGCATTTACAATTACAATATAGTTAGGATGAGCAGATTCATAAAAGATAACTAAACAAGAGCTGAGAAGAGAAAAAAATAGTGTAGTCTCATGGAAACCAAGGCCAGAGAATGCTTCCAGGCGGTACTTTCAGAAGTGTCAAATGAATCGGAGAAGGACAAAAAAAAAAAAAAAGAGTAAAAAGCCAAGTCTGACAATTTTAGCAATGGAGACTTCTTTGGTGATACTTGAGGGAACGATTTAGTAGGAGTGAACACAGTGAAGACAACTTTCATTGATTTATGGGGGTGGGAAAGGAAGTCTATTTCAGTAATTCTGAAAATGAGAAGAAGAAGAACAATGGAATGGTCTCTTTAAAGAACCACAGAATAAGCTGTGTGCTTCCTACACAGGTGTGTGTCTTTTTAATAGATGAGACTAGTGTACTCTGTTTCTCATCACTATGTAAAATTCTGTGCTCACCAGATTTTTAAAAATCAATAAGCCATTTGGCTCCAAGTACCTAGCAGACTCCTCCTTTTCTCAACTCTGGTGCTTACATTCCCTTGTTCACACCTTGAATTGTCCTAACCCTTCACTATTACAGTAGAAACTAAGCAAATTTTCTCAGTCACAGTTCTCTTTTACTGATTTTACTTTTTAAAGGACTATTAGAGTCAACAAAAAATATTTCTTTGGTAGGACTGAGTGAACAATTTCAGTGGAGTGATCAAGCAGAAGTTTCTTGGTAGTTGTTCTGTTTGAGGATATGATGACATGTTTGGACCATATTATGTCTCAGAAATGAGGTTTTTAGATTCAGAACTCAACTGAAACACCATGTAAAAGTCCTTCATGACTCTGTCACCAAATCCAGTGACCATTTCTCAAAGTTTGTCTTTCTTGACTACTTAATTCTGCCTTGTCATTTCCCTGAAACTCTCATCTTTATGGTTTTCTTGACATGCACTTTACTGGTAAGCCCCTTGTTAACACAGTTTGATTTAAGTGGCGAATATCATTACTGATTGGGATACAGAGCATGACTCTCTCCTTGCTCCTCTGTTCCCCTTCCTAACGTAAGTATGATATGTGTAAGATGAACATTTGCTCAGAAGTCTTCTCCATGAAAGGACATAGTTCCTTCCACAGTGATAATATTAATATTACCAGAGAGGCACAGTAGTTTTATCTTTTTATGTGCGAGGGTGTTTAAACATTAACTTGCTGGTCATAAAGAAGGGAACTGGGCTCAGTTCAGCTACTATTTGTCTCTTATTGTATAGTCCAATTCTGATGGGAATTTTCTCTTTTATGACCCCTGTTATTGCTTTTAGACACTGATGCACCAGAATGCAGAAAAAGAACTTCACAGAAGTAGTAGAATTCATCTTCCTGGGATTCTCTATCTCTAGAAAACACCAGATAACCAAACCTCTTTGTGGTTTTCCCAACTATCTACTTTTTAACTCTACTTGGTAACATCATCATTGTGACCACTAGCTGATCATTGATCATTATCTCCACACTCTCATGTACTTCTTCTTGAGCATGCTAGTTAGTTCAAAGACAATATACACATCAGTCATTGTCCCATGAATGCTTTCTAGTCTCATTTTTTATAAACTCTTTGGAAGGCTGTGCAATACAGATATTCTTTTCTGTCATTTTGGCCACTAATAATTTCTTTCTACTCACAGCAATAGGCTATGACTGCTTTCTGGATATCTGCAACCCTCTAAGGTACACAGTTATGAGCAAAGGGAATCATGCTAGGTTAGTATGTGGGTCCTTTGGCATTGGTCTGGTAATGGCAGTCCTCCAGATAATAGCCACATTCAATTTTCCCTTCTATGTAATAGTGGCAGACAACTTCTTCTGTGATATTTACCCAGTTATGAAACTTTCATGCATTGATACCACTATCAATGAGATAAGCAATTATGATATAAGTTCATTTGTGATTTTTTTTTGTCTTTGGACCTGATCTCCATATCCTACATTCTTATTATCTCCTCCATCCTTAAGATTGCCTCAGCCAAGGACCAGAGAAGACCTTTTCAACTATGCCTTCCACCTCACAGTGGTCATTGTTCACTATGGCTGTGCCTCTATTGCCTACCACAGCCTAAGTTAGAACACTCAATAGGAAAAGACCTCTCTCTATAACTTAGACCATCATTACTCCTTTGCTGAACCCTGTTGTTTATAGTCTAAAAAACAAGTTCACGTATACTCTTTATAGAGCTGTGGGCAGAAACATTTCTTAACAGATTGAATCTTTTTGTTAGGAGATTTTAGCCTAGTATAATGCATGTCTACTCACAAACATAGCACAATACACAAGTTTATCAAATACAATGTTTAGAATATGTCAAAGTGTAAATGCTTTTCTTTTTCATGGTCTAGGGACAAGGCAGAAGATAAGGTTAATGTATGGTGAATTTTGTTATCAGATACAAGAATAATTTTAAGCTGAATTAAGACTACTTATTTCTGTGCAAACAAGTAATTTTGAAAACTTTTCTGGCCCTTGTTTACCTGGATCTTCTCAGACAGTGAGATCCATGACCTAGTCTGGTAAGGAGATGTGGAAAAGAAGCAGTTGGAACATATGTGGAAGGGGTCTTAGGAAAGTAAGTAGCAGAGACAGCCAGAAGATAGCTTTCATTCACAGGAGGTAAATCACTTGCCCTGTAATTGTCAATTCAGAATGCGTTTCCTAAATTATTGTTTATTGAAAAATGAACAGCATCAGCATAAAGGGTCACTTTTTTCATTATCCAGCCATGTTTGCTTCTTAAATAGTAATCACTTTTATGTATATTGCTTCCTTCTGTGCAATCAAGGCAAAAATTTCTGTTGTTTTCTAGAGGCAAGCTAAGTAGGGAGAGAACATATTGGTGTCTTTTTTCTGTAACTGCACTCTTATCCAGATGCACTTTTAATAAAGACTCTTCTCTTTTCAACCTATGGAAGATCTTTAGATTTCTAATTTATATTTAGTAGCTGCAATGACATTGAATTAGTTATGTATTCGCTATACTGATTCCCAAGTCTAAGTCAAATGCCATTAAATTTCCTGCTCTTAGTACACAGTGCAAATTTCATATTTCTCCTGATATTTATATAAAAATAGGCATAATCATGCTACATCATTTTATGTCCTCAATGATTGTTGGAATATTTTGTTTTATGGATCTTCCCACTAGAATTAGTCTTTACTCTGAGAAAGAGCTGGGAGACACAGAGACACAGATATGGAAACAGCTATTTTCACACACTCCTGACTCCCATTGTTATATTATCCCAGATTAGTTTCTATCTCTTACTTTCCAGTTTTATTTCTCTGTTCTGAATTACAGAAATAGTATTGTTATATCTTCTAGGTGACCTGTAATTTTCTTTCTGTTCTATAGATCCCTATAAAGGCTGAGGTTTCTTTATACAGTTCCTTGTGGCAGACTGTCACATTTGGGTGACATCATAACTGATGTCAGTGTCTCCCTGATAACTAGAACCTGATATCCCTCTAGAAAAGGTGTCTCAATCTGAGTTTTACAGTTCCCTAAGGAGTACTTCGATAGGTTTCAGAGGGTTTTTAAACTTTTTGAAACTATTCACTAAATTTTGAACACAAGTGTGAATGTACTTTTTCCATCATATTTTTAAAGAATTTTCTCTGGTATAAGTATTTACTCCATTAAATCCCAGCAGAAGTAGACTATTTGCTTCTACAATTTTTAAAAACTCTCTTAGAGAAGTACTCTTTGACCATGTCCATTTTGGGCACTGCTATTTTTCACTAACTTGGGGAAATGAAAGGTGTGAGTGGTTCTCAGTTAGGAGTTGAAGGATAATGGGTGGTGGATGGATATCAGAAGGTACATGTGATTTTATTTATTGAGAGTTTTCTTGCCTGTTCCCATCCCTTAAGTGTTTAAACATCTTCCTTGCCCCTCCCCCTCATACCTCATGAATGAGTGAATCCCCCACTAATGTTAGTTGTTTTACATACTTTGCATGACTTTATATTCAGTGGAGCAAGCAGATCCTACAATAGAAGTGCAATGAACAGTACAAATAATATAAAGAGGTGGCAGGAGAACTAAATGTTAAATTAAGCTATATTCTGAACTGGCAATGTGCTGATTAGCCCAACAGCCAGACCACAAAGAAACCTACAGAACAAAGAAAGATTCCTGCTGAGATTACTAACAAACCATTCACCCACACCAAGAAGGGGAAACAGAGTTTTTCAGTCATACCCTAAGCAAAATAAACCCAACCATTCTCTTTCTACAGGGAAGCTATAGAATAAAGGCTGGAGATTACCAGCAGGCTTTCCTCATACATACCCATGTCTTTCACACCATGTACCCTCATCTTTTACACTATGTACTCACACCATCAAAGGAAAATAGGTAAACAAAATTTTAAAAATATAATTCATAGACACTAAGAATGATAATTAAACTGAATTCCCTAAACACTTGTGGTCTTTGTCCATCTGTTTGTCTGTCTTTCAGTCCGTCATTTTTCTTCTGGTCTTTTCTCTCGGTCTCTCTGTCCCTCTCGGCTCTCTCATTCTTTGTCTCTGAGAGACCACATTCTGTCTATGAAGTGTTATGTCTTCTCTAATAAACTTTCCTTTTGATTCTGACTCTGGCATGGGTTTGAATTCTTTCCTTCACTCAGTCAAGAACCCTCTCTCTCTAGGTGCAGGACTTGAATCTCCACTTGTGGGGATTTCTGTAACACAGAAGTGGGAGGGTCTCTGTGGCCACAGATCCTCCAGTAAGATGAATCAGGGACAGTGAATCATTTGATTGTTGTCTCTTATAATCTATTTATAATACTTAGATTGCTGGCTAAAATGGGGGCTGTCTTCATATAGTCATTGTTTTTGCATCACCATCATCATCATTTTCCGAAATCTCACTCTACCCATGCTTTTAATCTTTCTTCTCTTGCATATTGCAAATATCGCTTTTTACAGTACTTTTTTTGTTCAGCCCTTAGTTTATCAGAAAAATATTCATGATACCATGTATCATTCTATGAATATTTCTCAAGAACTAATTGTCAAGCAGTTAACTAGCCCCATGATAATTATAATGAGTAATGAAGGGACTGTTTCAAGTAATTCAGTCTGATGAGTAAGACAAAGAAAAATGTAAAAAGTACAAAAACTTACTATAAGCACACATCAGGATTGTTGTTTGGGGTCAAGGAAGTTGTACAAAAAGAGAACTGGTCAAGTATATTTAAAAGGTCAAAAAAGAATTCATAGATTTGTGACATTAAGTCATTTGGACTGGGAGAAGAATGAGAAAGGGCAGTCAAGGGAAAGAGAAAAGCCTGAGCAGAGAAACCCAAGCCTGAAAAAAGTGTTAGGATAGGTATTTTGTTCACCTCTGTGTGCCCAATGACAAGTTGAATATTAGCAGAAAAATGGTAGGTGCTTAATATACCTTTGGATAGATGAATGTATGAACACCTGTTAAGTATAAGGTCTTGTCCAAGGATATTCAGGGTTTTTTGATAGATATAGCCTATCATATTCCATCTGTCTTCCTTATAGATTTTTCTTGCCTAAAGTAAGCTAACAGAAAAAATAATGGGGTAGAGGTGATAATCTTAGGAGCATACTTGAAATTATTTCCCCTCATTGTATGATTGACTGCATTTGCTCCATAAACTCAGTTGACATTAATATTTTTATGTTAGTCACTCAAAACTGGGCTAGAAAAAATTCCTTCTTTTGAACGTAACTGGATTAGCACTAGATTAATATGCTTTAGCCATAACCAGAACTATAACAAACTTAAAAATGATTACTTGAGAGTTTGACATATAAAAGCAAGAGTTAAGATATTTTAAAATTTACCTTATAGAAAAAATTATAAAACAAATTATTATGGATCTTAAAACTTCTGAGATATAATTTCCATTGCTGACTTTGTAGCTTCCCTGGAAAAAAAAGTTTTATTTGATATCTTTTCCCATTCCCTACTGGCAATACATGAAGAATTAGAGGAGAAAATAGTTGCAGCACTCCCAACATAAGTAGAATAAAGCATTTTCTTAATGGGTACAGATGTTTCTGGGAGATGAGAGAGGAGGGAGGTGTCCAGGAGAGATAAAATTAAACCAAAAGGCATACAGGTAATAAGTGACACAAGAGCTTAAATTTTAATGTCATTTTGAAGAGTTCAAGTACCCAGACCAGTTTGTTGTTGCAGAAGCGTGTATACATATGTGAATGTGTGTGTGTGAGCATGTGTGTATTTCATGCACATGCCTATTTCTATGGGGAGTAACATTTGAGAGTTTTAAATGTACTGAGTGTCATGGTAAGCAGTGATAATTTATTTCATTTAATAATTATCCCTAATATTTATGTAGCTCTTTATAGTCTGCAAAGGTCTTTCACATTTATGACCTCATTTGATTCTCACAGAACTCCTATAAAGGAAATCTTACAGCCCCATTTTTCAGATAAATAAACTGGGGGTATATTAAGTGACTCTCCAAGGTCACAAACACCATTGGAGATAGAAATAGAGCTAAAACAAAAGTGAGCCTCAATTACAAATCTGTTAATCCTAAATTCAGTGCTATTTTAATTATTATATCCTTATGGACAACATACACACTTTATTAATTCTTCAGAGAATAAGTTATGATAAATGAGTAAACTTTGTTTTAGATGCTAAAGCTTCATTTAAAACAGTATTGATCAAATCTTTTTGAAATGTTCTATTTCCTTCCTTGTCTTAGGACAGTGTATATTGAAGATCATGAATCTATCTATCTATCTATCTATCTATCTATCTATCTATCATCTATTTTTCATTCATAGATACCAAAATTGTCTTTATTTTCTTTTTTTTGCCATTTAAAATTTTTTTTAACATTTTATTTTTTAATTTTTCCCCCTCTCCCCTCTCTCCTCTTTCCCCCTCTATGGTAGTTCATTGTCCATGTCCATGAGTCTCTGTTTCTTTGTCTTGTTCATTTGGTATTTTTAGGTTTATATCACACATAAAAGACCTATCATGTGATTTTCAACTTTTTCTATCTGGCTTATTTTGCTTAGTATGATTATTTCAAGGGTCATTCATATTGTTGCAAATGACAGTATTTCATCTCTTCTTATGTCTGAGTAATATTCCATTGTATATATGTACCACAGCTTCTTTAGCCAATCATCAATCGAAGGACATTTTGGTTGCTTCCACGTCCTGGCCACTGTGAATAATGCTGCTATGAAGATCAGTGTGCAAATACCTTTTTGGATTTGGGTTTTCAAGTCTTTGGGGTTAATACCCAGTAGAGGGATTGCTGGATCATATGTTTTTTTTTTTTTGTGGAACCTCAATATTGTTCTACATAGTGGCTGTACCAATTTGTAGTCCCACCAGCAGTGTATGAGAGTTACTATTTCTCTACATCCTCCTCAACATTTGTTATTACTTGTCCTGTTGATTATAGCTATTCTAACAGGTGTGAGATGGCATCTCATTGTGGTTTTGATTTGCATTTCCCTAATAGCTAGCAATAATGAGCATCTTTTCATATGTTTAAAGGCCATTTCTAAGTCCTCTAGGAAGAAGTGTCTGTTCAGGCCCTCAGCCCAATTTTTGATTGGATCATTTGTTTTTTTGTTGTTATTGAGTCATATGAGTTCTTTGTGTATTTTAGATTTTAGGCCCTTATTAGAGGCATTGCTTGCAAATATATTTTCCCATTTGGATGGTTGTCTCTTTACCTTGTTGATGGTTTCTTTTGCTGAGCAGAAGCTTTTTAGGTTGATGTAGTCTCATTCATTTATTTTAGCTTTTACTTGCCTTTGAGGTCAAATTCATAAAATCTTTAAGTCCAAAGTCCTTGAGTTTAGTTCCTATGTTTTCTTTTATGCATTTTATTGTTTTAGGTTTTATATTCAGGTCCTTAATCCATTTTGAGTTAATTCTGGTGTGTGATTATGACAACAGTCTAGTTTCATTCTTTTGCAGGTGGCTTTCCAGTTTTCCCAGCACCAGTAATATTGGCCTCATAAAATGAGTTAGGAAGTATTGCCTCATCTTAGATTTTTTGGAAGAGTTTGAGGAGAAAAGATATGAAATGTTCTTTGAATGTTTGGTAGAATTAATTCACTGGTGAAGCCATTTGCTCTCTGACTTTTACCTGTTGGTAGGTTTTCAATGATTGTTTAAATTTCCATACTTCTGGTCAGTCTATTTAGATGTTCCATATCTTCTTGATTGAGTCTAAGAAGGTATTTTTCTAAGTACTGGTCCATTTTTTCTAGGTTATTAAATTTGTTATTATATACATTTCATAGTATTCTTGCATGATCCTTTGTATTTCTGCAGTGTCAGTCGTAATTTCCCCTCTTTTATTCCTGATTTTGTTTATTTGTGTCCTTTCTCTCTTTTTTTTTAGTGAGTCTAGCCAAGCGTTTGTCAATTTTATTAGTCTTCTCAAAGAACCAGTGCTTTGTTGCATTCATTTTTTCTATTGTTTTGTTTTGTTTTCAATTTCATTTATTTCTGCTCTAATTTTGATTAGTTTTTTCCTTCTGCTGACTCAAGGCCTCATTTGTTTTTCCTTTTCTAGTTTCTTAAGGTTGTTTATTTGGGCTCATTCCTGTTTTTGGAGATAGGCCTGTAATGATATGAACTTTCCTCTTATGACCACTTTTGCCATGTCCCAAAAGTTTTGATATGTTGTACTATCATTATCATTCATTTCTATGTATCTCTTAATTTCTCTTTTTATTTCTTTCCCGATCCAGTTATTCTTCAGTAACATGTTGTTTAATCTCTATTTTCCTGATTTTTTTTCTGTAGTTGATCTCTAGTTTCAAAGCATTATGATCAAAGAATATAGTTGGTATGATTTCAACCCTCTATATTTGTTGAGACTATTTCTGTGTCCCAGTATGTGATCAATTCTTGAGAATGTTTCATGTACACTAGAGAAGAATGTATAAACAGCTGTTTTGGGATGAAAGGCTCTGTAAATGTCATTTATGTCCAATTGGTCTAACGTGTCATTTAAGGATGTTATTTTCTTAATGATTTTTTGTTTGGATGATCTGTCTATATCTGACAATGATGTATTTAGGTTTCCTACTACAATAGTGTTTTGGTTTGTTTCTCCCTTTAGTTCTATTAGTAATGGCTCTCTGATTGGGAGCATAAATATTAATAAATGTTATATCTTCTTGGTGCATAATTCCCTTTATCATTACAAAGTGTCACTCAATATCTTTATCTTTTTTATTTTGAAGTCTATTTTGTCCAATATTAGTACCACTACTCCTACTTTTCTCTGAATGCTATTTGCTTAAAATATCATTTTCCACCCTTTAACTTTGAATCTATATTTGTCTTTGGAACTGAGATGTGTCTCCTGGAGGCAGCATATGGTTGGGTTTGTTTTTGATTCATTCTGCAACTTCGTGCCTTTTTATTTGTGAGTTCATTTCATTTACATTTTGGGTATTTATTGAAATATGAAGTCTTCTTATAGACATTTTATCTTTTGCCTTCTGGTAGCTTAGTGTTTTCATTGCTTCCTTGACCTTATGTTTCTGTTTTCTTTATTTTGGTTTACTTTTGTGGGTTTTGTCTCTGATTCTTCTTATATTTTGTTATATACTTCAGTTCTGAATCTATGGTGTGTGGTTACCATTACACACACACAATCATCCATTTTCTTCTGCATGTATCTCCTTTCCCTTTTGTGAATTGAGATCTTTGAATCCTCTCCTTCTCAGTCATTGTTATCTCAGTTTGTTTCTTTGTATGCTGAAAGTTCATTACTATCTTGCTATATCAATTCTCTTCTTATTAATCAGCTTATAATGCCCTGTTCTTAGTAAGGGTTGCATTCCTCTGCTACTATTTGCCTGATAGTCACTTTACTCCTAATTATGTATTTTTGTTGTTGTTAGTTTGTTTTAAGTGAGCTGACTCCTTACAGTATTTCCTGTAGTGCAGGTCTTGTATTGGAGAATTTTCTCAATTTTTGTATGTCTGGAAAGGTCTTAATTTCTCCTCCCTATCTAAGGGAGAGCTTAGCTGGATACATTATTCTAGGCTGGTAGTTCCTTTTACTTAACAGTTTAAATATTTGATTTCATTCCTTTCTGGCTTGTAAGGTCTGCGCTGAGAATTCTGATGATAATCTAGTGGGTTTTCCTTTATATGTTACCATTTTCTTGTCCCTGGCTACCCTGAGAATTCAATCTTTGTAACTGATTTTTGACAACTTTAATACAATATGTCTTAGTGAAAACCTTTTTGAGTTGAGATAATTGGGTGTTCTGTTGACTTCTTAAATTCCAAGCTCCAGCTTATTCCTTAGAATTGGGAACTTCTCATCCACTATTTGTCTGAAAATGCTTTCTAGTCACTGCTCCTTTTTTTCAGCTTCTGTTAATTCTCATTATTCTTATGTTTCCTCTCCTGATAGTTTCAGTAGTTCTTGTATTTCTTTTTTTTTTTCATTCTTCAATTTCTCTCTTCTTCCTTCTGATTTATTTCTATATTTCTGTCTTCGATATCACTGATCTTTTCCTCTGTTTAATCCACTCATTTGGTTGTTTCTTTTTGAGAGTTTCAATCTCTTTGCTCTTTTCATCTAGTTGTTTTTGTGATTTCTGAAATTGTTGATATGACTCATTTTGGAACTAACTGAGTTTTTTCAGAAGTATTGTCCTGAATTCTCTGTCATTAAAGTTGCATATTTCTATGTAAGCTCATTTTCTGGAGATTTTTCTCTTTCTTTCTGAGATGCCTTGTCACCTTGGTTGTTCATGGTGATTGATGGACTATTTTTCCACCTGGGCATTAAAGGATGTGTATTCTGTTGTTTTTCCAGAAAGAAGATTTATTATATAAAGGTCTCTCTTTAGCCTGCTGCAAAGATGGTGCTCTGTATTTGGTTTCCAGTAGGTGGCGTCTAAGCCTCTTGGATCCCTAACAGTTTGACTAGTGTTTGCTCAGATTCCCCTGGGGCTCATTGATCTGTCTTGGAGGATATTAGGGGAGGGGCTCCCTGGGTGGGCTGGGGGTTCATGGCTGCAGCTCAGCCTCAGTTTTGCACACACAGTCGGTAAGAATCTACTGTTGTTTCTCTTTGGGCTGCTTCTCCGCTCTCTGCCTTGATGACTGGACCCTACAGCCTGTATGTCATGGGCAGCCCACAACCCTCCCATGCTCGGCTGTTCAGGAAACTTGCAGCACAAACTCACTGCTCCTTCTCCCCTCCCCCTCTTCCTGCAGGGAGCTCCAGAGGCTGCCAGAGGTTGCCTCAATCTCTGCAGCATTAACTCAGCTTCCCCCAGGGCTCTGCAGTGCCCCTGGAGATCAATGGATAGGAGAGTATGGGGTGTGGGGCCGTCTGGGTTGGGAGTTGGGAGCTGCTGCTCAGCCTTGGTTTGGAACCCAGGCCAGTGAAAATTAACTGTTGTTTCTTTGCTGTGCAGTACCACTTCTCTGCTTTCTGCTCTGATGACTGTGCCCTTTTGCCAGCGGCTAAGTCCGGGCACTGCCAGGCAGGGCTGATCAAGAAAGTCTTTGCACTTTCACCCCTTCCCCTCCTCCTGGCAGCTTCGAGAGGCAGCTTTTTTATTTGTCCCAGTCCACCGCCCAATACCCAGGATTCTGACCTGTGGTACCTCTTATGTGCAGATCCCATGTTCAGACGTGCTGGTGTGCAGTTTGGTGTGTTTTGTTGAGTTTTAGATGTTCAGTTTATTTTTGTTCCAAGGGGAGAGATCTAGGGACGTTTCTCACTCTGCCATGTTTTCCCAAAATTCTGATCTTATATTAAAGTATTTACTTCTAAATTAAATGACCCATGAAAGAAAATTTAACTTTGAGTGGTGAACACACAATGGAATATACATATGATGTATTATTGAATCATATACATGAAACCAATATTATTTCATTAACCAATGTCACCCCCATTAATTTAATAAAAAATGACCCACAGCCTTGTATTTTATGAATTTTGTATTAGTATTTTATAATTTCTGACTTTTTAAACAATTCAATTGTTAACATCAACAAATATTACATGTCCACTCTGAGTACTAGGTAATGAGTTAATCACTAGAGATGCAGAGATAAGTAAGACCCAAGCCTTGCTTTTGATCAGTTAATCTACTTGCAACTTATTTTTATACAGTGTGATTAGCATTATACACAGAGTACATTGGAACTTTAGAGAAGAAAATGGCCTAATTTAGCTGGTGACCTCTATTCTTGCATATATTTGTAAAAGCACATATTAAATGAGTTTGGCAAGTTCATACATTCTCTAAGGAGGCTTCCTGATATTGCACTTACTCAAAGATAGCAAATGAACCAAAATTAATAAATTCAGGATTTCTATAATGTATCATGCACAATGTCCAGCATACATTTACTAAATGCGCGAGATGGGAACAAACAGAACAATGTAACCGATAGTCAAGAGAAAAGCAGTCTATATAAATCCATCTTTAGATGACTCAAATTAGTAGTTAGGGACTTAAAAGCAACTAGCATAATGGGTTCAAAGTTCTCTGCAGGATAGACATATCTCTGTGAACTACACTATCATCACTCTCCTATCCCCAGTAAACCCATAATGAACAAATAGATGTTGACTCTCAGTCAAGAAATGACAGATGTAATAAGAAATAATATTTATATAAAAAATTACATATTTGAAATTAAAAATGTACTAATTTGCTCAATTGAACAAATTAATAGATTTAAGTTAAATAAAAAGAGAAATAGACAAATCTACAATTCAGATTGGAGGTTTCAATACTTTTCTCTTAACAATTAATTGAGTAGATAGAAAATAAGCATAAAGAATAGCTGTTCCAGTTTCAATCAACTTGACCTATTTACAAGCTAACTATTAAGCGTAATAGGAGTGAAAGAAGATATGCCCACTTCCACCCCTTAACTCCTGGACCAGTAAGCTCTGCTATATCATTGTGTGCTTCAAAACATATACTGCTTGCTTTAAAACAGAACCCCATCATTTCAAGATATCTATCAACTGGTTATGTAACCAAGTCATGAGTAAGCCATGCATCTTTCAATACATAAGCTATTTCTGGATGATGAACTATGTGGTAAGACTAGTTAATTCCACAAACATGTGTCCTTTGCTCTACTTCCTTTACTGTGAAATGAGTTTCTTGATCAGATACAATGCTATGGGAAATGCCACAGTGGTGGTTAAGGCATTCTGAGTTGTGGTGCTAGCAGAATAAAATATTATAAACAAGGAAAATAAATTTATTTCCAGAACTCTTGTCTATTCCAGCAAAAACCTTTTCATAATGAATGAAAGAGGTTCCGTATAATCAACCTCTTACCAGGCTTATTTTTATGAAGAATAATGCCATATTTTGGGCTTATTAGTGATGTCTGCTCTCAGCAGATTAAGTGCTCAAAAATAGTGTTAATTAGGTCAGCCTTGGTAAGGGGAAGCCCATATTGTTGAGCTCATGTACAGTCTCCATCCTTGCCAATATGGCCACTTTGTTCATGAAACCTTTGAACAAACTCTGAAGTAGCTGGGGTAATAGGATAAATGACATCCATAGAGCATGTCGTTTTGTCCATTTGACCTCTATATAAACCTTTTCTTTGATGACCAAAGTAATATTTTGAGTTCCAATATATCAGCATCAGTTCAGTGCCAATGCCAAGTAATCTTTGGAAGGTCTGGGCATTTTCTAATAATTAGTTCAGTCACTCTAGTATAAGACACAAGTCTAATGCTTGAAGGTTGTTGAAAGATTTATAGTGTGTATTTGCATTAATGATGCAGGGTATTTGGTCCCCTTTTCAATCAAGGGATTCTGAATCTGTAAATTGATATTGGTTTAGAAACTGGTTGAGTCTGTAATGCTTCACTGTGTTGACTCAAGTCAGATGATAGATGTAGTGTTAGCTCAGGTCTTACCCAAAGTAGGTTGGTTGGTTCAAGGACTCACCCAGTGGTCTTTTTCTCAATTCTTGACTGTAAAATAAGAATAGACATATTTAGCAATTGACAGAGTCCCCACAGTGGTAGAAGGTATTTCTCTCCCCACTAAGATAATAAATGAGAGATGATATCACATTATTATGGAAATTGTAGCAATTCATGGCACTATAAAAGAGTTGAAAAGAGCGGGGCTGGTAATATCCATCCCATCCCTGTTTAATCTCTCTAATTTGGCCCATGACGAAGTCAGATGTATATTAGAGAATGACCATATGTTATTGTAAACTTAATCAGCTTGCGATACCAATTGCAGTTGCTACTCCGATCTAATATCTTTACTGGAGTAAATGAATACAATACCTGTCACTTAGTATGTAGCTATTGACCTGGATAATGACTTTTTTCTATACCAGTTTCAAGGACAACCAGTAGTTGCTTTTACCTGACAGGACCAGGAGTGTATATTTCACAGTCTTGCTTTAAGACTATGATAATTCTGCTGCTCTCTTTGACAATGTAACCACAGAAATCTTACTTGTCATGACATTTCATAAGACATCACACTTATCAACTATGTTGATAAAATTGTGCAAGTTAGATATGTTGAACAGAAAGTAACAATTACTTTACATGCCTTAGTAAGACATACATAAAAGAGAGGGTAAATTCTAATTCTATAACAATCAGGGTTCAATTAGAAGACAAAAATCACACAGTAATTTGAATAAGGACTATAATATAAAAATTTATCAACTACAACAAACAACTGGAGCTATGAGGTTTTGGATAACAATTAGTAAAGATAATTTTAAAGAATATAGGGACAGAAGATACACGGAATAGCCACTATTCTCAGGGCTAAGATTATATAGTACAGGAAAACAAAGTTTTTTAGAATTTTTACTGTTCTTATAAAAATGTCTGTCTCTTGAACCATGAAAACATATATGATATAAGAGTAGAATATTTGCTTTCATTTTCTATAGAAATATTTTACTTTTTACATACAATAAAGATTAGATTTGAAGCCATTTGTTTCTCCAGTGGTAGAGTTAATTGCTTCCATACAGTAAAGCTCCTCTTATCCCCCAAGAAGCCTACTAGTTACATTTTTGGTTGGGAACCTAAACTGAAGCATTATCACCTTGTTTGTTTATTTACATTTCAAAAAGGGTGGAGCCTGAAGCCATAAAGAAATTTCTAGGTTGTAAAAGCTACTGGGTTTATCTTCCCTTTGGAGATATTTATTTATATACCAAAGTATTTAAGTAAGGAACTTTTTCATCCTGTCTCCAAGGAGACTCTTTCAGAAGGAGAGGGAGAAAAATAGTCTCTTTCTCCCTTACATATTTCTCCATCTCTTACATACAGAGTGAAGGATAGATTTTCCATCTGGCTCTTATCATATCACTCTGTATAGTTGCAAATGTGGAGAGAATAAAGCTCCAATGTTATTTTGACTGTAGAATGTGCAGTAAGCATAATAATAAACTACTCTGATTCAGAAACTTCTTGTATACATCCAGAAAAAGTTAATAAACATGAATATTAAAAACCTGACAAGAACTCAAGGAAGAGATGCAACACTCTCTGTGTGAGGGCTGAAATTTAAACTTTATCGGAGAGGGCATAGCATTGATCCGCTGTATGACAGAGACATTGCAATGTGCTATTCTGAGGATTGTGTCTTGCTGGAGGCACTCCATTATGCAAAGAACGATGCTGAGGAAAACTGCTTGATGCCGGGCAGAATTGATTGCCATGCACTGCAGGAGCTGAATGCTAGGGAAGCTGCCCATGTTGCAGGGACTTTGCGCTGGTGAAGCCAATTTATGCTGGAAAACATGCCTAGTGGAGTACATTTGAACCAGGAATGAAAGTCCCTGCTTCTTGCAATGTGTTTTTGGTGCCCAGTATTGTCAAAGTTCAACACTGTGCTGCCGTTAAGGGCCCAGCTCAATTTCTTCAGAGCAAGCAATGAAGAGAAATTTGAAGTCAAAGGACAATAAATTATAAAACATGGCATAGGGAGGTAAAGTCCAAGCAGAAGATAGAGACTTATTGAACTGAGGAGACAAAAATTAAAATTAAAATAGAGCCAGCAGTGTGGTTAGAAATCGTAGGGCAGAGTAAAGGAGAAGAGGAAGCTGTGTAAAATAAAAGCTTCAGAAATATGGATAAGCATCTCTTGGTTTTTAGCAGAATATTAAGCTATGCATACTCTGGGCAACACAATAAAGCTGGCAAAGAACAAATAAATAGAAATTCTGAAATTTACCCTTGGCTGGGTGACATTGGTGTCAGATCAGCTAAAACAGAGAAGCTCAACTGAGACTCCAGTAAGACCATACATTAGAAATAAGAATACTCTAACTATAAAGTGAAGACTAATGAGATATGATTTAGCAAAAATAAACAGATAGATCAAGAGGATCAAGCTTAATAAGTACATAACTGAACAAAATTTAATGCTCCTTAAAGATCCACAAGAAAAAAATGCAATGCTCTACACATATAATTTTAAATCTCTAGCATTCAATAAAAAAAGAAAATTTAATATATGAAGAAGCAGAACGTGTCACTTATAATCAGAAAAAAAATTAGTTGAAAGAAGGGCAAAAATGAAAGTGATGACAGAATTAGTGGACAAGGATGTTGAACCAATTACAAAAATTACAAATATGTTCAAGCATTAAAAGAAAACATGAATGTAATGAGGAAAGAAATTGAAGATATAAAAGAATCAATGTAACTTTAGGCACACACAAAAAATACATTATCTGAAATTAAAATTTGCTAGACAACATTATTACTAGATTAGAAACTCTTGAAGAAAAGATCATTGAAATTGAAGAAAAAAACAATAGAAATTACACCCCAAAGAGGACAAATGAAAGATTGAAAACAAACAGTAATCTTTGGGAAAAAAGTCAAACAGCCCAACATAAAGACAATTAGAGTCCCATAAATAAAGAAGAGAGAGTGAAAACCACAGTAAAAATATTTGAATAAATATAGCAATATCATTTTTAATTTTGATAAAATTTATAAACCCACATAATAAGCAGTTCAATGAAATATAAGAGAAACACAGACAACACAACACATACCAAGACACATCCAGATTGCAGGCTAAAACCAGAGATAGAGAGGAAAACATCTTAAAAACAGCAAGGATAAAGAAATTATGTACACAGAAATACAGAAAAAAAAAATTCAGACTTCTTGTTAAAAAACAATTTAAGTCAGAAGTCAAAGAAATAATATTTTTATAGTACTAAACACCAAAGTCTGTAAACAAATTTTATATTCAGAGAAAATATAACTAACAATGAGGCTAAATAAAGAATTTTCCAGGAAAAGCAAAACTAAAAGAATTTATGATTAATGTGCCTGCACCATAAGAAATGTTGCAAATTCTTCAAGCAGAAAGAAAATGATACCAAATGGAGATGTGAATGTATATAAAAGAATGAAAAAAATTCAGAAATAGTAAATATGTGATAAATATAACAAACCTTTTTTATCATTGTAAAATTTTGTCAAAAGACATATAGTGGAGTTTAAAACATGTACCACAAAGGACAGGAGAGAAATATAACTACACAGTTGTAATCTTATTATATGTGAGGTGGTATAATGTTTTATGAAGGTATAATTTGAAAAAGTTAAAGATGCATAGTATAAACTCCTGAGCAACTACTAAAATGTAAAACAAATAAATATAGTTAATAAGCCAGTATTGGAGATATGATGGAATTATAAAACATACTTGATTAATGCAAATAAGTCAAAATAAGAGGGAGAAATTGAACAAAGAGGAGATGGATCAAATAGAACAATCAATTAAATGGTAGATTAAGCCCAAATGTATTAGGCTAATAGCTCTGAATACTCCAATTAAAATAGAGTTTGTCATACTGACTATATTAATGTAAGGCATATGAGATTTATTACCAGACATAAGAAGTATATTTCACAATGATAAAAGGACAATCTATCAAGAAGATGTAACAATCTTAAATGTGTACACTACCTAATAACAGAGCTTCAAAACCCACAACATAATAACTGATAGAAATAATGGTAGAGCAGCAAAATCTACAATTATAGTTGAAGATTTCAATAATTCTGTCACAATGATTGTGGTAACAAGTAGACAAAAAGTCAGTAAAATATATAGAAAACTTGGCTTGTTTCAACCAATTTGATCTAATTGCTACTTATAGAACAGTTAATCTAAAAATAGAACACACATTCTTTCCAAGTGTTCATAAAACATTCACCAAGGTAGATCATTTTCTGGGCTTTAAAGCAAGTCTTAACAAATTTAAAAAGATTAAAAATCATACAATGTACCTTCCATGGCCATAATGGAATTAAATTAGAAATAAATGACAAAAATGCATATGGAAAATTCACAAATATTTGGAAAATAAACAACATACTTTTCAATATCTCATAGGTCAAAAAAGAAACCACAGGGATAATTGGAACATTTTTAGAATTGAATAAAAATGAAAACACAAGATATGAAAAATTTGTACAATAAAGTAGTTCTTAGAATTTTATGGCTTTGAATGCTTACATTGGTTAAGAAGAAAGGTCCATATTCAATAATCTAAGCTTCTATTTTAAGAATATAAAAAGAAAGAGGAAATTAAAGCCAAATTGAATATAAGAAAATAAATAATAAAGGTAAAAACTAAAATTAATGATATAGAAAACAAACAAAAATAAAGTCAATGAAGCCAAAAGCATGTTAAAAAATAAATAAATAAATTTTATAAACTTCTAGTCAGATTAACCAAGAAAGAAAAAAAAAACAATTAAAGTGGGAGCATACTACAAATCCTGTAAATATTAAAGGATTAAGAAAAGAACAGTATGAGAACATTTGTTCAGTTAATTCTACCATCTACACAAAGTTGATAAAATCTTTGAAAGTCACAGATGATCATCTATGACCTAAGAGAGGTTCTAGACTAAATGGCAGAGTAGGAAAACACTGTTCTTGCCTGCTCCCAAGACCACATTAAAATTTTAACTAAATTATAGAACAATCAGCCTGGAGAAACATATAAAACTGGTTGAACAAAACTCCTATAACTAAAGACATAAAGAAAAGGTTACATCTAGACTGGTAGAAGTGGCAGAGACACAAAACTGGCTGGACTCACACCTTGTGTGGCAGTCAAGATTTAAAAGGAATATTTCAGTTGCAGAGGTCCCCCTTAAAGAGTGAAGGCACCCAGCCCCACACTGGGCTCCCCAGCCAAGGTTCCAGTGCCAGGAAGAAGAGTCTCCACAGAATCTGACAGTGAAAGTCTGCAAGGGTTCTGTCCATTTGGAATGAGATGGAAGGCTGCTGGAAACATAGATATCCTCTCAAAGGGCTCAGACACAAACTTGCTCATAGACACTCACTCACCCCAGGCTCTGGCTGAGGAACAGTGACTTAAGAAGAGCCAGAAACATATAGGAAAAGACTGAATTATGTGGCTTCAGGGCAAGGAGGAAAAACTCACCATTTTTCCTGTGTTAAGCCCCCCACCCTTGTGCAGCCTATAAGAAGTCTTCATTTTGCCTGTGTTGAGCCCTTCCCACACATGATCGAATCTAAATCTTCATTGGCCTGATGAGCTCCACTCACTTCACCCTGTTGACTCCCTTGGACCTGGCTTCTATCAACTTACATACTGTATAAAGCTTTTCCAGTGGCTGAGCCTTACAGGCAGCCAGCTAGCAGCCTTAGGCCTTGGGGTGACCTGAACCTTTTGCTAAGTTGTCCCAGGCCAGGTACTGTGGCAGCTAGCTTCAGTTCACAGTGTGGCCTTTCCCACATGCCTCCAGTTCCAGCACAGGCAGAGACCAGCTATGGATCACTTTGTAGCTTGTAACAGGTAACCAGCCCCAGGTTGTTCACAAGCAGTTGCTGATATTGGCCTGCATAAGAACCCCTCGCAAAAGGCCCCAAAATCAGCACACATGGTAGCTGGCTTCAAACCACAACAGAACACCATTGAATTAGCCTCACAAGTAGCACACCCAAAAGATAGTCTCAACAGGCACCAATGTTCATTGGGGTGAATCCCATACTGTGGGGTCAGCCCCCACACAGTAGCTCATATACCCTAGGTGTGGCCACTACTCACAACCGGTCAGCCTGAGTGTCAGCCCCACTCACTATAGTGTCAACAGCAATCAAGTCTCAACTACAAGAGGGCACACATGATCCACATAAGGGACTATCCCAAAGCACCTCGTGCAGGTGATCAGAGTGATTGCACCACCGGTTCACACAAGGCATACCACATAAGGTCACCCTGCCAAGCCTGGGACATGTAGAAGATCTACATAATATATAGAAGATATACATAATACATAGAAACAAATACAGAGAGGCAGCCAAAATGAAAAAAATGGAAAAACATGTCCCAAATAAAAGAATAGGAGAAAACTCCAGGGGATAACTAAATGAAATGGAAGCTATCAACCTACTAGATATAGAGTTTAAAACACTGATTATAAGGGTACTCAATGAAGTTAGGAAAAGAATAAATTAATCTCAATGAGAATTTTAACAAAGAGATAATAAGCATAAACAACAACAACAAACGACATAAAAACCATAAAAAAAAACAGACAGAAATGAAGACTACAGTAACTGAAATAAAGACTATATGAGAAAGAATCAACCACAGATTAGATAAAACAGAGGATCAAATAAATGATTTGGAAGACAAGGTAGCAGAAAACACCCAGTTGGAACAGCAAAAAGGAAAACAAGATTAAAAAATGGGGATAGTTAAAGGATCTCTGGGATAACATAAAATGTAATAACATTTGCATTATAGGGGTACCAGAAAAAGCAGAGTGGGAAGATTGAGAACCTCTTAGATAAAATGACTGAAAACAACCCTAACCTGGTGAAGAAAATGGACATAAAAACTCCAGAAGTGAATAGAGTCCCAAACAAGATGAATCCAAATAGGCCCACAACAGGACACATCATAATAAAATGGCAAAGGTTAAAGACAATGAGAGAATTCTAGAAGTGATCAGAGAATGGCAGCTAGTTACTTACAAAAAAAGCTCTCATAAGACTATCACCTAATTTCTCAACAGAAACTTTGCAGGCCAGAAGGGATTAGCAGGACATATTTAAAGTGATGAAAAGCAAGGAACTACACCAAGACTACTCTATCCAGCAAGACTGTCAATTAAAATTGAAGGTGAGACAAAGAGCTTCCTAGACCAAAAAAAAAAAAAAAAAAAAAACCTGAAGGAATTTATTATCACCAAACCAGTATTCCAGGAAATGTTAAAGGGACTTCTTTAACCCATTTCCCATTTAGAAAAAAAAAAAAGTGCAGCTTGCTGCAAGCGTTAATTTAACATCACATATAGGAATGCTATGTTTTCTAGGATTTGACATTTTCAGTGATTGAGAATTACTAGTAAATGGAAATACAACTACTAAAAACAAAATGCTATAAATAAAATGATATCATTCATTTTCAAATGTTTTCAAAGACTATCGATACTAGAGTGATGTGAAAATAATAATAAAAGCAATATAGTGGCAAACTTTGAGGGTAAGATTAGAACTGTAATCCATGAGTTATTTTAGGGTAGAAAAAAATGAGTTAAAAAGAAGAGGTGAAAAAAGCATAAATATAAATAAAATGTTAATAATTGGGTAACTCTCAATAATCATTTTAAATGTAAATAAATTAAATGCTTCCATAAAAAGACATAGGATGGCTGAATGAATAACAAAACAAACAAACAAACAAACAAACAAACAAACGATTAAAACCTGTACATATGCTGTCAACAAGAGACTCACTTCAGATCAAAAGATACGCACAAAATGAAAATGAAAGGATGGAAAAGATATTTTATACAAATGAAAAAAAAAAAGCTGGGTTAGCAATACTTACTTCAGATAAAACAATCTCTAAAACAAAGGCTATAATAAGAAATAAAGAAGGACATTTTATAATGATAAAGGAATTAATTTAACAAGAGGATATAACCCTTGTAAACATTTATGCACCTCACATAGCACCTAAATACATAAAGCAAATATTAACTGACCTAGGAGAAAGTTGACAATAATACAGTCATAGTAGGGGAATTTAACACGCCATTGACATCAAGGGATAGATCTTCCAGACAGAAAATCAACAAGGGAACAGTGGTCTATTCATCTAAAAATTAATATTTTTAGAGCAATTCACCCCAATGCAGAAAAATATCACTTTTTTTCAAGTGCATATAAGACATTTTTCAAGATAGACCACATGTTAGGACACAAAACAAATCTTAATAAATTTAAGAAAATTGAAATCATATAGAGTGTCTTCTCCGACCACAATGGTATGAAATTAGAAATCAATTACCAGGAAAAAACTGAAAAACACACAAACACATGGAGGCTACTAAACAATAAGTGAGTTAACAATGAAATCAAGGAAAATATCAAAAGATACCTGAGACAAATAAAAATGAATACACGTGACTCAAAATCTATGGGACGCAGCAAAGAGAGTCCTCAGAGGGAAACTCAAAGCAATATAGGCCTACTTTAAGAAAAAAAAACTCAAATAAACAATCTAACCTTACTTTTAAAGAAATTAGACAAAAAACCAGCAAACAAAGCCTAAAGTAAGTAGAAGAAAGTAAATAATAAAGATCAGAGGGGAAATAAATAAAATAGAGTCTAAAAAACCAATACAACAGATTAGTGAAATCAAGAACTTGTTCTTTAAAAAGATAAACAAAGTTGATAAACCTTTAACCAAACTCATCAAGAAAAAAGAGGACTCAAATAAATAAAATAAAAAATGAAAGGGGATAAGTGACACAAGACACAACAGAAATACAAAAGATTATAAGAAAATAGTATGAGCAATTGTATACCAACAAATTGAACAATCTGGAAGAAACAGATAAATTCTTAGAAACATACAAGCTTCCAAGACTGAATTAAGAAGAACCAGAAAATCTGAACACAGTAAAAAAAAACTAGCAAAATCTATTCAGTAATCAACACCCCCCCAAAAAAGAAAACAGAAAAACAAACGAACAACAACAACAAAAACAAACCACACAAACAAAAGTCCTAGGCCAGATGCCTTCACAGGTGAATTTTACCAAATATTCAAAGGAGAATTAACACCTATTCTTCTCAAATCATTTAAAAAATTTTAAGAGGATGGAAGATTCTCAACCTGATTTTATGAAGTCAAATTTTCTGATTCCAAAAATAGACAAAGACATTACAAAACAAACAAACAAACAAACGAACAAACAAACAAACTATAGGCCAACGTCCCTGATGAACATAAATGTAAAAATTCTCAACAAAATATTAGCAAACTGAATTCAGCAATTCATTGAAAAAATTATATACCATAATCAAGTGGGATTTATTCCTGAGATGCAAGTTTGTTGAATATCCACAAATCTATTAATGTGATATACCATGTAAACAAATTGGAACATAATAATTATATGATTATAACAATAGATGCAGACAAACGTTTGACAAGATCTAGCATTCATTAATGATAAAAACTCTCAGCAACGGAAATAGAGAGAACATAATTCCACATAATTAAGGCCATATATGACAAACCTACAGCTAACATCATATTCAAAGAGAAAAAGCTAAAAGTGTTTTCCTTAAGATGAGGAGGTCTATTTTCACCATTTCTGTTTAAAATAATATTGAAAGTTCTATCTACATCAATAAAAAAAGTCATCCAAATTGAAAAGGAACAAGTGAAGTTATTATTATTTGCAGATGACATAATGCTATATATAGATAACCCATAAGAACCCATCAAGGAGTGACATCAGAAACATAGTGGTGTGAGAGATGCCTCCAGATATCTCCCCTTGAAACAACAAAAAGCTGAACATCTAAAACTCAACAAAAAACACCCAAAGTGCACACCAGCATGTCTGGGTGTGGGATCTGTGCATTAGAACTACCACAGGTCAGAACCACTGGGTGTTGGGTGGTGGACTGGGAGAAACAAAGCCAGAACGCTCTATAGGAGGAGGAGGAGGAGAGAAGGTGCAGCTAGTTCCCTGAACAGCCCTGCCTGGAAGAGCTGTGAGCTGCATGTGGCCGGCAGCAGTGCCCAGTCATCAGGGCAGAAGGCAGAGAAACAGAGACAACAGAAAATCAGGGATGGCAAGGAAACAACAGTTGATTTTTACTGGCCACAGTTATAAAACCAAGGCTGAACTGCAACCCCAACCCCCAACCCCCAACCCAGAAAGCTTCTCACCCCAAACCCTCAGAGAAAGAACACCGTGGAGCCCAAAAGAAATCTGAGCAAACACTACTGAAACTGTCGCTAACACTGACAAGAACAGTAACTGAAGGAGGAAGCATGATCAAACATCTATAAGAAAAGACATTATTAAGACTTTATATAAAACAGATATCCAGGAAGCTTGAACACCACTTACTGGAAACCAAAAGAAAAGCACCTTCTTTGCTACAGGCTAGGGACCATTATATAACAAAATTTCTTTCTGGAAAAAAAAAAAAAGCAGAATGTACTTTCATTAATGCCCAGGCAGAGAAATAGTCCATTAAACACCATGAACAACAAAGGTAACAAGGCATCTCATAAAGAAAGACAAAAATCTCCAGAAAATAAGCTTACAGAGAGAGAAATATGCAATTTAAGTGACAGAGAAAACTCAGTGAGATCCAAAACGAACCATATCAACAATTTTAGAAACTGAAAAAACAACTAGATGAGCAGAATGAGTTTTTTAGCAAGGAGATTGAAACCCTCAAAAAGAACAGAATAGACTTTCTGGAGATAAAGAACACACTGCAAGGGTTGAAAAATAAAATAAGTTTGGGAAATAGAGTCAACCTAATGGAGGAAAGGATCAGTGATATCAAAGATAGAAATCTATAAATAAATCAAAACAAGATGAGAGAAACCAAAGAATGAAAAATGTAAGAAAAATATGAGAACTACTGATACCATCAGGAGAGGAAACAAAAGAATAGTGGGAATTGTTGAAGGGGAGGAAAAGGAGCAGAAATTAGAAAGCATTTTCAGACAAATAGTTGATGAGAATTTCCCAAAGCTAAGGAAAAAGCTGGAGCTTGAAATTCAAGAAGTCAACAGAACACCCAATTATATCAACCCAAAAAGGCCTTTATCAAGACACATTGTATTCATATGATCAAAAATCAACAACAAAGAAAGAATTCTCAGGGCAGCCATGGAAAAGAAGACAGTAACCTATAAAGAAAAACTCATTGATTATTGTCAGACTTCTCAATACAAACCATACAAGTCAGAAAGAAATGGAATCAAATATTCAAACTATTAAATAAAAGGAACTACCAGCCAAGAATAATGTATCCAGCTAAGCTCTCCTTTAGATATGAAGGAGAAATAAAAACCTTTCCAGACATACAAAAAATGAAAGTATTCTCCACTATGAGGCCTGCACTACAGGAAATACTGAAAGGAGTCTGCTCATCTATAACAAAATGACAAAAATAAAATACATAATTGAGAGTAAAGTGACTAGCAGGCTGATCAAAGCAGAGGAGTGCAACTCTTGCTAAGAACAGGGTATTATAAGCTTAAATAATAATAAGAGATTTGCTATTGCAAGATAGTAATGAATGTTCAGTATACATAGGGACAAATTGAGACAAAAATGACTGAAAAGCATTCAAAGGTCCAAATTTAGAAAGGGGAATGGAGATAAGGCACACATAGAAGAAAAGACAATGGTATATATAACTATCCTTCAAAATGGTAACTACCCATCAAAGGTTCAGAATTGAAGTATATAACATAAAACAAGAAAGGCAAGAGGGAAAACCCACAAAACCCAACTAAATAAAGAAAACAGAAGCACGAGGAAGAAATGGAAAGACCAATCTGTCAGAAAGCAAAAGATAAAATGGCTACAAGAAGTCCTCATATTTCAATAATCACCCAAAATGTAAATAGACTGAACTCAACAAAAAAAGGCACAGAGTTGCAGATTGGATCAAAAAACAAAACCTAACCATACACTGCCCCTATGAAATACATCTCAGTTCATAAGACAAATATAGACTCCAAGTAAAAGTGTGGAAAATAACATTTCAAGCAAATAGCATTCAGAGAAAAGCGGGAATAGCGGTACTAATATCGGACAACATAGACTTCAAAATAAAAAAGGTAAAGAAAGATACTGAGGGAAGTTTTATAATAATAAAAGGAATTATGCATCAAGAAGACATAACACTTATTAATATCTATGCTCCCAATCAGGGAGCCCCAAAATATGTAAAACAATTACTAACAGAACTAAAGGGAAAAAACAGACCAACAAATTATCATAGTAGGGGACCTAAATATTCTACTATGAGATATGGACAGGTCATCCAAATAAAAAGTCAATAAGAAAATAACATCCTTAAATTACACATTTAAGAATGTTAAACTGGACATAACTGACATTCATCTCAAAACAGCTGCTTATATATTCTTTATATGAAATGTTCTCAAGGATTGACCACATATTGGGACACAGAGATAGCTTCAACAAATATAAGAAGATTGAAATTATGCCAATCATATACTCTGATCATAATGCTTTGATGCTGGATATCAAGTGTAAAAGGATATCCAGGGAAAACCACAAGTACATGGAGATTAAACATCATGCTACTGGGTCAGAGAAGAAATAAAAAGAGTGATCAAGAGATACATAGAAATGAATGATAATGATAGTACAACATATCAAAACATTTAGGACACGGCAAAAGCTGTCATAAGAGGACAGTTCATATCGTACAGGCCTAGCTCCAAAAACAAGAATGAGCTCAATTAAAAAACCTAAAGCGTCATCTTAAAAAACTAGCAAGGAAGAACAAATGGGAAAAAAAAAAGAAACAAGTCTAAAGTTAGCAGAAGGAAACAAATAATCAAAATTAGAGCAGAAATAAATGAAATGGAAAAAAAAACAATAGAAAAAATAAATGCAACAAAGAGCTGGTTTTTTGAAAAGGTTAATAAATTGATAAACCCATGTCTAAACTCACTAAAGAAAACAGAGAAAAGACATAGATTAAGAAAATCAGGGGCTTTGAAAGAGGAGAAATTATGACTGACATCATAAAAATGCAAAGAATCATGGAAGAATACTGTGAAAGAGTATATAACACCAAATTTAATAACCTAGAATTAATGGAACAGTACATAGTAAAATACAATCTTCCTCGACTGAATAAAAAAAAAAAAACTGGAAAATCTAAATGGACAGATCAGCAGTATGAAAATTGAAGCAATAATCAAAAACCTACCAAAAAGTAAAAGTCCAGGACCAGATGGCTTCACCAGTGAATTCTACCAAACATTCAAAGAACATTTATTATCTATTCTCTTCAAACTCTTAAAAAAAAATTGAAGAGGAGGCAGTACTTCCCAACTCATTTTATGTTACTCTGATACCAACACTTGGTAAAGATAACACAAAAAAAGAAAACTACAGACCAATATCTCTCATAAACACAGATGCAAAAATCCTAAATAAGATACTAGCAAACTGAATACAGCAACATATTAAAAAGATTATATACCATGAATAAGTGGGCTTCATCCTAGAAGCCCAGGGGATGGTTCATCACATGTAAATTGATTAATGTGATACACCATATAAACCAATTAAAAAATAGAATCATATGATCATATCAATAAAAGCAGAAAAAATCTTTGTCAAGATAGAGCATCCATTTATGATAAAAACACTTAACAAGATTGGTATAGAAGGAAAGTATCTTAACATAATAAAGGCCATGTATGACAAACCCTCAGCCAACATTATACTTCATGGTGAAAAACTAAAAACCTTCCCTCTAGGATCAGCGTCTAGACTTTCACTGGTGGCAGCTGACCTTGTGTTCTGGTGTGGTTTATTGAGGCATCTATAAGCACAGTATCTGTGGATTTCTTGCTAAATCTTAACAGGTGGCCCCGGAGGGGAACAGCCTGGGGCTAAACTTGGCCTGCAGCTGAACCCCTCTCAGGACTGTGCCACAAGACACCTATTACACAAAGCTGTGCTAATAAGACTGGGAGACATAAGACCTTTGCTTAGTACATAGAAACATATGCAGAAAGCAGCCAAAATGAGAAGACAAAGAAGCAGAAACCACATAGGAGAACAGAACAGAGATGCAAGAATAATGGAGTCGAGCAAATGCAGAGTTCAAAATACTGGTTATAAAGAAACTCAATGAACTTATGTGAACTGTAGATAAATTCAATGAGAACTTTAACAGAGACAAAAGACATAAAAATGGAAATGAAAATTATAAAAGGGAACCAATCAGAAATGAAGAATACATTATCTTAGATGAAGAGGATATTAGAGGGAATAAACAGAGTGAATAAAAAAGAGGATTGAACCTCTGATATAGAGAATGGAGAGGCAAGAACGCTCAATCAGAATGGCAAGAAAAAGGAGCCAAGACTATAATAATAATTTAGGGAACCTATGAGACACAATTAAATGTAAAAATATTCATGTCATAGGGGTAACTGAAGGAAAACAAAGAGCTATTTGAAGAAATAATGATGGGAAACTTCCCTAACCTGGCAAAGGAAATAGGCATACAAATTCAGGAATTTCAGAGAGTCCCAAAAAGGAGAAACCCAAAGAGGCTCACACCATGACACATCATAATTAAAATGCCAAAGTTTAAATACAAAGAGAGAATCTTAAAAGCAGCAAGAGAAAAGCAGTTCCTTACCTACAAAGGAGCACTCATGAGATTTCTCAAAAGAAACTATGCTGGACAGAAGCACTTGGCACAAAATATTTAAAGTGATGAAAACCCAAGATCTACAACCAAGAATATATCCAGCAAAACTATCATTTAGAATTGAAGGACAGATAAAGAGCTTCCCAGACAAAAATAAACTAAAGAAATTTATCAACATTAAGTTAGCATTGCAGAAAATGTTGGAGGGACTTCTTTAAGAATAAAAAACATATATGAAAAACATGAATAAAGAATGGTAGTAACTACATTCCTATCAACAAGTACCTCAAATGGAAAAGAATTAAGTGCTCCAATGAAAAGATAGAGTGGCTGAATGGATAAGAAAATAAGACCACCAGCAGCAGACTCCTCCTAAAGGGGGTGTGTCTTATAGTTTTGAGTGTATAGGTCCTTCACATCATTTGTTAAGTTTATTCTAGGTATTTTTTTGGGGGGTTGCAGTTACAAAATTATTATTTTATTTTTTTCTAAAATTTTATTGCGAGTATATAGGAACACAATGTGTTTTTGTACATTGATTTTGCATTCTGCAACTTTACTGTATTTGTTTAATAGTTTTTAGTAGATTCTTTAGGGTTTTCTATATAAAGAATTGTGTTGTCTGCAAAAAATGACAATTTGACTTTTTTATTCTTTTATTTCTTTCTCTTGCCTGATTGCTTTAGCTAGGACTTTTAGTACTATATTGAATAAAAGTGGCAAGAGTGCGCATCCTTGTCTTGTTCCTTATCTGAGAGAAAAAGCTTTCAGTTTTTCAAGATTAAGTATGAAATATGTTTTTCTAAAAAGTTTGCTGATCACTGACTATATGCAAATTTGTACTAGACACCAATAAGTCTTTATTGGTTTATTAATAGCAAGATTTTAAACTTGAGAACAGAACTTATTAAATTAAAACTATTAAATGTAACTTCAATAAAATTAAACTATGAAAGTTTAAGATGAATTAACAATTTACTGAATGTATGTGGTTTGTTCTTTGGGTTTGCGACAGCAGCAAGAATATCTTTTTATACAAAAAAGAGAGGAAGAGTTAAAGTATGGAGCTTTGAGATCCATGTATAAAAACACTTTAAATATTTTTATAAAATTGATGACATAATCTGCTGAGTGTGAAGGTACTGAATGAAGTTGGGGGACTGAGTACAGGAGAGAGTGGGAGACTCTATAGATGATGCAATAGGGGATAGTTGGCGATCAAGAAGTGAGTTAAAGAATAAAATCCAGCCCAATGAGGACAGGGCTGCCCAAATCTCTCCCTGGGACCAGTGACATGGGAAAGGAAGACCAATCACACATTTACATCCTGAGCATTCAAGTACTCTAAATCCCTTCAGCATTACAAGTTAGATGTGGGTGAACCAGAATTTACAATCATTGATGCCACCATGAATCTGTCAAAGAGAAAAAGGCTCTGAATCAGATGTGTTTGTTCTTAGGAAAAAAGGGAGAGTTTCTTGCATGTCTGTAAATACTATGGCAAAAAGGGATTGAGTGCAACGAAGGGCATGACAGGAACTTGAAAAGGGAATTTATAGTTAATGTATAGTGGCAGAGGAATTGTAAGCTTCTGGAAGCCGGAGATTAGGTTGTACATTTCTTTGCATATGCATCTAGCAATGCTTAGATACATAGCCAATACTCAAAAAGCACTAGGAAGGGATTAAAGGAAGAAAGTCAGGGGGAGGGAGATAAATAAATACAAGATAGGTAACAGATGATGATGATGATGATAGATAGATAGATAGATAGATAGATAGATAGATAGATAGATAGATAGATAGATGATAGATAGATGATAGATAGATAGATAGTTACATACATACATACATACATACATACATACATACATACATACATTCATAGATATAGGTATAGAGACAGACAGACAGATGGATGGCAGGCAGGCATTGTTCTGAGGAATCTCTCCTAAGCAGAGTAAGAGAAGCAAACACACATACCCTAAAAGTCTGTATCACAGTTTATAGGCCAGAGTTCCAGGAGACTTCTCATTGCTAAAGATAACCCGACAGTGACAATGGAAAGGTCAAGCAGAGCTGTCCTTTAAGAGTGAAACAAGTGAAACACTTGGGTTCCTGGGATACCGAGCTGTTAGCTATATCCATCTATTTTTTTTTTTTTAATTCTAGCTGTTCCCTGGACTTAAGTACTGTTACATGATTCTGGGTGTTCTCATTACTGAAGTCTGGGCCACAGAGGCAGGGATGCATGCAGTAACAGGTATCTTTAATAATTAACTACCATTGATTTGTCAGACAAGGGTCATTCTCTTCCTCTCTTTCAGAAGCTCAGACTCTTTGCACCTGTGTGCAGAAATAAAAAATCATTACATATCGATGTTCTACAACTCCCTGAACCTTCCATTCCATATATGTAAACCCTGAAAGATCTGAGCTGTATGAAAGAAGCTTCTACTAACTGGTGAGAAGCTAACACTTTGTGAAGATGTGGTGCCACATAGGCCCAATCTGTTGTTGGCCTTATACTATGCTCAGATAAGTAGGAGAGATAGTGGGTGGGCTGGAGGACATGCAGTAAAATGAGGCAAACAATTGCTAATAAAAAGATTTCATCTCTTCTTTTCCCATCTGACATTTTATTGGCTAAATATTTTTCTACTTTTCTCCTTATTGGACAGGTGACAATAAAGAGAGGTTTTTGTACCCAAGAGAATCTATTACTTGCTACATGAGCTTGGTTCTACAGCTGGAGAAATTTATTCTTTATTGTTAGACCTTTGCTGATTTGTCACTTAACTTGCAGGCTCCTTTTCTCTGAGACAGTAGTCCCTCCTTATCCATGGTTTCACTTTCTGCAGTTTTAGTTACCTACAGTCAACCTTGGTCATACATATTAAATGGAAAATTCCAGAAATAAATAATTTGTAAGTTTTAAATTGTGCACTGTTGTGAGTAGTGTGCTGAAATCTTGCACCATCTTGTCCGGAACATGAATCATTCCCTTGTTCAGAATATCCACAGTGCATAAAGAAGAAGTGAGTTAATCAGTTGGTAGCCATCTAGGTCATCAAATGGACTGTTGCAGTATTGCAGTGCTTGTATTTGAGAAATCCTTATTTTATTGTTATGATTTGTTCTATTTATCATTAGTTATAAATGTTAATCTCTTACTGTGCCAAATTTATAAATTAAACTTTATCATAGATATGTACCCATAGGAAAAAACATAGTATATGTTGGATTTGGTACTATCTGTGGCTTTAGGACAGTGAAATTATTTTATATAATTCTATTCTAGTGGATACATGTTACTAGAAATTTGTCAACATTTTGTGTACAACACAAAGAGAGAACCCTAATTTAAACTATAGACTTTAGTTTATAATGACATACTGATGATGGTTTGTGGATTGTAACAAATGTTGATGGTGGGGAGGCTCTGAGTGAGTGTGGGGTAGGGATATGTGGGAACTTAGTTGTGAATCTAAAACTACTCTAAAAACTAAGCCTATTAATTAAAAAAAGAGAGAGAAACAAAACGAAATAAAACATCCATCTTCTCTCATTATCACTTTCAGGAAATCTTCTGAGGACAAAAAGAATAGTCAATGTCCCAAAACATATGAAAATATACTCAACATGACTAATAGAAAAATGCAAGACAAAAGAGTATTGGGGGTACCATTTTACCCTAAATTGCTGAAGTTTGTAACTCGCCTTTTCATGTGGACACACAGGGAATCCTATATATTCGTGGGATAACCATTAAAGGCTACAAACATTTAAACAATTGGCTGGAACACTATTATAAAAAATTGTTAAATTTACTCATTGACTCATAAATCACTGAGGAATAAGGTCTAAAGACATATAGGTCCCAGTATGTAAAATATATTTAAAAAGCTGGTTACTATACTATATTTTAAATCTTAAATATTTTTAATAAATATGAGAATAGTTGAATAAATTGTGGTCTCTTTATACTAATAAATATGATGCAGCCATACAAAGCAATGAGTTAGATCTATTTGTATTAATACAAATTAACACCTGTAATATAGTTTAAGTAAAAAAATGCATATTTCAGAGTAATACATGTGGTGTAGGACAGGTAAAAATAGAAGAAATAGAAGAAAAAAGTACAAAAGTCCTCCTTATCCACAGGGATATGTTTCAAGATCCTCAGTAGATGCCTGAAACCAAGCATAATATAAAACCCTATATACTATGTTTTCTTCAATATATACATACATACCTATGATAAAGTTTAAGACATCAACAACAATAATAACTGAATAATTATACTATAATAAACGTTATATAAATGTGGTCTCAAACTATCTTATTATACTGTACTCATCTTTCTTGTGTTGATATGAGATTATAAAATGAAGTGAAGTAGATATGCCAGACAAAATGATGATTCATGGCCCAGGTGGGACAGAGCAGAATGGCACAAGACTTCATCAAGCTTCTCAGAACAGCATGCTATTTAGAACTTGAAAATCATATATTTTTGGAATTCCTTGTTTAACATCTTTGTACTGTGGTCAACTAAAAATAACTGTAACAGAGGAAAGCCAAACTGCAAATAAAGAGAACTACTGTATCTTGATTTTTGTTCATGAGCATAGAGAAAGGGAATATAGGTTACAGAACAAACCATTAACATTGATTGCTTTGTGAATGGGGAAAAGGGGAAGATTGTTGACTTTTGCTTTATATATTAGCAGTTATTTTATTATTGCAAAAGTAGTTACTTCTTTTGTAGCTTGAAAAAAAATTTGTTAAATTGTAATAGAAATGAAAACAACAAAAGAGAAGCCATGGACGATATGGCCTCAGGGTTAAACATTATAGTCAGACCTTTTATACTTCCTAAAATTACTGTCTCTTAGTGTAACTTCTGAGCATTACTATAGTAAAAAAAAAAAAAACAAAAAAACATTTTTTTTTCTAAGCATTGAGGGATGTCATTAAAAAAAACAAGTAAAACAACAACAAACCTTCTGCTATCTTGGTTTGGTATACAGCTTACTTCAGGATGAGATGTTTGTTAGTCAAAACTCTGTAAGTGGGTAAAGAGAAAGATTTGTACTCCCTCCCTATCTCCATCCTGTTCCTGAATTCGTATACATTCAGCTTTAGAAAGGTATATGTGTCAAACCCCAAAAAGGGAGTAGAAAGAGGATGAGAAAAAGTTTCTACTAAAAATATGTAAGTCCAGTCTAGCATCAAAGCTCAGATATATCATATTAGCCATTTAGTGATGCATAACAAATTTACCCTAAAATGTCATCTTAAAATAACAAACTACATTTATGTTACATGATTTCTGCGGGTCAGAACCCTGGTTGTGGCTGTACTCAGTGATTCTGGCTCAGAGTCTCTTCTTGAAGTCAAGGTTGTGTCCTGGGCTCATCTGAAGGCTTGACCAGGGCTAGAGGATCAGATTTTACGTTGGCTGACTTACTGGCTGGTGATTTAGAGCTTGTGGTTATAGAAGAGCCTGTTTTGTTTGTTTGTTTGTTTTTTTCATTTGTGCTTCTACATATAGCTGCTTAGTGTCCCTAGACATGGCAGTTGGAGTTCCCCAGAGGTAGTGATTCAAGAAAATCAAGAAGGCCAAAATAAATGTCTTTTATGCCTGTCTCAAAAGTCACATGCCATCATTTTCGTATGCTCTATTTCTTTAGAATCAAGTCAGTAAGTATAGGCCACCCTCCAGGGGAGGAATGTTAACCATCTTTAGGAAAAAGAAATATCTGAATGTGTGAACATAAGTTATAATTTTCACCTAGTACTCACAGCCACCCTATTTTTCCTAGCTCAGGATTTTCTAAAATTTTAGGTCCACTGAAAGCATTTTTTTCCTCCAGAAATATATGGATTTTTTTTCTTAATGGCTTTTTTTTTCTTCTTAGTTTTATAGGACTTTAGTTATCCAGTGTTCTTCATTCTTTTTTTCTGTTAACTTTTATTTACAAAAGGCCAGATTCAAAGTGCTTCTAAAGATCTCTATCCTTACCTTTCCCCATGAAATTACAGATTCATCGATATAATTATCCCAAAAGTCAGTTGGGAATAATACCACAGTGACCTACATCCCTTTTCACATCAGTCACCATAATATTAATCATAGCTGACACTTATACAGCACTTACTCTAAACCAGGCACTGTTTGAAAGGCTTTCCACATATCCACATCAAGTACACCAAGTCAATCCTTTATGACTCTGATTTTCATTCACAGACTAATTTGCTTTCCTATGTCTCTCAACTCCCAAACCTTTCTCAATGGGGAACCTAAGACCAATATCTTAAATCTCTTCTCTTAAATGTTTCCTTCACCTTTTTGCTTACACTGAAACCTGGCTCTCCCTGGAGGGCACTGCTTCTTTTAGCTTTTAACTTTATCATATAGTAGACATTTTCTCTCCTACTTCCTTTGTATAACTGGGCTTGGGGATGGGGTATCTCTGCTCCTTCTCACTCATTTTCCCTCCATTTTCCTTAAAATTTTTAATCTTTGAAGCTCCTGCTACCACACTCTACTACCTGGACCCCTTTATGTTGTGGAATAACTAGACACCCCTGGTTATTCCCTTTCATTACTTGAATATTGTTAAATCCAGGTTATTACTCCCCTCTATAATGCTACTATCATAGTTCTTTTTATAGCAATTTTGATAACCATATAAGCTATTCTTTCAAAACTCTGGTCTCAGAGTTTTTGTCTTAGTCCCCAATGATTTTTGTTCTCACCCCTTATTATCTACTTGTATGGTCTTACACATACATTCTATGCTTATACACTAGATATTTCTATTATCAATAACTATCTTCTCTGTACTCTCTAAAATAACCACTGCCTCCACTTCCACCTCTCCCTCCAGTACCTAAGGAAACAAATCTTTAGCCCATATGACTTAGGTTCTGTGACATTGTAATTTATAATAAATATATATTTGGTCCTTGCCCTGTTCTTGGCACAGAGCTCCCCAAACTCTTAGAATTTCCTGTAGTGAGAGCAATAAAGGTATCTTTTGTTATATTAATAACAGGACTTTTAGAAAGCACCTAAAGTCGGGAACTGGTTGCCAGGGAAACCAACCATATGATTAGAATGCTGGCACATCCAGTTTCACCCTCCACACCTCCAACTCTAGGGAGGGAGAGGGGCTGGAGATTGAAGTTCAATCACCAATGAATAATGATGTAACTAATCATGCTTATGTAATGAAGCCTCCATAAAAACTAAAAAGGACTTGTGTCAGAGAGCTTCCAGACTGGCGAATACCTAAAGGTATGGGGAGAGGGGCACCCTTGGAGAAGGGCATGGAAGCTTCATGCTGTTTTCTCATACTTTGCCCTATGCATCTTTACATTTGGCTGTTCCTGTGTTATATTCTTTTGTAACAAACTGTGAGCTGCTCTAGCAAATTAATTGACCTAAGGAGGGAGTCGTGGGAACCTCTGATCTATAGTTGGTTGGTCGGGAGCCCAGGTGACAACCTAGATTTGCAATTGGCATCTGAAGCAGAGGACAGTCTTTTGGGATGGAATACTTAATCTGAACAATCTAATGCTATCTCCAAATAAATACTGTCAGAAGTGAGTTGAATTTGTAAGACACCCAGCTGGTGTCACTAAATTACTTGGTGGTGTGCTAAAAAAAATCCTTACACATTGTAACTGGAAGCAGAAGTATAGGTTCATTGGTCAGAACATTGTTCCCTACCACCCTCCAGTCTTCTCTCCTTACTCCATTTAGATTCCTTGGTCCCTCATTATAATGACTCACTTTCATAGTCCCAGTTTTATTGTTCCTCTCTTTCTCTTCTGCACTCACTTGGCATACCTTCAAACTTAATTAAACCCAACTTTCCAACTACTTTGCAGCTAATACAGGCAGCAGAACTGATTGGAGGAAAATACACATCCACTCTGACTGATCTCAGAGAGCTAAAATACTGCTAGGTAACCATACTATATTTACATAGTCCAAATTTCCTTGCACATTAGACTCTTTTGGGCAAACTTTTAAAGAAAATTTCTTGTTAGGCCATGTCCCCAGGCCACTTAAATCACAGTCTAAAGAGGTAGTCACAGGCATCAGTTGTTTTTTTTTTTTAACTCCAAAGGTGATTCCAATGTATGGTCAAGTTTGAGGACCATTGCCCTAATTCGTTTACTCATCTACTCTTTGAAATGACACAGTTTCATTCACACTGGCTTCTTTGCTATTCCTCCAGTATGCCCAAGCACAGTTTTGCCCCAGGTCTTTGGAATAATTCTCTCTTCTGAAATGTTCTTTTCCCAAGAGTTATACGGTTGGCTTCCTCATCCCTTCAGGTTCTGCTTCAAGTATCTATTAGGGATGTCTCTGAACTATTCCCATGTAAAATAGGAATCACTCTCCTCACCTTAGCACTTGTTTTCTATCTCCCTGGTTTTGCTTTTTTTTTTTTCTCCTAAGCATTGATTACCATGAACATATATATTCATGTGCTAATGATTTATTGTCTGTCTCCACCTACTAGAAAAATAGCAGAGATTTTGTACATTTTGTTCATTGTCTATAACAAAATAGGCACAGTAAATTTATTTTGCTAACGGATAAATAAATTCTCAATAAATATTTTTGTAAAGGCTAAGTAGCAGAAACTTTTAAGGATTTTATTGTTTTCAAGGCAACTTTATTTTATGTAATAAATGCATTTTCTAAACTAACCAAAGGGACTGCCAGCTTTCTAGTGGAATTTGGGACAAGGGGACTGGGATTTTGGATGCTTTGATAGTCAGTTTCTAGATATTAAGAGTGAGGCCTATTGAGATGATGGGGGGAGAGCAGCAGCAGTGAAAGCAAATGGGAAATTCCACAGTACTAATTCTGTAGGACTGTGTTTTCAGCAAACAGGAGAGATCAGCAGGAAAGCCAACTTTTAATTAAGCTCAAGGTCCAGAGAGACTCATCTGTGATCAAAGAGTAGCAAGTGCTTGCCACCACAACACACAAATATCACAAGCTGCTCTAGTGGGCTTTTGGGGAGAAAAGAGTATCTAGAAGAAGTTGAGAATGGCAGTAATTACAAGGGTGAAGGCCCAACTTAGTACAATTGGTTTGGGTACCAATTATCTGGTAGCTAAAAAAGTATGTATTATACATGTGTTCTTAAAAGATCTAACACTAAAGAAAAGATAATTTCCAGATTAATATTAGATCACATTTTTAAAGCTATGGACAGATCATGTGGAGTCTAATTTATTTAATTAAATATAATAAATAAATCATTATGAGAGATCAAAAAATAAGTCTTTACTCAACACTGTTAAAACTTTTCTCAAATTACTATATTTTTTGAGTAATAAACACACAAATCCTTCTTAAGCATAGATTCTCCACATGCAAGCATAATAGGCTTATATCAATTCATGGATCTCTATAGACAATAAATATCACATTTCTTTATTTTTTCTAAATCAAATTAAGTTTGTTACCAAATACCTACTCAACAAAGCCCATGAGAAGTTGCAGTGTCACTTCCCTTCCCACTACTGGATTGTACTGGGACTCAGGTCTTTTGTAGTTCAGAAAAGTGTGGGTAGGCTGAATTTTGTACAATGATGAAAATGTTTCATGCCTACACCTGGGAGTCAATTTGAAGTGGCTCCCTTTTGTACCAGCTTGCCATGGGGATCCCTATTGGTTAATGTTGTGGATAGAAATTATAATATTAACAATTTTTATTTAACTGTGATCAAAATTTTTTAAAAAGTATGACTCAATAAAAAAACAGTAAGAAATATGCCTATTGTGTCAAATTGTTTGTATTTTCAACAAGAGAGTGAGTTATTTTTCTTAGTAAGAGAAATAAGAAGAGGTAGAACTTTTATAATCCAGCAACTTTATAAGTACAAAATAATTAAAATTTAAAAGTATATAGTCTCTGTTTCTGGTTAAGAAGAAGCAAGATACATACTGAGATATTCGTGCAGGTTCTTCCAGAGCTATTTGTCACAAATTCCTCCTAGAATATTTTTTTATTAAACATCTAACTTCTATGTAAGTTATGTAAATTCCCCTGAGTTGAACCAGCTCCTGGGGATTATATAAAACATATTGTTCATTTATGTATAAAAATGTGTTATGTATTTTATGCTATAGAAATCTAAATTTTTCATTAAAATTGCAAATGAACTAATCATTCATATTCTAATCTGACTCATCACTCTGTAAATCACACAATTTATTCTTTTTTAGTAAAAGAGAAATAGGAGAAGAAAACCCTTTATGTCTTGTGATCTACTTTTTCTCCTTTCTGCAAGCAATAAATAAAGGATGCCCTTAGGTATTCTTATGTCAAAATAATATGAAACTTGTTCTTTTCATAGAGTTTAGAGCCCAACTGTTTTCCCTCTGAAATCTTTCTGTTTTTGAGGTGCTGTGTATGAGAAGGTGCAGATTTCCATAACACCAAGCTCTTTCAATCTACCAAATCCCCTCCCCTGTCTAGAGCATTAGAAATTAAACTCCCTTAGAGCTGTGCCACTCATGCCCCTTAAAGCCACAGACTTTATCATTTCCACTAGTAAACCAAGCATCCTAATTGCCTGGGTGGGCTCCATTTTTGAAACACAAAGACTTCTAGATCTGAAACTTGAAAAAAAAACACTGTTTTCCTCTCTCTTGCATCAAAGAGTTTCCAGAGTAAGAAATATTTTACTGTTTATTTTTTAGGGTGATTGGGGTAGTGGAAGAGTTGATTGTCTATATATTGATGTTAAAAAGAAAGGGAAAAAGAAGATGTTATATTTCTTCCCTGATAAAGTTATAACAAGTAAAAAAAAAAAAAGACCTCATAAATCCTTAAAAAAAATCTTTAGAATAATAATTATATCTTCAATATCCTAGATCTCAACACCCAATTCCAACACAAGCTCATAAATTGTGAGTTCTTTAAGGCCAAATGCCTTCTCCTAGTCTTACGTCCTCAGCAGTGCTCCCACCTGGCACTTTATAGATATTAAAAAAAGACAATGACCAAAAAAGAATCAAGTGACTATTAACCTCTAGTTTTTTAATGTGGACATAATAATTTAAATATACCAGGCTATCACAATTTATTCTTAAGTTCTCATTCTCTAATTTCTTTCCATTCACCATGTATAATTATACTTTTAATTACTTTATTCGTTTCTTGTAGCTATCATAACAAATTACAGACATGTTCGTAAGACATTGTGAGTTTGGTTCCAGACCAGCACCATAAAGTGTGGTATGAAGATAAAGCATGTATGGCAATAAAATGAGTCATAATCTTTTTGCTGGTGGAAGGCCTTGCCTTCAATTTGTGAAAAAAAAAAAAAAGAAACCAAAAAAAGGAAACATTTGTAAAGCACAATAAAGTGAAACCCAATAAAATGAGGTATGCCTGTATCACAAACTTGGTGACTTAAAATAACATAATTTTATTTTTTCACATTTAGAGGCTGTGTCTGAAATCAAGGCATCCACAGGGTAGGTCCATTTCATGACTCTCTCCTAGCTTCTAGTGGCTTAGTACCTAATGGCAATTTTTGGTGTTTGTTGGCCAGTAGATCACTAAGTGGCTTAGTACCTAATGGCAATTTTTGGTGTTTGTTGGCCAGTAGATCACTACAATCTGTCTTTGTCTTTACATTGACTTCTTCTCTGTATATCATATTCTACCTTCTCCTCTTCTAGTAAAGTTACAGTCACTGAATTTTAGGCCCAACATAATGGGCCTAAAATGATCTCATTTTAAGATTCTTAACTTAATTACATCCAAAAAGACTTTTTCCAAATAAAATTACATTTACTGTATGATCTTGTTTTAAGATTCTTAACTTAATTACATCCAAAAAGACTTTTTCCAAATAAAATTACATTTACAGTTTCCACTTGAACATCATTCAACCTGTTATAGTCATCTTGGCCTTTTCAAATTGTGTGCTGTCTCTCTGCTTCTGAATTTAATGCACAAATCTTTATATATACACTTATCTCTTGACTTAAGTGAATATCTCCAGAATAGAATAATTCTTTATAATCTATCAATAGAAGTCAGGAACCTGGACTTTTAACTTTAAATTCTTCAACTATTACATTAAAATGTGATTTTGGATAAATTTAACCACTTTGAATAGTATTTTTCATGTTGCTTCCCAATATAGAAATCAATTAGCCAGCTTAAGGAGAAGAAAAAAAATTCTGTAAGTTATAGCAACATCTCATAAAGCTCAAGGAGAAGAATATAACCAGAACTTAGAAAAAAATTATATCATAGAATTAAAGTTTTAGCACTATTTCTCATTTTTTGGGGGATCTCTATTTCTTAGATCTATGTAATTTTTTTTTACTAGAAGATTGTTTTTATGACAAAAGCTCTTAAATTTAATGTTATAATTTCATCTACAATTCCAGCACATGTAGACAGTTTCATTTCATCTTTGCCTACCACTTCTTGTCTCTTTCTCCTATCTCTATTTTTGCTTAACATTTCTTTCTCCAATCTTTTTTTCTGTCCCAGTTCCAGATTCTTAATTGAGAGAATAAAAGTGATTCAGTAGAAATCTCTTCTGATTTAACCATCTTTGACTAGAGATGAGATCATATTATTCAAAAATGGGTTTTGAGGATCAGACTCTATGAAGTGGAATATAGGTAGTTAAACTGAAGAAACAATTTGGAGTCTGATATATTCACCAAAACATGCAACACATTAGTATTCTATAAAATAGAGCTAATAGCTCCTGCTCTGTTCACTTCACAAGGTTTTATGAGGATCAGAGTAGACATGGCACCTATGAACACACTGTAAATTGTATATTATTATACACTTGAAGAAATTGCTTTAAAGTTTATAAGTGCTAGATTTGGGTTCTAGATAAGTAGCAGACTTGATTTTTTTTTTTTGATGAGAGATAGAGAATACTCATCTAGTTGTGAAGTGAATAAGATTATCTAAGAACATAACCATGGCTCAAATTATTATTTCCACAATGGCAGAAAATTTCAGGAATAGGTACAAAGTTAAATGGGAGAGGAAAAAACTGGAGCTGTATTTTGTTAAGTGGGTAATGTTTGTAAATGACTACAACCCTTCAGATTTATTCAGACAATGGCACGAGTAGTAACTGGATTTAAATTCTGATACAATAAGACATAGAAAAAGCTGGACTTTATGTAACATTGATTTCTTAATTATTTATTATATGGTTATTTATTTTCTGAAGAGTTATGAAAAGCAGGATAAACACATAATAACAGAAGAAACTATCAGTTCTAGAGTAAAACTAAAAAAGTTTTTAAGTTTCTTGGAGAATCTATGATTTTGTGTTCATGTTAGGGAGAGAAGCAGGGCAAAAGCAGGTATATATTTCAACATGTAGATAAAATAGATTCGATATGTTTTGTCAAGAAGGTTAGTTGGGATTATTACTGCTTCTTCTCTCTCTTATTTTCAGTGAGGCTGAAGCAGCATTAACATCTACTTTCTCTGGCTTTGGAGCATCCCTGTACCAGGAAAGGCTAACAGTATTAGAATGGGCATATAGGAAAGCCTTGAGTGAGCTCCTTGTGTCACTTTACTGTAGGACTTAGAAAGACAAGTTCTTACTCTTAAAGTCATCTATCTGTTCCTCATTTTACTATTTCATTAAAAAAACTCCAGCTGGAGTTGACTTGATAGAATAAGCCCAGAGGCCATTGTACTACTTTTAAGTTAAACTAGCTAAAGGACATTGTAGTCAGCACATGTGAACCAGCCCAAGTCATCAAAATCAGAAATTGTATTTTATTTGGGAACAAGTATGCATTTTCCTACAGTATCATCTGTGAAAAAAAAATGCTTTGTAAGAATCTAAAAGAATATGGTCTGTTATAAATATTTAACATGCCCTATTAAGAATATACAGCAAGAGATAGCTGGTGAAAGGTTTGGGGTCCTGGCTATCTTTCTATTATCACTGCTAAAACCAGGAACATATGCAGGTATTAACTAAGTGATGAATTAATAAAAACTTTACTGAATATGTCCTTTTTCAATGTGGCACTGAGATTCATCTGTCTTGTTTTATGGAGTATCAGCAGTTTCTGATCCATACTCTGTGAAAATGGCAGTGTTCTCTGGAGGCAGAAATGCATAATTTTTTTCTTGCCAGCTGAGAATGCCACTACATTTCTTATCTTCAGTTATAGTTGGAGAGATTAGTGTTGGCCATGAGATCACACTCTTCTGTGTCCCCAGAGAGAGGGTCATGGGCAAAGAAAGGGAGGCTAAAGATATAAAGAGATATTTGGGTTAAGAGAGAAGACTTAACCAAATCCATGTCAAAATGCCCTAATATTCTTGATAATGTAGAATACCATGTCTAAGAATAGACTAAATGGGGTTATGTTTGATTTGGAAAATTTACTGCAGTGAATATGAGAGAAGACAAAAACATACTCTCTTCTTCTTTTCAAATATTAATTTGTTTATCTTATATATTTGTGTTTATTTAGGTCTCTGCTCATATGCTATCTTTTCAGAGAAACCTTAAGAACACTGCTCATCTATAAAAATACCTCTATTACTCACAATTTCTTGCCCTATGTTATTTCTCTCTAAGTCATGTTTTCACATTATATTTTTATATTTATGTATTTATCTATAATTTCTATGCCTACCAAAAAGTAAACTTCATGAAAAAGGTAACATTTTGCTTTAACTGGGTCTCTTAGGAAACAGAATCTAGATGGAGATAGGAGGAAAAAAAGTTTATTATAGAGAAACACCTACAAAAGGGAAAAGAAGGAAGCAAGGTAGGGAGGGTGAGTCATCAGATCATGGTCTATGTTTGACAAAGTCTCTGCCAGCTTAGTGTGGAACTCAAAACCCTAGGTGGATATAAGCGGGTTAAAATCTTGAGACTCTTAGCTATCTATACTCCTCGCATATAGGTAACAAATCCTTTTTTTTGAAAGGAGAATCTGAAGTAGTATATTTCAATGTCCTCCACAGTCTGTTCCTTATACTACATGGATCATTTTCAATGTAATTCAGGAGGTAGTTTATCAAGAGTTCTATTCAGCCTCTCTTCTTGGAAGAAACCCTGGAAGGTAGAGATTATTAGAGAAAACTGTGGCCTTCTTCATTACAGTTAGTGTTGCAGCCACAACTGATATTATTTCTTTCTCAGTGATCAATTCTAAGTTCTCTTTATCCTCATTTATCACCTCTAAATGTCTTGATGGCTTATTGTGGTGTCACCCAAACCTCCATATCTGATTGTCTGAGTCTCCAGTAATCATATCATTCACAGGTAGGAGTTGCTGTACTTATCCACTCACAATCACAATTAGACAATAAAGTACCAAGAGGTATCACTGAGTTCCACATTTATTCCACCTTGTTCTCTATATATGAAAATGTTTCTACCTCCTCCTGCTGATCAGAATTAATTAATTCTGTCAGGATGATGACTCCTATTCTCTCCTGCTGGACACAGTGAGGAGTCAAAAGTGCCCAGATGGCAGTTGTAGGTTGTAATTCAATGGCACCCTTGCTGTGTCCTCTGCAGATTTTACCCCTTTTGAATTTAATAACTTTTAATCTTGCACAGCTCAGAATAAAACAGATGTGAAGCAAATATTCTCCATGGGGATTACTAGGAATATGATAAGTAGGGTTACTCATGTTTCACATCTTGGTGTTAGACATCTATGTTTTCTTCCTACTGGGGACACAACACCATAAGGAAGTCTCTGATTCAGGGCATGTGCTACATTCAAGGGAAAAGCACTTGATCCTCGCAGAATCAGAATTTCATTTCTGAGCTGGTAATTCAGCTATATCTTTGGCAGACCATTCCAATGCTCTTAGATAGGCATCTTCTAAATTGTACACTATGTGATACATAATGGATCCCATGGTCATGGGTTACTACTGTACTCTTTTGCTATGAGGCAGGTCCAATAGTTGGATGCTTTATAGAACAGGATTTCATGCTTGCAGATCTAGTACTCTGCAATCTCTCTGATAATAGTGGATATTGAGAATTTGCAGGCAGGAAAAGCAAATCCCAACCGAGACTAAATGTTTATTTTTGTGAGAACAAATTGCTGGCCCTTTCAGGAAGGAAAAAGCCCAATATAATAAACTTGCCACTAAACGAACTTGCCATTAAATAACTAGTTTGTCTCTTTGGGAAATAATGTCATACTATGGGATCTTTGTTTGTCTCTGTTAATAGCAATTGGATAATTAGAAGTGGCAGTAGTTCTAGAAGGCTTAGTAAATGGCAGTACATGTTATTGGGCCCATGCATAACCTCTACATCAGCCATGATGACAGATGTATTCATCAATCCAGGACAAAGAAAGCCACTGAAAAAGGTTGACTAATATCAACTGGCTGAGTCATTTTGTTTACTTGGTTGTTCAGAGGTTATTGCTTCCTAGTGGTCATCAATGTGTGAGGCAGAGATCTTCATATTTTACAACCACACTCATATATCCATTCACATGTTTCTACTCAGACTTCCTTGTCTCTGATCTTTTTTTCTATAAGTTAACTGAACAACTAGTCAACCTATTTGATATGCTCTTGAGGCCATGTATATTTTAATGTTGGGAGATTTTTTATACAACACAAAGTCAATGACCAGGTGTCTCATCCAAAGCTCCATTAATTGGAAAATTTTTCTTCTTCACTATCTTTGAAAGCCACTGCTAAGTGATGTCAAAATGCAGTTATCATATTTTTTTGACTTGCACCCACATAATGAGCCAACCTGTCTATAAACCAAGTTTGGACTCCCCCTTCCTCATGTCTTTTAGTTGATTATACAGAAGCCCCCTAAAACCATTAAAGTAAATTTTGGAGGGGAATGCTGATGCAACTATAAAAGATGACAAAGGGATCTGAGCTACATGCTTCTGATGCTTGCTTGTGCCTCCTGGTCCTGCTTGTGCTCACTCCCAGATGTACCATTTGGACCTTACATTAGGTTGTTACTGGGCCTACATAATTTTTTGACTCTTAGGGCCAAACAAGATACAATTCAAAGGACATTATGGGATGCATAGTCACTTAGTCTCTTATTATCAAATATTTTATCTCTAATAAGGAAGCCCAGTAATATGCTAGGAGCTGATTTTTCAAAAGTGTGTAATTCTCTGCTCTAAATGACATGACCTTGCTTCAGAACTTCAGAGACCTGTGTTGTAATCCTCCCCCTAGACTTTGCTGTACACTCTACATGGCATGTTTTTCTAACACTGACACCTCCAACACAGTGAAGTCTGAAAAACCATATAGCTTATGTGACAGGGATGACTGCACCCCAAACCAAGTCTGCATCAGGGCTCTTTTCTAGTCTAGGCCTTGCTCAAAGTTGGAAGCTTTTCATGTAATATAAAGGCCATAGTATTATATCTAGGTATGGATTGTATTGCCTCCAAAACACAAAAGGGTATATCAGGTGTTAATGCTGCCTTCTTTGTGGTAAGGAATGCAAAATGCAATAATTTGTTATTTACTTTGGAGGAGATGTCACAGCAGACCTCTGACCACTGGAACTCTTAAAACAAAAATTTCTCAGTGTTCGGGATCTATTTTCCAGTCTCTGTAGCACATGTGTTTACTAAGCCTTTCAGTATGTTGGCCACCTTGACCTCTGCCTGATCATCATAACATCATTGATGTAAAGGGTCAGCATGGTGTTCTTTGGGAATGGCTTATGGAACTATTGGGGGAAAAAAAAACACAATTTAGCATGATCATTGAGAAAAAAAATTTCTACATTTAGCCTGCAGAATTGAGTCATCAAAGAAACTCTTGTTTCTTTTACAGTTAGGACGTAGATTGCTCCAAGGCCTACATCATTATGCTCACCACCGGGAATCCATAGCTTTTAAAAGTCAACATTATTAGAAAGACACTGCCAATACTTCAACTGCCTCCAGGATCATGATGTATTTGTTCTGATCTTCCCCAGCAACAGGGATAATCAGGACTCTGCTTCTCAATATCCACAAGATGAGACTGGACAATGGCTTCTCTGTTTAATGCTGTTGCTGAAAAATCAGTTTCTGTGCTTGCCAGTAGAAGTGGCAAACATGGCAGAACTGTAGTCTCTACTTCAATTCCAGTCTCCAAATTTCACATATGTGGTCTGTGATTGGCTGAGTTTAAATCACATTGAAAACCTTAGTTTCAAGAGAGTCTAAAAAATGTAAAATTGAGCTTTCTCTTCTGCCCATTAGAAAGGTGAACTATAAGAAAATGAAGAAAACGTTGGGCACAAGTCTACCATTTCCATATTAATAATGTTCCTTTGGCAGATGTTTTTTGAAAGGATTAAATGTGGTAATATATGGAAGGTCCTACTTTAGTAGCTGCATGTAGTAATATTCAGTGATAGATTCACTTACTTAAACCATTGATTCATAATTTAAAAATAAATTTTTCATATCTAAATGCTGTACAATTAATTTTTTCAAACATGAATTCACTGTTAATTTGTCCATGGATCCAGTTGAAAATTACCTCTACTTACCTGTGATTATAACTGTGTATAAGATTTACTTCTTAAATCAGTGCTGTCTAAAATGATAGCCAGTTAGCTATGTGTGGCTACTGAGCACTCGAAATATGGCCAGTCTTAATTGAGATGGTCTATAAATATAAAATACACACTGAATTCCAAAGACTTAGTATAAAAATGTAAAATACCTCATTAATAATTTTTACATGATAAATGGTAACATTTTAGAAATAGGCTAAATAAAATATATTATTAAAATTACTTCATAATTTTTACATTCTTAATTTGGCTACTATAAAACTTAAAATTATGTACATGATATGTGTTTTATTTCTTTTGGACAGTACTACCTTAGATAAAGAGAGTATAAAATTCTCCAAGGGATGAGCTGAATGGGTCTCTACAGGGGAATATTTTGTTGGGAAGGCTGAAGAATCATTGCTTGAACTCTATCTTCTAAGTTTCTGATAAGGGGCTTCTTATCACAGGTTGAGTTCTCATATCGCTCTAGTCTTAATTCGCCGTATAATAGTACAAATGAGGTAATTTTTTAAAACTTCGCTAAAAATATTATGAGAAATCATAAATCTGATTATGTCTGACTCACATATTAGTTTTCCCTTCCCCATTCCTACTAACTTATTATGATTCCCTGGAATATTCTGTTTTCTCTCTGTACTTACTCGAACATAGAATACTTCTTCAGGTCTACCAAATAATCCATTAAAGCACAGGTGAGCAATAAAAATGACATTTTTAAAGATTTCTCATGGAAAATAGAGAAAGGAGTTGGCAATGCACACTCAAAGCAAACAACCTAACACCCTTCCAATAAATATTTCTTATCTTTTCCTAAACCCCTTCTCTGTCCCTTAATCAATAGGGCTTCTCTTTTCTTCCTACTAATTTTATCTACTCCTATGATCCTGTCTCACTGGTTTCTTTCTTCCTCTGTAGGATTCTCTCATTAGAATTTCTCATCCTTTTATTAGGTGGAACAATTTAATTGTATTGTGTTATTTGAGCATTTCTTTAGGGTGTCATACTTCAAAGAAAGTAATTCCTTTTTAATAAATATAAAGTTTCTCTAAGAGAAATTTTGGGGAATATAATTTTCTTCATTTCATTACACAGAATAAATTGGATAGGATTAAAAAGTTAAGGTTTTCAATGCTAAGAAATTTGGTAAATATAATAAGTCTCCTTAGCACAAGAAAACTATCCTCTAACCACATTTGGATTTGGGCTGACAAAGCCTACTTACAACTTATATCTTTCTTTTTAAATTGCAGTTTTAATAAAATAGGTTCTACTTCTTTTACATTATCAGGAGCAGTCCATCAGTTCAAGGACAAAGGCCAACTCATATTTTTCTAACTTATAGTCTCCTTTTTAGAGCAGGTTTCTTTTCTTTTAATTTATCATGGTGACATTGGTTAATAAAATGATATAGGTTTCAAGTGTACAATTCAATAATATGTCATATGGATATTGATTGCTTTGTGTGTTCACCACCTAAAGTTACATTTCCTTCCAACACCATATATTTGACCCCTTTTACCCTTATCTTGATTTAAGGTCAAAAATAAGTCAAAGTTTATTTGTAGCATTATGTCAATTAAGCCCCTGAATTCTGATACATTTCCTCATCCTTGTTGTTTCATGTTATCAACCCTTCTCAGCTCTTCTCATTCTCTGAAATTTATTGCTAATGTGTCTCACCTCTTCTCTAAGATAATAGTTTTATTAAAAATGTAACTAACATAATATTCAGTATCATATTATCATAAATTTATTGAGACTGTAATGGGTCATGAGAACTTATGTATTTAAGATGGCGGAATGGAAAATTTTAAATTCCCCCAGCAAGGTAGACTGCAATCCCCTTTGACCAAGGGCCGGAATTCTCCGCCCAGACATCCTATTTGCTTGCTTAAAGGTCAGGCCATAATCAGGCCATATGGTTAGCCAATAAGGAACTGCAACCTGTCCCGCGTGCGCCAAGTTAGCCCGCCATAAACCTAATATAAGGAACCCCATGCTAAGGCTCGGGGTTCTTGTTCTCGCTGCTGCAGCAGTGGAGGCTTGAGCCTGGATTCGAATTCATAATAAAATTTTCTTTTTGATTCTAATTCGGCTCTGAGGTCATCTTGTCCGGGTGTGGTCCGTAACAAGACTAGAGCCTATGAGAAAAATAATAATAAAAATAATTTTATTTATTGGCAAGGTACAGCTCTAAGTGCTTTATAGACAATTAGCACATTATCATTTTTATAACCACAGAAGAGATGGGCATTGTTCTTTCTATATTATACCCAGGTAATTGGTTTTGTGCAAGATTAAAGAATTTTCCACAAACCAAACAACATTATAACTCCCATCTACATAACCTCAATTTTTATACTCTGTAGCATACACTACTACATTGCCCTGAAATCTCTAGTGTCAACTTAGAAACATAGATTTCTGTAATCGAGGAGATTTAGAGATTTTATAATACTATTCCCTCACTTTACAGATAAGTAAATTTGTTGTAGATGTTCTAATTAGTTAAAGACATTCTGACCCCAAACAATAATTGTTTAATAGTACATTATAGATTCAGGAACATCCTGAAAGTAAAGTAAGTAACTTGGTTAACCACAGGATTAGAAACATTTTGTTTAAAAAATGTTTGTGTAAAAGTGGAAATTCTCCAGTTCCTGGGACAGAAATCTCTAGATGCTGGCCGCCAGGAGGAGCAGTAAATCAGTTACAGGGAGGTGATATCTCCAGGCTCCAGTCTCAAGAAGAAACACAACATTCCAAGATGCAGAAAATGAAACTGTCTGCTAGCCCTGTTTGTTCTGAGAGTCCCCGGAATACATTTATCTTTGTGCAAGACTTTAACTGCTAACTTCTGCTTTCTGTAATCTGCTTGTTTGCTTATTCAAGGATGTAGTTGGAGGCTTTATAAACTGCCTCCAGGGTCAGAGGCTGGGGCGGCTGATCTCCTCTAACCATGTGTGGTAGAGAGGCAGTCACTGGCCGGCAAATAAAGGCTCTTAATTCTCTCTGATTTGGCTCTGTGGGTCCCTGTTCTCACCTGAGCCATAACATTTGAAGGTGATTTGCCTTCTGAATGTACTCTTACTAGAAGGGGCAACACAATATTTGGGTTGACATATCACCAGTTCTTTTTTCTTTTTTTAACTTAATCAGTGTGATATGGGCCATTACTTGCAAAATTCTTAATCTTTTTAGTAAACCTAGTTAAGTCTTTTCTTTCCTCCTTTCTTTGGAGAAAGACCTTCTCCCTCAAAATTAGATAATTACCTTGAAACTGGCAACTGAGGTCCTCCGGCTATTGATAAGGATCACTGAAACTCAGCATTCTCCTTGGCCAATTATAAAGCAGGGATGGCTTTAGGCCAAAACAGTCCCTTAAGATTCCAAGAAGGAAATAGACTTTAACTCAAGTTATTTTCTTTCTTTTATGAAATATATATTAATCAAGCCTGATTTCCTTTACCTGCTTGATATGGAAATTAATGATAGAAATATAACTAGATATATGATTCAAGTAACAAATTTGTATCTTTTTCCTTGTGTAAGAATTGAGGCGGCACTTTCCAAAGACTTCGTCCTGACTAAGGCAGAGAGACTCCATGAAATCCCAATAGGCAGGCACTATGACCCTCCTCAGCAGGAAGCAGATACAGAAGAAGAGCCCTTCCATCCCTAAACATCCATACGAATAAGAGGTTCATGGCTCTTAGAAAAGGGTTAGGCAGGGAAGTTAGATAGGTGGTTTTGGGTCCACTGCAAAGACACTGAGGTCCTCCTATTCTAGAAAGGGTCCTCATACAAGGAAACAAGCAAACAGAAAATTGGGTACTAGTTTCAGCCAGTCACTTGCATCTGTGTGATGAAGACCCCCAATGGCCTTCAATTCACCTGAGCTTCATTATGCTATCATCATAATATGATGCATATACCCAGAAGTTCATTAATATCATTAACACAGACTGAATTCTGGGAACAAACATGTTCAGAAAGAAAACAACGAGTCACTGAGTCCTGTCAATCTTAGCTGTCAATCAAAGAGGCCTACTCTTCTAAGAAAAGTAACTGCCCACAGTAAATAGGAGTAAAAACCCCAAAGACTTTGTTACTGTGCCCTTGGGCCCTTGAGCCTTTTGAGCTGCTCTTCTCTTGCTTAGGCTTGCTTCCACATTTGGAAGTATACTGTTGCTTTCCTCCTCCTTCTCCTCCTCTCCCTCCTCCTCCTCCTTCTTTTTTAGGTAGTTCTGATCTTTATTTAAAATTTTTAAATATTATTGTTATATTGTCTTTTCAATTAAATTTTTTTTAATTTAATTTTTTTTAAATTATGGTGACATTAGTTAATGAAATCCAGTAAGTTTCGGGTGTACAATTTAGCAGTAAGGCATATATATACATTGCATTGTGTGTCCATTACCCATATTTAGATTTCTTTCTGTTACCACATATTTGACCCTTTTTACCCTATCTGCCTCCTACCTCACCCACTACTCTCTGGTAACCACAAGTCTATTGTCCATGTCCATGAGTCTCTGTCCTATTTTGTTTGTTGCTTTTAGGCTTATATTCCACATGTAAGTGATATCATGTGGTTTTCAACTTTTTCTGTCTGGCTTATTTTGCTTAGCATGATTATCTCAAGGTCCATCCATGTTTTTGCAAATGGCAGTATTTCATCTCTTCTTATGGCTGAGTGATATTCCTGTATCACAGCTGCTTTATCCAATCATCTATTGTAGGACACTTTGATTGCTTCCATGTCCTGGCCATCAAATAATGCTGCTATGAACAATGGTGTGCAAATATCTTTTTGGATATGAGTTTTCAAGTATTTTGGGTAAATACCCAATAGAGAGATTGCTGAATCATATGGTAGATCAATTCTTAGTTTTTTGAGGAACCTCCATACTGTTTTCCATAGTGGCTGTATCAATTTGCAGTCCCACCAGCAGTGTAAGAGGGTTCTTTTTTTCCTACATCTTCTCCAACACTTGTGGTTACTTTTCCTGTTGATAATGGCTATTCTAACAGATATGAGATGGTATCTCATTGTTTTTTAATTTCCACTTCCCTAATAGGTAGTGATGTTGAGCATCTTTTTATGTTTGTTGGTTATTTGTATGTCTTCTTGAAAGAAGTGTCTGTTCAGGTCCTGTACCTATTTTTAAATTGGACCTTTGTTGTTGTTGTTGTTGTTGCTATTGAGTTGTATGAGTTCTTTGTATATTTTGTACTTTTCTTTATAATAAAGCTTTTCTTTTTCACTGTATTTCAATGTCTTATTCAATTCTTTGTTTGAAACATGAAGAGCCTGGACAATGTGCCAAGAAGGGAACCCTACTCACAAGTGTATTACTATCAATTTTCAGTAGCAGATGAATGTCTTTAAGGAATATGTCTCAAGATAAATAAACTTAAAAAAAAAAAAGAATGTCAAGAACATGGGCTTTGTACTAGGTATCTTGGTTACACCAGGATTAATCAGCAGGAGTTTAAAGATTGCATGACTGGAAGAAAGGGGTGATGTAAGGAGAAAAAGTGGCTGAGCTCAAAAGATGAACTGCTTCCTTTGAAGCGTTTTCTAAGTCTAACCCAGACCAAACTCCATTCCTCATGAAAACTTTCTAGATGCTTTTGCCTCGTTGTTGCAGATAGATCTGTGACAAGCACTGCCAATTGAGTTGGAGGACACTCTACAAATGTGTTCTCTGCATTTCATAGTGTAGAAGTAAAACTTTCCAGTAAATCAGTCACAGAGAAGTGATATCTCCAGGCACTGGCCCGGGGAAGGCGTTGACCGCCACTGGGATGCAGATCAGGAAACTGCCTGCTACACCCTATTTGATCTAGGAGTTCCCTGAGGACATTTGCCTTTGTATGGAACTTTTGCAGCCAACAACTGCTTTCTATCATCTACTGTTTCCTGTAATCTGGCTTGCTTGCTTGAAAGACCACCAGGATATGGTCTTAAACTTTATAAACTGTCTCCTCTGGAAGCTCAGGGCTGATCTCTTCTAACCCTGGTAGAGAGTCAGTCACAGGCCGGCTAATAAAGGCTCATAATTCTCTCTGATTCAGCTCTGTGGGTCCCTGTTCTCACCTGCTCCATAACAATAAACTTTATGGTTTTATTAAGGATGGCACAATATCTATTTCTATTGAATCTTAAATAGACCTGTAGAATTGAGCAAAATTTGCTTAATTTTACACTGTTCTTTCCCATGACCAGAACATTCTATTGTTGTTAGGAAATATCATAGGAGTAAAAAGTATTGAGTTTTGGAATAAAAACAAAGTATTCTACCAGATTCATTTATTAAAAATATTTATCAAGAAATTATTCTATATTAATAATCGGAAATTTTGTAAATAAGACTTAAGAGTGTTGAAAATCTCCTGGAACACACATTCTAAAGAGGAGAATTAGATAATAAATAAGTAAAGAAATAAATGATAAGATGAGTGTTATAGGGACAATAATACAGGATGATATGATTTGTGGCAAGGAGCTACTTTAGACTGGATAATCAAGGAAGGCCTCTCTTTGGAAGTGATTTTTGAGATCAAACTTCTGAATGACAAGATGAAACCAACCAAGCCATAAATATTTTAGGCTTTGTAGCTCATGTGATCTTTGTCTTAGCTATTCAACTCTACCATTGTAGTGTGAAAACATCCATAGATAAAACAAATGAATGAGTGTGGTTGTGTAGCAATAAAATTCTATTTATAAAACAGGCAGGGGTAGAGTCATTACATTTGGCCTGCAGGTCATAATTTGCCATCCCCTTGTCTAGAAAAAAGAACATGGCAGACAAGGGGAATAGCAAGAAGAGAGACACAACACTGGATTTAGGCTCTATATTTTTAGGAATAAAGAAAAGTAATGTGGCTAGAGGGTAAATGAGAATGAGATGAGGTTGGGGATATAGGTAAATGTCAGGTCACATAGGTCTTTGTAGATCTGGAAAAGATATTTGCATTTTATTCTAAATACAAAGGGAAGCCACTAGAATTATTCAAGAAAGACACAACCTGATTTACATTTTATAAAGGCTCTGATTTCTGAGTAGTGGCTATTATGACTGGAGCAAGAGTAGAAGCAAGGAGATCTCTTAAGAAGCTATTACAGTAATCCAAGAAAAATATGGTAGAGAAAACAGAGGAAACTGTAAGGGTAGCAGTTTGAATCTCTCTTATATATGGTCCTTTAACTATATAAGAACTTTGAGCTTCATTTCCTTCAATAGCTAAGTACAGATAAAAATTCCTATTTTATTTATTAAATTAAAATAAGAATATAAGTCAAATTGTGGTAGCAGAGGCCGAGCTAACCATTTCCTATAATGGTTGAAGGTTGTTTACTTTCCTTTCCATAATAGGTAAGGAACTTCTCTGTGTCACAGCTGACGTGGCACAGACCACCGGCCCTGGTCATTTACTCCTCTTATGGCTCACCAATTAATCAAAATATACTTTCCTTTTATAGAAAAAAAACATGCAAGTCTTTAACTATGAGGAAATATAAGCTGTGTATAAAAGGGAAAGCTGTGCTGCAATGGGAGCTCAGCCTTTGGATGTGAATCTGCTGAGCCAGCGCAGGCACCAATAAACTTTACTTTCTACTTATTGCTTCAGTGTCCCGTCTCTCTGTCTGAGTATCCTGTAACAAAATGTTCAACACATGGTTAGCTCATTGGTTCCTTTTTTCTTCTTTCCTATAGATCAAATACTTTTTCCTTCTTCTTCTTTCTTTCTCCTTTCCATAGATATTATTTTCCTTCCATAGATACTTAATGGTGAATTGGTTCATACAAAACATGACACTTAGGACTTAATCAAAATGGGAGGGACAGAAATATTTTGTTGTTAAACATTTATTGACTTACTTGTGTAATTGGATACTCCAAAAGGCAGAACTTAATATTTTTCTTTTGGTTTTTCTCTTTATTTCTTCAGTAAGATTGTTGTAGCTGCCAGCCCCTGATAGACACACGAACCATCAGAAATCAGTGAGTTATAGGAAACACACTCTTTATTCAGCCAGCTGGGTCTGCCAGGGGTATGCAGACCCCAAATTAAGCAGCCCCAAAATGCAGAGGTACAGGGTTTTTAAGCCCTAAACCCCATTCTTTGTTCTGTTTGAACACACAAGTCTATTTTTCTTTCTTTTTTTTTTTTTTTACTGTCAACCCACAGGTCAGTTGTGCAAACGGGGGGTACAGAGGCAGAAAGCTTATTGTTACAATGTTATGTTCCCATGGGTGATAGTCTATGTTCCCATGGACAATAGCCAAGCAGTAATTTTCCAGCCTGCACAAGATAAGCTGCCATTTTTAGTTCCAATTATTTATGAAAATAACAATGGAGATAAATCACCTGGGGAAAGATCTCAATTATTTTGGGAAGAATCACTTAAGAGATCATATTAATTTAAAAAAATAATATATTGGAAGTTATACTCTGAGGTAAGAGAGACTATGTACAAGTTTGTATAGCTTGGCAAACATACCTATGGCCCTTGAAAATATGCAGTTCAAGAAGATTGCTAGGTATTGGGAACCATTCTTGCTGAATGCCCTACAGACAGTGTTAAAGTTGCCTGCAAGCTAGAAGTTTGCAGGGCAGGTGGGTTTGTTAATGAATAAGCTCCTTACTGAAGGAGTAAGATTGGCTTAATGGATAAGCTCGTTACTGAAATTGTTTGCGTATCTGTGGGTGTTGCTTCTTATGCACATCCTAGGGTATAAATATACTGTTCTTAATAAACTCAGGGCGCAGTATTCACTGTTAGACCTCCCAACTCTATCTTCTCTCTCTCTCTCTCTCTCTCTCTCTCTCTCTCTCTCTCTCTCTCTCTCTTTTCTTAATCCTCACTTCCCCTCTCGGGAACTGTTCGATCTTAGCCGGCTGGCTCCGGCAGCTAGTAAGGACAAAATTATTAAAATCACAGTGATTGAAATAAGGCAGGATTCAAGATGCCCTTCTTCCATTCTATCACCATGGCTGGGGTGGGGGGCAAATAAATCATAAGTCAGACTTATGTTCTAGCTCCTAGTCTGTTATTCATGCTGTTGCACTTGTAGTTTAAAAATATTTTTATTTTTTTTTTTGTTAAATGTATTGGAATGACATTGGCTAATAAAATTATATAACTTTCAAGTATACAATTCAATAATACATCATCTGTAGATTGCATTGTGTGTTCAACTCAGATTACATATTTTAAAAATTGCCTTAATTAAGAAAATTTTATAACTATCTGCCTAAGATTTGATGTACCCCAGCCCCCTGTGCACATTTCATTAGAATTAAGTCCCAAGAGAAAACATCAGAAAAGCCTTAGATAATATCTTATAGCAATAGGCCATTCATCTGGATAGTTGAATTAAAAGATAGACATTCTTCTTTCATCATCATATATGATACCTGTAAATAAACAAAACAAAGTAAACTTTGAGCAGAAATAGACTGAAAATAATTTGAATTTTTTTTTAAATAAAGGAAACAGTTATTAGAAGAGAGATTTGGTGTTAATAGACTTAAGGAGAGGATTAACTCGAGGTTAGTATTCATTACCCAGAAAAAAATTATTGGATCATTTTTGTGCACTGTGAGAATTTTACATGCATAGGGGACCTGAACATATTAGAATCCAGAGAAAAATTACCTTTTTGCATATAACTGAAATTAGTATTTATATTAAATGTTTTATGTGAGAATGAGTTAAAATAAATTATTTAAAAAAATAGAAGTCACGATTTCCTACAATGAAGATAGCCAATGTCTGCTTCTGTAATCCACTTACTTGTTAACCAGGGTGTGGTACTAGGTGATGTATTGTGCTAATGGCCAACTTCTGCTTCTGTAATCTGCTTGCTTGTTCTAGGCTTTATAACTGCCTCACTCTAAAACCCCGGTGCTGATCTCCTTTAACCCTGAGTGGTAGTCAGTCGCTGGCTGGCTAATAAAGGCTCACAATTAATCTTAGTTGGCTCTATGGGTCTTAGAATTGATTGCACCACAACAATTTCAAATCTTAGAAACTCATTAATGACTAAAGAAAATGTTGGACATCTAAATGATGGGATATTTTGAAGACTTTAAATATTATGCTTATTAAGAGTCTGTAACAGGAGACAAAAAACTTTTACTGTATTAAATGAAAAAGTAGAACATGACTATATAAAGTATTATCTCAATGTAAAAAAGAGTATAGAAAATGTGCTTATTATAATGTTCAGTTAGCTGGATTTTTGAATAATTTCTATAATTTTTCAGAATAGAATAGAATAGGCATATATTACCTTGTAATTAGAAACCTAAATACTTCTTTCAAAAACGTTCCTTTGAAAACCTTGTGTATATTCTGTGGGATTCCTGGTTATATAAGGAATCTTAGTGTTACAGGAGAGTAGGGTCCATTCCTGGTGTGTTGTCCAGGTTCTTGACGTCTTGAACAAAGAATTGAGCCAGACTCTGAAATATAGCAGAAAAGAAAAGTTTTATTAGAAAGGAAAGTACACTTCCAGGCGTGAAAGTGGGCCTGAGCAAGAGAAGCGTGGCTCAAGAGATCTGGTAACAAAGCCTTTGGGGGTTTTAAACCTTTTTGCTGTGGGTGGTTACTTTTCTTAGAGGAGTGGGCTTCCTTGATTGACAACGAAGATTGACAGGACTCAGTGATTTAATATTTTGCCTTCTGCGCATGTTTGTTCCCAGAATTCAGTCTGTTACAATTATATTAATGACCTTCCAGGCATATGCATCATAATGATGGTATAATGAGACTCAGATTAGTTGAAGGTCCTTGAGGTCTTCATTGCATATGTGCGAGTGACTGGCTTAATCTGGTACCTAAATCTCTGCCTCAACTGGTTTCTTTGTGTGAGTTAAATGCCTCTGGCTTGCCTAATTGTGAGCGGATTAGGGAGGACCCCTTCTGGGATAGAATGACCTCAGTGTCTTTGCAGGCAGACCCGAAACCCCTTAACTAACTCTTATTATTAGTGTGAATGTTGAGGGATGGGAGGTCTCTTCTGTATCTGCTTCCTGCTGAGAATGGCCATATTCCCTGCCTACAGTGGTTTCATGGAGCTCTTTCCCTTCTTGCCTCAGTCAGGGTGGGGTCTTGGGTTTCCTGCTGAAGTGCCACCTCAGTCCCTAGACAAGGAAAAGAAGATACAAACTTATTTAAATCATACATCTATTAATTTCTATTGTTGATTTGCCTATTAAGTGAGTAAAGAAAGAAAGGCTTGGTTAATACTCTTTCCTAAAAAGTAAAATGAAAGACCCTTGGCTTAAAGTACCTCCCCACCCACCCCGCCCCTCCAGACTCTAAGGGCAGTGCCTGGTTTAACACTATTTCTGCTTAACAATAAACTGACCCTTATCAATAACCAGAGGCTTTGAGTCACCAGGGCAATTATCAGGATTTGAGGGAGGAAGCCTTTTTCTAAAAAGAGAAGAAAACTTAACTAGGTTTACTAGAAAGATTAACTCTGCAAGAGATGTTCCATTTCATTTCCTGCTAAAAGATGAAGAATTTTACAAGTTATGTTTAGTCTCAACAGCTTACTTTTTTTTTTTACCTTATTTTGATTGTTCTCCATTTTATATTCTCATAGGTTCTCACCTGTATTTCCAACTTTCTGCTGAGTTATTTCCACTTTTAAAGTCTTCATAATTACCTCAGACTCAATGTGTGTTTACAATTTAACTCATTCATATTTTATATTTTTATGAATCACCTCATGCTTTTATTTAATGAGAAAGGTAACAGTGATCTTTCATTATAATGTAAGAAGAAGGCAAGAAAATTAAAATGTTAATCAAGCCACATTCAGAGACTGCAATCTGCTGATCAGCCCAGCAGCCAAGCCAGGAGGACATCTTCAGAACAAAGGAAAATTTCTGCTGGGATTGCTAACAGCCCATTCCACACACCTGTGAAGGGGCAACAGGAACCAAGAGAGTCATTCCCTATGGCTAAAACCATGAAGAACCCATGGATTAGAGGCTGGGAACTGCCAACAGGCCTTTCATTCTACATATTCTTACCTCTCAGAGCTTTTACTCTCTCACTCTCTCACTCTCTGCCTCTGAGAGGAGCCCATACCTTGTCTGGAGTGTTAACCCTGTTCTAATAAACTTTCCTTTTGACTCTAACTTTGGCTTGTGTGTTGAATTCTTTATACGTTCTCTGCCAAAGAACCTTCTTCTCTTGGTGCTAGGGTTGATCTCTACCAACTCAGGAAAATTTGCCCCATCCTGCATCAATTTCACGTTCTTCCTCTTGCTTCATATTGAACCTGGGATTAGAGTATGATTTTTCTTTTGTAATGTGCTTGTTGGAAAATTACTGTGTGGCTATTGCCCATGGGAACATAACATTCTAACAATAAACTTTCTGCTTCTGTACCCCTACTTGCACACACAACCTGTGGGTCGACAGGTAGTAAATAGAAGAAACATAGAAGAAACATGTGTTTCTCCTGAGATTCAGACATGTCAAAATTAGACCTATAGAAATTCATTTGTATAAAATAATTTTTATGTGAAAGAACTTCTGTGGAGAGATTTGTATAGGGGTAGAGGAGGTGAAGGAAGAGTCTGGAGAGAGAAAGCATGTTTTATGCTTTTAGTAGAGTGTCTGGAAGAAGACATCCAGGGCAAACTGGTTTCATGAGGGTCACTATAATGCATAAACAAATCTGTCTCTGCTTTCAGGTAATAAGGAGGAATGTAGGTTGAGAACTTTTCCCACTCTTTAGAGAAGATTACAAATGTAGAAGTAAAAAAAAACTTTCTAGTAAATCAGTCACAGAGAAGTGATATCTCCAGGCACCAGCCCCCAGGAAAGCACTGACTACCATCAGGATGCAGATAACAAACTGCCTGTTTGATCTAACAGTTCCCTGGGGACATTTACCTTTGTGTAAGACATTTACCTTTGTATAGGACATTTATCTTTGTGTGGGACGTTTACAGCCAACACCTGCTTTTTGTAATCTGCTGCTTTCTGTAATCGGCTTGCTTGCTTGTTCAGAAGACCACCAGGATATGGTCTTAAACTTTATAAACTGCCTCCTCTGGAAGCTTGGAGCTGATCTCCTCTGACCCTGCCTGGCAGAGAGTCATCCACAGGCCGGCTAATAAAGGCTCACAATTCATCTTGATTGGCTCCTTGGGTCTTAGAATTGATAGCACCACAACACAAAGACACAGTGGAACAGCATAAGACCTGCTTGCGCTAAAATTTCTAAAAATAATTGAGTGAGTCAGATGAAGACAAAATGAAGCAACACAAAAGTTGTTGTGTATGTGTATGTGTGTTTTTTTTTTTTGGAGCGGGGGAAGATCTTAAAGGAGACATGTTATATTCCTTAATGGGACAGTCAATATTATACAAATCTGTAGAATTGATTTTTGACAAAGGCATAAAAGCAACTCCGTAGAGAAAGGATAATTTTTGCAACAAATGATGTTGAAACAATTGGATATTCATATGTAAAAAAACCCTCACATCTTATACAAAAATTTACTCAAATGTATCTTAAAATCTGTATGTAAATCCTAGAACTATAGGATTTTTAGAAAGAAATATTCATGAACTAGAGTTAGGCAATGGAGTTTTCAGACATGATATCAAAAACAAAATCATTAAAAGAAATTTGATAAATTGTGAAAGTAACTACTATGAAAATAAAAAGGCAAGAAACAGACTGGTATAAATTTTTGCAAATAATATCTGACAATAGACTTGTTTCCAGAATATATAAAGAGCCCTAAAATTTAAGAGTAGGAAGACAAACAATCGAATTAAAAATGGCAAAATATCTGAACAGAAACTTCACCAAAAAGATATAAGGATGAGAAATAAACACATGAAATGCTGCTCAATGTTATTAGCCATTAGAGAAATATAAAGTAATTATAATACAACTACATACCTCCCAGAATGGCTAAATAGAAAATACTGACAATACTAACAGCTTACAAGAATGCAGAGCAACTGAAATTCTAATATTGAAAAAGCAAATTGGTATAACCACTCTGGAAAGCAGTTTGGCAATTTCTTATAAAGTTAAACATACACTCACCATATAAATCAGCAATCCCATTTCTTGTGATTTACCCAAATGCGCAACCACTAGAAACGCTATAAAAGAGATACACTTAAAATGCTATTGAAAAATCAAAATACAATTCAATTCTAAAGTGTGTTTTTATGGGTAAGTATGAAAAAGAAAAACTAAAAAAATAGAAAACAGAATAAAATGTTGACTTCAGACCTAATATATTAATAATTACATTAAATATAAATGGTCTAATAAACCACATTAAAATAAAGATTGGTAGAGAGGATTTTATAACATGACTCTACTATATGGTATCTAGAAGAAATTAGCTTTAAATATAGTTATTTTGGTAGATAGGAAGTAAAGGGTTGGAAAACAATAATCATACGAACTTCAGTCAAAAGAAAGTAGGAATGACTACATTAATAGCAGATACAATAGACTTTAAAGAAAAGGAGATTATCAAGGATTAAAGGTTTTGGGGAGAAAAACCACAGAGGAAAGTGCCATTTTTGTCACATATTTAGGGAACAAGCTATCAATATGATTTATCACTGTTGATGTTACTCTTAATTACCTGGATGAGTTAGTGTTTTACAGGTTTCTGAACTGTCTTGTTATTCTTTTTATTCCACTTTCCCAATATACTTTTTGAAAGGAAATAGCTATGCACAGTTCACTCTTTAAATTTTTGTAATTCATATATAGTTGGCATTATTAGTTTCAGGAGTACAACATAATGATATTACATTTATATGTCTTATGATGTGATTACCACAGTAGGTCTAGTACCCATCTGTCACTGTACAAAGTTAATACAATGTTATTGACTATGTTCCATTTACTATACACTACAACCCATGGCTTATTTATTTTATTACTAGACTGTCCCGACCGGCGAGGAGGATCCAACCTGGGGAGAAAATGGGCGAGAAAAAGGAGCGGAGGCAAGACAAAGTTCTGATCAAGCCTCGTTTATTGTAGGTAGGGGTAGAGTATATAAAGGGGAGGATTTGCATAATCACGGTTGCCTTGGATATCGAACCGCAGAACATTCCATTTCCTTATATGACCCAAAAATGCAGAAAGGTCCCGGGAGAGGAGGGGGCTGCAAGGTCAGATTAGTTTAAGCAAATGGCTCAAGGGGCCCAGGGCAAGTCAGGGCATGTCAGGGCAACTGACTTTAGGCTGTCTATCCTATCAGATAGCACAGGGCGAGGCAGATTCTGTCCCAAGGCGAAGTTGCCTAGATCTCAGGTATGAGAGCCTTGATAAGAACGGCTCCCA
>PVKZ01002344.1:0-236445 GCA_004027375.1 Macroglossus sobrinus
GGGGAGCCTATTGTTTCTTTAAAGTACAGCTGGCTTAGCCTTCCCCTCTTTTTATTGAAGCCTTTCTTAATTGCCCTAGACTGAGAGCTAGTTGCTTCTTGCACTATCCAGAGATCTGCAAACTACTGCCTGCCTCTCTCCTGTTTCTGTAAGTAAAGTTTTATTGGAACATGGCCTTGCTCAATCACTGACGTGTTGTCTAGGGCTGCCTTTGTGTTACTTTGACAAAGTAGATTAGCAGTAACAGAGGCCACCACCTCCAAAGTCTAAAATAGTTGCTGTCTGGCCCTTTACAGAGAAGTTTGCACAGATAAGCATTTTTTTCAGTCAGTCACCACCAACTGCTTAGTAACCATAAGCTCCATGAGGCCAGGAACTGCCAGTTTTGCTCATCACTGACTCCCTTAGCACCAAGCACATGCCTGACACACAGAAACTCACTAGAAAAAACATCAGCTGTACATTGTGACTGTGAGAATTCAGTGAGCTGATTGATTTGTGTTGTCTGTTCAGTGCCTTGTCCAAACCAGGTACTCAGTAAATGATCATTTGAGGGACTTCTATGCTCCCTCCCTCACACCTGGGCAACTAGGTCATCTTGTATTTCCCCCAACAAAATCCTGTTTTTCTTGTCTGTCAGACTTAATATTAATTTTTCAGACATGCATTTAAATATTAAATTGACACTGGAGTTTAACTTAAATATCTCTATTCATTACTACTAACACCTAGTAAGCACTTAATTTATTCTAGGCACTGTGCTCAGAGCTTTACTTCCATTGTCTCATTGAATAGCTAGTGCCACTCTCTGGAGGAAGATAGTCTCATTATCCCCATTTCTCAGGTCAGAACTGGAGGCACAGTTAGGTTAAGCAATGAGGCCAATTTCATAAGTCCAGTCAAACTAAGACCTAAAGCCTTGTCTTCTGACTTCTCAGTCTCAACTCTTCTCTACCATATATACTGAAGGCATGACCGTTTTTTGTGAAAGAAAACAAAAGCATTCTTTTAAAGAGTCTTTGGAAGTATCTCTGTCTCATCAGTAATGGTACACAGGTTTTGTGGAAGTTTACTATTTCTTAAACTTTGACTACTGAAGAGAGACACACTGTTGTTTCCCATCTCATGAATTAGCATTCAACTGTACTAATTGGAGAAGGATGCATAATTCATATGACACACACAGGAAACATGTAGTAGCTAAAGTGAGGAGACATAAAACTCAATAAAAACAAAGACAAAATTAACATCGCTAGGATATACTAGATCTATGCAATAGCAACTAGAATCTTTGTGATAGTGTCTCAGGTCTGGAGTTAAAGCAATTCTTGGTACCTTATGTGCAAAAAGAGGACAAGAAACTATTATTAGAGGTACCTACTAGTTTTCTTTTCAGATTAAATGACTGTAATGTAAAACTTCCAGACATGGATTTGGGATCTGTTCTGTCTGCAACAAAAGCCCAGGACCTAGAACAGCGCCTTTACCAAGTCTGCACTATGTATAGATTAGTCGGGGAAACAGAATAATTGGTGTGTGTGTGTGTGTGTGTGTGTGTGTGTGTGTGTGTGTGTGTGGTATATTGAAGATATTTTAATTTTATTTGGTTCTCTTTTGTAAAAAATTAATTACCTAACATTTATTAGAACTTTCGGATGTGATGATAGTTGTTGCTAGAATTGATTTAGGGTCAGATTTTTCTACTGCATGTTAGTGTGTGTGGATTGTGTACACATACAAAAATGACCATGCTGCCTCTATATTTTTTAGACCTGCTTGTATACTGACATACCAGTTCTTTGGTATTATTTAGCCAGAATAGTTATAAGATTAGAATAGGCACTTATGATCAGGAACACAAAAGTAAGTTAATTATTTATTATCTCCTAATGATCTCCTCTTTACTCAGCCCTGGAAAGAAACTGGGGATAGAAGAAAAACATGTGAGATAGTCCCTACCCTCAAACAACTTACTGACTTATCTATAAAGACAGTCTTATAGCAATTAACTGACAATGCAAAACTATAGGGAATTAGGTGTGACATGTGTAAAACTGATGAAGAGCACAAATGAATTCAAGAAGAAATCAGTACTTGTAATGGTCAGAGGAGACAAGCATTGCAATAATTGCATTTTATGTTAAAAATGTAGCACGTTGCTTCAGTATTCCACTGTGATTGCCTCCTTGCTCTTTTTGTTTCACCTCTTCTACCTTCTGCAGCCTCAGCTTTCCCTCTGGTTCATCTTTGGTGGGCGTGCCACAGGGTGAAGTCCTTGTGTTCATGATTTAGCGTCTCCTTGCTACTTTCGATAAATCTATCATGGGTATTACTAGCTTGCAAGAGGTGGTTTTATTGATTTGGCAGCTGGCTTGCTTGAAACTAGATTATTTTTGAAGTTAAGAACATTTATGACCAATAGAACACTGAGTTTACAAAAAATTTGACTAGATTTAATCAACTTTGAGGAGAAGAAATCAAAACTACAAATACATAGTGATTCTTCTCTGACAGGTGATGGCTGCTCATACTTTGAGCTAGCCTGGTAGATAATGAGGTGCTGATGTTTACTTTTCATCATCCCAGAAATACTTACTGTATTACTTGTCTAGGGCTGCCATAAAAACATCACCGTAAACTTGGTAGTTTAAAACAACAGAAGTTTATTCTTTCATAGTTCTGGAGACCAGAAGTCCAAAATCAAGGTTTCTACTGGTCCATGCTCTCTCTAATGGCTTTAGAGGAGAATCCTTCCTGGGCTCTTTTGAATTCTGGTGGTCCAGGCATTCCTGGGCTTGTGGCAGCATCACTCCAGTCTCTGCTCCTTCTTCACATTGCTTTCTTTGTGTGTCACTGTGTTTCCTCTCTGTGCTTTCTCTTCTCTTAAGAACATTTGTCCTTGGACTTAAGGTCCATCTTTTTAATCTTGAGTATGGTCTCATCTCAAGACCTTTCACTTAGTTATGTCTGATAGAGATCTTTTTTTCCAGATATGGTCACATTTACAGGTATCAAGGGTTAGAACTTGAGCATGTTTTTTTGGAGGCTACACGTTAACCCAGAACACTTCTCCTTCCATTCAGACTGTGGAGAGGAGCTGCAATGTTGCACAGTATTGTTGAGACCCAAAAGTTAAAGGGCATATTTGAGATGAAATGTGAGTGATTCAGACTTGAATAATTTTCAGAGTATGTTTAAAAAATTTCATTAGGTGCTTCTCTATTACTGGAGAAGCCTCAATGGAAGGACTTTTTTGAACATGAGAAGCAAAAGCATTTTACAGTCTTTATAACCCAAATCGCTTCTGTTAAATTAACATTTTTATCAAGATATTCAGTGATTTTTTACTTTTGCCTAAATACTAGTTCTATTTATTACTTCAGATATCATCTTGAACATGAACTGTAAAATCTATGCTTTTCTTCTTCTTTAGTGTAAAGAAAAAATAGTATATATCTTAAGAGAAAATCTTAAGAAGAAGTTTGATTTCAGATGAGTAGAATTTTTCCCTTTTAGTACATATAAATCTTATTGCCTGAATATATGTGATAGCATGAGGCTATCACAAGTCCATGGAGTGACATACATATCTACCTTGCTTCAACGACTTTATCCCCAAAGCCCAGTATGATGCCTGGCATATAATAGATACTCAGTACTTTTGTTGAATGAATAATGTTCTATGATGATAATTGCAGATGGATTAAATGATATATTTAGAGTCAAAATGTGGCCACTCATTACTGATTATAATCTAATATTGTCTCCCCTCCCCACCTAATTCTTCGTTGGAGGATTCGCAGTACCATTTTGATCATTTCCTCATATTCAGTTTTGTTCTCTAGTTACAACATATGAAGAGAGGTCAGGGAAGACAACCTAGTTGTTAAAGGAGATTTTGGAGCACTAGACTGAGAGTCCAAAATCTCAGATTTATGTCCAGAATCTTATAAGTTTCTCACACTTGTTATATAAACTTAGACAAGTACTCAGTGTCTCTAGTCCTCTGCTTTTTGATATATTTATTCATTCAACAAATTGTTATTGAATATCTGCTAGAGACTAGGTGCTGTTCTGAGTGCTGGATAAAGCAGTGAAAAATACAGACAAGAGTCCTTGCATTCAGAGATTCCAACTTAGTGTAAGGAGAGATTATAAATACAAAATTAATAAAAGTGTATTTAGATAAATGGGGGGAAATAGATCATGAAGGGGATAGAGAATGCTGAGGTGGGGAAGTGATGCAGTTTTGAATAAGATAGTCCAGGAAGGTGTCACTGAGAAGTGACATTTGATAAAGGTCTAAGGGAGTTGGAAAAGAGGCTGGCACGCATCTGGGTGGGTTCGGGGTGGGTGTGGGAGCATTTCAGGTGGAGGAGAGAGAAGGTGGGTAGTACTGCATTTTCTCCTAGAATGCCAAAACTGACGCACACGCATCAACTTCTGCCCTAGGCTCAGGGACTCTGTTATTTCCATTACTGTAACTGGAAATTCTACGTCTCACTTTGAAGAGCTCAAGTAGTTTGATTATGTGATGATGGCAAAATGATGATCGGGGCTCAGAATGGTATGGAAGAAAAGCTAAATATGAATTCAATAATTAGAACTTTTAGGAATACAATTATTAGTTGTAACCTTTTCCTGTCAGTTTTACTAACTATAATTTTTGATGTTTTATTGATGTTTTAGGAATATCATATCAATTCAACTTTTTTTTTTCCTCTAGTGAGTGTGTGGTGTTAAATTGCTAATATTTGGACAGTTATACCTTGTGTACAGATACAAATAAATATGCTCCCTTTTATTTGCTTTAAAATTTGTTTTAGTTTTAGATTTTATTATTCTGTATATTTTATTTTAATTTTTGAGCAATTACATCTCAATTAGTCTTTTAAAATAATCTTCCTGGGCTGATGAGTATTTACATTTCTCATTTTAATTCAACAGCTGCTTTAATTTGTATACTTGAAATGGGAAATAATTTAAAATGTTTCTTTGAAAATGAAATATGAATCATTATAAATATCCAGGTAACCAATTGCTCCCTTTGGCAGTTAATTGGCTGGCAATTTAATATTGCAGCCAACAAATAAACATTGCGGATATTCATTGCTAAAGACTAGTGAAGATTAAAAATCCAATTAGCCGTGCTATATGTTGCTCACCTACTATCACCTCTGAAAGGCTTAATCTCCATTGGACAGAAATTAAAACCAAGAGTTATCAGTTAGTTCAAGTGGTAGAAAAGTAAGGAAGGCATTTATTAAACCAAGAATTTGCTTGTTTGTTTGTTTTTGGTCTATTACAGAATTACTTTTTTAATACTTATTTTAGTCCAAGCCTTTATGGAGTAATGAAAATTCTAAATGAAAAGACCATTTTTTTTTTTAAACACAAGAAAACAGAATGGTATTTAGCATAATGGAGACTTTGTGCATATATATTTATTAAGTACATTCTTCTTATGAAGAAAAACGTATGTAGTATTTAACAGGTTAATAGAATGTGCTAAGCAAATAGTTATAATCTGAAGACTTTCTAATTGATAAGTACAAATAATGGTCAGGCGCTTACCATGTGTCAGATACTTTATTGCATTATCCTCATTGCAACATCCGAATGAGGATCTATTAGAATCTCTATACTACAGATGAGAAAACAGAGGCTTCAGGAGATTATATGATCTATGCCTGGTCATACAGCAATCAAGGGGTAGAGTCAGAATTTAAAACCAAATCTGTCTAAGCACTTATGTTAATCACTGCTGACTCTAAACCCATGATACCTTACTGAGTTTAGAAAAATCATTCTATCGGATGTGTGTGAGAAACTTTAAAGTGTGTATTTACCTTTGGAAATGGTTCTGAGTCATTCTCTCCAGAGCCCTCACCTTAATTACTAGTCTAGTGTGTATTTGGGCTTTGGCATTCAAATGTCACTGTCTGGAACTTAACTTTCCTGTCCTTCCACTAATCTGGATCGTTGGGAGGACTCCCAGTGCCTTCAACTAGATACTGTTCCAGTGGTTTCTTTATAGCTACTGTGCCTCTTTGGAGCCCTGTAAGCTTGCATGCAAGGGAGCTTTGGGAGGTAGCAGCAGGAGCAGCAGGAAATACAATTATAGCAGAAAGCAATGGGTTCTGCTTCATTTGAGTGTAGCAAGACTGAAATAAGAAAGGGTCCTGAACCATCGAGAGAAATTAGGGGGGCTAAGACATGGGTCACCACCTGGGAGCATCTTTCACAGTCGTGTAAAAGGTGCCTGATTGAGCTTGCACTGTGTTCGCAAAACGATACTAAGTGGCAGGGGAAGACACAAAGGAAACGGAAAACCTGGGCTGTGCTGCAGGGGAATGTTTTAAGAGACTGGTTCCTGACAAAATCACCACGCCTGAAATGTTGAAATCATAATGCTTTTGCAAAATAGTCACCTCAGTGATCCATGCATTCTTTTCAACAAGATTGCCAGTGCTCATTTACAAAAGCCATTTGAAAATTACTTTCAGAATTATTTTGAGGCATACAAGAAAATCTGACTCCATTCAGAGCAGGCCTCAGTTTTATTATCCAGCTTAGTCACCTGCCTGTGCTTGGCCCTGAACTAATTTGAACTGTTTCCAATAATCAATGACAAAATTCAAGGGCAAAAGTTTTCTGTCGTTGTGGGTATTGACAAAGTACCTTAAGTACCATTCAGGCAATTCCTAAGCTTCTCTTTGTATTCTCTGTAGTGTATAGCTCATCATACATATTCAATCCAAGTTTACTGGCTTTAACTGAAACAGAGAGAGAGAGAGAAATAGAGAGAGAGAAAAGTTCTAAACACTGACAGTATTTCTGGAATAATCTAGCATCTTAAGGAGAATATTTTTCATCAATAAGTTTTGAAATTTTTATTCATAATTTTATTAAATCAATTATTTCATGTCTCCTCAAAACACTTACCTAGTTACACTATCTGGTTAACATTAATCAAAAAGTCATTAAAGCCCCCATTAATGTATCAATTTCTCGGAGTCTTCCTGTTTTGCTTTAGAGTTGCCCTCATTCACCCACAGAATGACCTAGAACAATAACATTGATAATCGTGATGACATTGGTTGAGCACTCACTCCATACTAGCCATTGTTCTAAATATATTTCATCTATTGCCTTATTTGATTCTCATATCCACCTTATAAAAAAAAAAAAGAACCATTATTCTTGTCTTCCCATTCTGGAGATAAGAAAACAGACTCAGGGAGTGGTTTGTACAAAATCCCATGACTAATGAAAGCGATCTAGTACTCAGGAAGAAACCCAGCCATCCTTATTCTCCTGTCTGCTATTGTGATGATATAGTCAGTCGGTGCTCTGTTGAAAAACATAAAGGTTTAGTGTTTTGTTATATTTTCACAAAGAATTCATTGTCTTTGCATTAAATAAACGTGAGCCCAAAAAGTCAGAAAAAAATAAAAGTCACCTGAAATCGAGGCACCAGGTGCTCACTTTTGTTCATGTTTCATAGCCTCACATTGTTCATCGTGCCTGACCTGATTTCTCTGGAAACTGATCGTGAAGATACCCGCAAGAGTGATTAGCTACTTTATTTTACAGTTACTCATTGCTATAGTCAGAGAAAAACCATCTGTATATAATCCAGATCTGTTTTGCTTTTCTATGATCTTATGACCAGGGTGGTGTTTCCCTCAAGACAGTTGGGTACTTCCTTTTGGCCTAAATATGCTTTATCATCTACTTTTCTGTCTCGAAGGTGGGAGGGAATAGATAAAAGAGAAACACACTTTTCTTGGGTATCTATATTGGCTAGCTTTTGTGTTCAGCAATAAATAATAGATATGCTAGTCTAATCTAAAAATGCTCTTTAAGGTTCCTTGTTGCATGGATATGTATGCTGGGCCTCCAAGAAGGGAACTAAGAATACACAGCTAATCTGTGAGAGCTAGCATTGCATGCCAAAGTTATAACTCCAAAGCCCATGCAATTCTCCTATACCCTTTGGCCAGAACTCCTGTGTCTCTGCTGTTGAGCCAGCATCTGGGATATTTGCCCAACTCTGCTGAGTAAAGGCCATTCAACCCCTCCCTGTGCGCTCAACTTACCCCAGCTGTTCATACAGGTGAATGCCAATGTAGATTTAGCGTTCCTCCAGGATACCCAGCTTGGGCCACTGTAGCAGCCCTCTCTGGCCAGACAAGAGGGTTCTGAAATTATTCATGGCTGCCTGAGTGCAAGAGGGAGAAGGCTGGTAAAGGCAACTCGCAGAGAATGCTAGAGTCCCCATTACCATTTCTCACAGTGCTCAGGCAGTCTTTGTGATGCCTCTCTGTCCTGTCCAGTAGAAATTGGGAATGTGGTAGTCCTAAAGGTTCTTTCTAATTTCTGCAAACTTGATGTTAAATCTTGCTTCAGAATCCTTCCTTTTGCCCTAAGTAGACTGACATGGTACCAGATGCTACCATCTACCGTACATCTCAAAGCTCTCTTATGCATCCTAGCCCTCAGCCTAATTCATCAATATCAGAAGTGCTTGGTCCCAGAAGAAAAGGGATCACTCTTTTCCTTGTCTTTACCTCTGTGTCTGCTGTAGTCAGATCCTGTCTGTGGCTAATGCTGCATAATTAAGAACATCCCCAGCCATTAAAAAAGCAAAGTTCTTTCTTATGTCTCACTTTAATTCAATTTCTATAGCTCTTAGCTAATTTTAATATGTATGGGTAGGAGGACTTGAAGAAAAGGAATTTCCCTGCCCACTGCTCTCTTTATGAAATGATAGATTTGCTTCTTTGAGTTAAACCAATTTTTAAAATCACCTTTAAATGTTAGCACATCAGATCAACCTCTTAAAACAGCATGCACTCACTTAAAACACAAACCTCCAGCAATTGCTTGATGCCAAGAGGAATAGCTGGAAGTCCTACATTCCATATATTCTTGTCAAATACAGATAGAATCACCTTCCTTTTCATAAATGTCCACCTTGTTGATGTGATTCCACATCAACTTGTCTTCAGCATCCTGAATGTCAACATGTTTTCCAATCTTGGAGCTACAGAGAAAAAATTTTGCTGTGAAGCTCTGAGTCCAAGTTCCATATCTTCCCTTATCAGTTATGAAAACTTGAACAAGTCCCTTGGCTTATCTGTCCTCATCTAGGAAATGAGGATAATTTTATAATACCCTTTCTACTAATACCCTTTCTTACTAATAATACCCTTTCTTACTAATGAGGTTGATATAAGAAATTAATAAGGAAATGTGTATGATAGCACCTTGTTAGGCAGAAGTCGAAAGTTTTCAAGACAGCATTTTGTAAATGTTCTCATAACCCACATCAGCAAGTTGCAGGAGATTTGTGGGAGGCAACAAGCTCTGCCAGGCTTTGATTGCCTACTCAGCTTCTAGCCAGCTGTCATTTGGGTGATGGCAAAACCTCTCTGAGCCACATTTTCCTCATTTCTCAAATAATGATAATGATCCCAAATTCTTGGGGTGGTGAGAAGTTGGTTAGCACAAAGGTAAATATTCAGTGTTTTCCAATAGTAATATTAATGTTAATATTAATACCAGTTTGCATCAGGTAGCAGAGTCATCAAATGTTAATTTACTTCTATAGTTTCATTCTCCTGATCACATTTTATTTTGAATGTTTGTATTCATTCCACCTTTATTGAGATGACCAATAAAAATTGTACATATTTAAGAGAGAACAATGTGATGTTTTAATATACATATACATTGTGAAATGATTACACAATCAACACATCCATCACCTTAGAGAATTTAAATATTCATTTAATTTGGCAGTTATAGTTTTCATGGCAAATGAGGATATTGGTTTTTTGGGCTTATGCATCACGCTTGCGAGTGTGATTGATCTGAGTCAGTCCATTTCAGTCCAGCCCAGTTCTCGGATAAGGTCCAGTTTCTATACTTGCAAAGCTAATGGCCTCAGACTACGATTTCTAAGAGGCCCAGAATCTTTTCTTTCTTGTATCTCTCTCTCCTCTACCCACTACTGTAACTAGATCCAGATTTAGAGGCTCAGCAAAGAGCAGGAAATACAGTGACATATTTTGTTATTTTCATTCAAGTATATCACCACCAATCACATTTTAACCAGCTATTGCTATTAGCAGTCTTTTGTTTTATTTTCAGTTCTTCTACAAAGAACAGTTCAGATTTTCTAAATATGTATCTTTATATATATCCACTACACAAATATTGTGCAGCCCCTCCTTTGTGGTTTTCCTGGAGCACTTCTTTCTTTCGTAACTCACCTTGCTTCCCACTCAGAATTGAGAGAGTTTGATTCCTTGCTAGCCTGAGACCTGAGTGGATGTCGAGCTGCCTGGAGACTGAAGCTGAGTTATGCCTTGCCAGTGATGACTGTCTCTGTTCGTTTAAGGTCCACTTATCGTGAGCCCTCAGCTTAGTGAGAGCAGAGTTTACACTTAGAAGGCAGTTTCCTGTGTCATAAGCGAAGGTAGAGGAGCATGTTGTGAAACCAGCTGCCATGAAATTGAATTACAGGTGCCGTATTCTTCTAGCTTTAAATTACTCCATTTTACTACGGGCCTTTTGGTTTGTTTGGAACAAATAACGGCAATTTACTAGGATGCTAAGAGACGAGGGTATAAGCAGTCAGAGTTTGTGTAAGGTTTCTATAATGATGGAAAATTACTCCTATCCATTTCAACCATAGTTTCTCTCCCAAGCCACCACACTGACATGTGCAGAGAGGAAATGCCTCGCTTTTTCGTACTCTTCTCTCGGCACAATGCTCCTTATAGGTGCTCTAGGTTCCTCTAATGTTCTTAACCACCATGCCCAATCAGTTTTATTTATTATCTTGTGGAATACGTTCAGCAGTGACTTCTGAGGCAGCCAGGAATAAATGGACAATTTGCTTTTCCTGCCTCGATCTCCTCAACCCATTTTCTCTTAATTTGGTGGAGATGGTATGGAGCTTCTGGCAAAGGGAGTCACAGAGACGCTTTAAGGAGGAGAGCTCTAGGACACCTTTTTTCTTCTTCATAATTGGACATCTTTAGGAGTGGCTCCTGCATCTCACCTTCCTTCAATACATTTTAGCTTTCCAAGGAGCATTATTGTTTTCTTTTCAAGAAGGAAAGTAAATGATTTTAAAGGTTTTTTTTTTTTTTTTATTCCCCCGCCCTGGGACTGTTCATACACAAACTGCCTCAACATTATAGGATGCTTGGAATGAGGTGGAGAATGGTGATCCTTTTTATGTGAAACAAGGCATTAAAGTGGTCATTACTTTCTCAGAGCCAAACAAAAGTAGTGTTGGAAGTTGATCAAAATGTGTAGTCTTTGCGGATGATCTAAATTTAAAAATAAATTGCTAAGTTTCCTAAATAATAACTGTCTATTCGTAGTATCTGAGACACTTCTCATGAAAAGAAACCTGGAATTAGGTGTAGGGGGTCTCTTTCATGGCTCAGGGTGCATCGGTACTTTTGGACTCTTTCTGATATGCTTACAGTTTTAGTCATTTTATTACTATGTAAATATAGAGGAACACATTCTTTTTATAAAATTCCCATGATGAAGAGCAGAGGAATATTACACTTGCACGCCCACCCTCCAACCTATTCCTTGTCCCATTAATACTAATTAGGGGTGTGTGTATGTGTCTTCCATGTGTTTTTTACATGAATACATGTCTGTAGATGGGTGCAGAGAGCACTATATAGTTTTTCTCTGTGATTATTTTAAGTAAATGGGATCATATTTTATTATTTTCTTTGTAGCTTATTTCTCCCCACTTACCACTGCATTTTGTTGATCTATTCACGTCAGAACAATATAGGTCTCAGTCATTCTTTTTAAAAGCTGAATATTTTTCCATGATATGGATGTACCACAGTTTATTAAACTTATTGATAGACATTTAAATTACATTATTTTGCTTTCACAAAAAAAGGTGTTGCTGCGACCAGCTGTGTATATGGCCTTGTGCATGTGTGTGCTACATCTCTAGGGTAGGTATAAGGACCTCTTGTTCACAGGTTCAGTTTCTCCCGGTGGTGTTGCTTGTGCAATAACTGTAATTCTCCGTACAACCCCTAAACCACTATCATTTATTAGGCCATTTATATGTTAAACATTCTATATACATTAATTTGTTCAATGATTAGTTAATAAATGTGGATTAAATGTGAATTATGTGTGAAGATAATTATAAGTGCTAGAAATACAGTAATAAACACAATAAAGTTTCTTACCTCATGGAGTTTCCATTTTAGTAGAGAGTCCCAGACAACAGGTAGATAAACAACTGATACTATGTATTTTAAATACAAACTGCAATGAAAAAAAAATAAAGCAGATAATATGAGCAATGCTGATTATATAGAGTTGTCAGGTAGGACTTTTCTAAAGACCATCATTTGAGCAAGGATTTGAATGAATATATCATAGATTTTATATGTATACATATAGGTTATATATGTTTGTGTATATCATCTGCAAGGTTATCCTTACTCTCTTCATTTTAGAGATTAGTAAACTATTGCTTAGAGAGATTAAGTATCTATTAGAAATCTTTTTCTATAGTAGGTAATGGAATATCCATCTAATAGTGACCTAAACAAACAAATTAATTTTCCTGCCGTGACAAAAACACTAGGGAGGAGGCAACTGCTTGCTCTGATTAAGCAACTCAGTGATATCAAAGCCAGCATCTTTATGCTACTCTCAGCCTTCTCTTGGACTTATTGTGACTTCAGACAGCATGTCTACATTCCAGGCAGGAGCAAGGAAGGAAAAAAAAAACACCTGCTCTCTTTGTCTTTTTTATCAGGAAAGAAAGTAGGCTCGGCAGATTTCCTCTATAGACTTGTTGAGAAGATCGATGTTTCCTGGCTGCTCCTTGCTGTGAGGAAGACTGAGGCAGTGAGTATTTCATTTTTATAATGTCTTTTAGTGGAGGAAAGTAAGGGCGGAAGTGGAAGTGAGTATTGGGTTAGTGTTTGCTTTGCCATGAGTTTCATACCCAACAGTTCATGTCTAGCAAGCCGAGTGTGCCTGGCAGCAAAGTTCTGTTCTTCTCATCTCTCTTTATTTGATTCATTTGGGATACTCATCATCTCCTACAGGATCTGGAAGAGGTGGCCAATGTCAGTGACAGCTCCTCCTAAAATACTAGCAGCAGTACCATATAGGAGGTTACAACAAAGTTTTGTTTGCTTTGTGGCTGTAATATCACTCTCTGCTCTTTTAAACATAATTTCTAGGCATTGAAATTGGGCAAAACTTTTCCTGTGATTGGCCTATTGTCTCATTAGAGTTTTTCTATAATCAATGCAAATCCCTTTGATTGATTTGTTGTAAATCCTGTGACCACAAACATGCAATTTAGATGTGGGGTCACAGGGAAAATATTCAAATAAATAATTTATCTTCTGAAGCAATACTGACATAGTATTACTTCGGAGTTGTCCAGAGTCTCAGAGTCCTTCATACTTGTTGAGCGCCCTTCAGTTTACAGTTGTTTTTCCCTGCATTGACTCATGTGTTTTGCATAACTATCCTGGGAAATAATACAGAAATCATTATTGTCATCTTACAGGGGTAGAGTGATGCTTACAAAAAACTAAATGACTTTAAATGTTAAAACAAACAACATTTTATAATCATTTGTTCATCAGTATTAAAAACACACACACACACACACACACACACACACACACACACACACACACACACACACACACACACTGTTAAAGCAGATTCAATTACTCTCCTTCTAATAGATGACTGACCCAAATTCTGCCCGGTGGAGAAATTCTGAACTGTCATTGGTTAGATAAAGACTGATCATTCCTAGAGTATACGTCAGTTCACTTACTCCAGCATATTGTAAAAGCCTTTAAAAGTGAAATGATCAGATTATCAGGTCTTTAAAAAACATGTTCTGTACATTTTTAATTGAAGGCAAGAATAATACATGTTAATTGTCAACAGTACAAACAATACAAAAATGTTTACACCACACAGTGGAATTTCTCTGTAGTCACAACTCCAAAAGATAACCATTATTAGCAGATTAATTTATATCCTTTTAGACATTTTCCAATAACCATTTGCAATAAAATATTTTTAAATAACCATTGTTATCATTTTTAATAGAATATAATAGTGTTTTACAGCTTTTGTTGCCTAAACCCTATTATGAACAGTATATTGTGATCTTTCCATACCAATATACTATAATTACCTAATTATTTTTAATACATAATATTTTATTTAGGAATTAATTATAATTCTTATAGCTAATCCCCTGATAATGGCAATTTAGTTTTTTCCAAAAATGTTTAATATTATTATAAGCATTCTTGAACATATGTACGTATCTTTAAGCAGATGTTCAGTATTTCCCAAGCAAAAACACTCAAAATAGTATTGGTTATTTAGTAGGCATATTTAAAAAGTTATAAATATTACAAAATTACCTTATATCAGCAGTGCCCTTTCTCTTACATTCTTACTGGCACTGGGTATTGTACATTTTGGTCCTTGTTAATCTGAAAAACACAATAATTATATGTTTTTAAATATGCATTTCTTAGATTAACAATGAATTTTTCAAATCTTTCACGTAATTGTTGATCATTATTTCTTTTGTCATCTTTATGCCCTTTGCCTATTTTTCAATTAGATTGTTTTTGATTTTTGATGACATTCTTAAGATATTATAGATGGTAATCCTGCATGTCACCTATATTGTCAGTTTTTCCCACTCACTTTGTCTTTTAACTGTGTTCATGGTATCTTTTGCCATGCCAACTTTAAACTGTTTTTATAGTCAAATGTGTTGATTTAATTTTCTATTCTAGTTTCAGGCCTTATGTCAAAGAAAAGTCAGAAGCGGTCTGAACATACAGTATTTAAACTGGGAATTCCATTCTGAGTGGAGCTTTGGCAGCATGGGAGCCTGCTGGACTTAAATAATTATCATTCTGTGGCTGATATTTACCCACACCCATTTGCAGTGTAGTCCAAACCAGGATTTAATAACCCATAGCATATTTGCACAGGCTTTCTCATTTTCTAACCATTTAAAATTAGTTCTGAAAGAAGAATGACTCATTTTTTAATATAGTTCCCTTTAAATCTAGCTCTACCCTGAGAAGTGTTTATTTTTTTAATTTTTAAAATTTTTTTAGGGAGAATCAGTGGCTCAGTTACAACAGCACAGTCATAACTTCTTGGAAAGTTTCATGATTTGTTTTGTTCGAATGTTCTCTCTAATGCATCATAAGCTCAAGCAACCCGAACTTGTCAATGGTGATGGGTTTTCTAAAGGAAAGGAATTGGAATGAAAATGATTTGGTAAGAGAGAAGAGAAATGGGCATTCAACAAAATCTGCAAGTTAGTGAGGCAGTAGGAATATAAATGACACATGGAATAAAATCTATGGAGTTTATACTTCAGTGTTCTTTGCTTGAGTGTGGAAATTCTATAGGCCTGGGCATGAGTTCTGGCTTCTCCACTTACTAATCATGTGAGACAAGTTACTTAACTTTCAGAGCCTCAGTTTCCTTATCTGTAAGATAGGGTAATGGCTATAACTGCCATTACCTAAAGATCATTTATTTTATCATTTCTGACCTTCATTTCCATGCTGATTATAAAAATCTGGGTGATCTGTTTTAATGTCAGTATGCTTTGGCCTCAGGTGCAGATACTATTTAAAAATTATAGCAGATGAAAGTGAAAGAAATGAATAAAAACTGAGTAAAACTGTCATTAATTTGGCATTTTATAAGCAAGTTCTCCCTGGCAATCGATTCATGCTGTCTGTTAAAGTAGCCCAACTTTTCATTTTTATTTTAATTTTTACATCTCAGTCTTTCGTGACTTAAAAATGATGACATCTGAATATTTCTCAAGCAGTTACTGCATATTTATGAAGAACAGTTAATCTGGAAAAGTAGAGAGAGAAATCATAAAATTTTAGAGCTGAGTGAATTTCAGGAAATTGAGGAAATTGAGACTCAGGCAAGTTCTGTTACTTGCCCAGCATCAAATATTAGTAAGAATGATAAAAAGCAACTACTGCAAAATTGTAATGTTTCAAAGGGGTCTTGGGTTGGTTCCATTGTATCACACCATTGTATCACACCTATCACAGGGGTGCAAGGTGGCCTTATCTTTCACACATTTTCTTTCTCTAGGTGTCAGGGGCCATCTAGATGTCCAGGAAAGGTGTCCCCACAGGTCGCAATCCGTGGGGGACCCTACAATATCCAGGTCACAGATATGTGCAGCTCCCATCAGACAGCCAGCAGCCTGAGTGCACACTGTGCTGGCAGTAGTTATAATGTCCCCTGCTGGACATGCCTGGAGGCTCAGCTACTAGAATCCCTAATGAGGCAAAAACTCACCCATGTAAACAGAGTAGACAGGATCAGGGAGCTTGCCTGGTCCGCAGGCTTGTTGGGTATAGACAGTGGACTTCTCACAGGATGCCCCAGAGAAGATGGAGGCCTCTGGAGGTGGCCTCATCTCCGTTTGGCATGGCCTTTCCAAGTATGGTCCTCCTATCTGGGATGCCTCTGACCTCGAATTCTAGCAGCACTACTATTTCTCTTTTTCACCTCAGGACATTTAAAATAAACTAGATAGAGAGAGTGAAAAACTGTTTCCACCTTTTTTAGCTCAACCACTCCCTAATCAATTTTCTATGCCAAAGAGACCACCCATTCCTCAAAGGTCCAGGAGAGAGGAGGGAATCCTGGAAACAAAGCATATTTGTGTGCATTTCAACATTATCATCTTGCTATGATCAACATTGATATAATCATCAACACCATCATCACTATCACCACAACCACAGTCAAGCAAGTAGATTTATTTAGGGCTTATTGAGAAATTGCCAGCAAATATCAGAAAAACATTATATTGTTTTGTTGTACAGATTCCCTACAGTGTTGGTCCTATAATTACCTCCATTGTGTAAGTGAAAAAACTGAGTCTTATAGTATTAAGTAACTTGCCTACACAGTGGTTCTCTATCCCCTAGGGGATATTGGCAAGGATTGGAAACATTTTTGATTTTTATGCATATAAGGGTACTACAAGCTAAACGTGCTATAATACACATGTAGTCCCCCCGCTACACATACACAGTAACTAACTTTTCAACCCAAAATGTCATTAATGCCCAGGTTAGAAACCCTAGGCTAACGTGATGTGTTAGTAACTTGAAGATAGTTTTATCATGAATGAGCATTGCATATTTATTAAAGTCCTGTACCGTATCTAGATAATCATGTGTTATTTCCTTATTGATCTGTTTATGTGATAAATTCTAGCAATAGATTTTCACATGTTGAAAGCATTTTTTTATTTCTGGCTTAAATTTTATGTTGTCGAGAGTGGCTGAAATACAGAATGGATCCCTAACTACCCTTCCCAAGGCTTCACATGGTTCCTAGAATAAGAAGAAAACCTTTGGTTAAAGATCAAGCATAATCTAGGCTATCATCCCCTTTCTTGCCAATCTTCCCTTAGATTTCCAGCCTCTTAGCCGAGCATCTTTGCACCTTGGGGTCTTGGCACACGCTGCCTCCAATGCAGGGGAAAACTTCAGCATTTCCTGGTCTTAAGTCCACCTTCATTTCACATTCTTGGCCAAGTTCTTGATACCTGCCCACTATTTAGTGTTCAATTCGAATATTATTCCCTCAGGGACTTTGCTATCTCTTCGAAATTTAGGTATATTCACTGCTATATATCTCATAGAATTCCATAATCATTCTTCATAATATTCACAAATTAATTAAACAGTTATATAATCACTTTAACGTTCACTCAAATATAAACACAAGATGAATTCCAAGTCTGTTTTCTTTTTTCTTTCAATTACAGTTGACATTTATTATTATTTTATGTTAATATCAGATGTACCGCATAGTGGTTAGAGATTTACATAATTTACCAAGTGATCCCTCTCGATTAGTTTAGTACCCACCTGGCACTATACATAATTATTACAATATTATTGACTGTATTTCCTATGCTGTACGTTACATCCCTTTGACTATTTTGTATCAACAAATTTGTACTTTTTAACCCCTTTACCTTTTCATCAATCTTCCTGACCCCCTTCCCATCTAGCAACTATCAGTTTATTCTCTGTGTCTATGAGTCTGTTCTTCTTTTATTTGTTCATTTATTTTGTTCTTTAGATCTCACATATAAGTGAGATCATATGGTATTTATCTTTCTCTGTTTGACTTATTTCACTTAGCATAATACTTTCCAAGTCAATCCATGTTGTCACAAATGGTGTTGTTTCATTTTTTTATGGCTGAGTAATATTCCATTGTATATATGTACTATAACTTCTTTATCCAATCATCTATTGATAGACAATTAAGTTGCTTCCATATCTTGGTTATTATAAATAATGCAGCAATGAACATAGGGGTGTATATTGTCTTTTCTAATTAGTGTTTTGGATTTCTTCAGATAAATACCCAGAATTAGAATTGCTGGGTCATAAGATAGTTCTATTTTTAATTTTTTGAGGAAATTTGCATTCCTCTGGTGGTTATTGACATTGAACATCTTTGCATATGTCTATGGGCCATCTGTGTGTCCTCTTTGGAGAAATGTCTATTTAGGTCCTCTGCCCATTTTTTAATTATCGTTAGGTGTTTTTTTTTTTTTTTTTTTGCAAAGCTTTTTTCTTTTTTATTGCTACATCCTCAAGACATAGTATAGTTCTGGGCACTTAATGGGTGTTCAATTCATATATATTGAATAAATAAAGGAATAAATGAATGAGTTAATGATTGAATCCATATTTTTTTATTAATGTAGTGACTGGACAGGAAGAGGATTCAGCTGTTTCATAACCTGTGGCCTGAGTTTGTCTCTTACCTCACGGTTCATGGATTTGAAGTGGGAAGTGCTAGCCAAGAGTGGCCACCAGGAAAGAGTGTCGGGTTAATGTTAGGAGTCAAGGTGTGGGGCTGGGGAACCAAGGAAGTTAAGAGTGAAGATCTAAAGGTAGGAGTGGATGATTTCATGGGTGGAGTAGTTCCATATAAAGTAGTCAGAATGCACATATCTATGGCATAGTTTATTTGTATTTGGTAGTCCCAGTTGTGGTTTTACATGTCAAAATGATTAGTTCCAAATGTTATTATACATAAGAATCACACTGTGCTTACCAAAAATGCAGACTTCAGAGCATCTCTAGAAAACAATTCTGAATCAGTAGGTTCAGATAGACCAGAACCCAAGCATCTGCATTGTAATATTAAAGGAGAGAGTGGAGTGGAGCAGGGAAGTGAAGAAAAGGAAAAACAGTTTAAAAATCCCTGGCCAATTACAACCTTTTGAAATAATGGAAACTCAGCCATAGTGAACATCTTAATGGCAACTGTGACAATGGATTCCATTTAAGCAAGAAGGGTGATGCAGAGTTATTACACCCATGAAATGTGCTAACTGATCTATAGTGAATGGTGGCTCCTGTTTTTAACTCATACCTGATAAAGATTAATGCTGATTTCGCTTCCCTTGTCTAGATTGACTCTTCACCAAGTATAAATATCACCTTGGCCTTTCATGCTGACTCATTCTTAATTAAGCACTAAATCAACAGAAATTATTAGTCCCCAAACCTATAAATATAAGCATTTTATGTTATTTTTACAAAATTTATCTTCAGAAGCAGAACTATCTTTGGAAAGAATGTGGGACAAAAAAAGTTGGAGTTAAAAACAAAAAGAGTTTAGGTGGAAAAGAATGGATCTACAAAGCTGCCTTAAAAAGACAGTTTAATTACAGCAAGAAAATCACTATTTAAAGAACTGGTTAAAAAACTGGCCTCTCAGATGACCAATTAGATCATAAAGCTTGCCTTGTCCTGATTCCACTGGCACGTAGCACAGGGTGTCTCCTAGGGGACCTGTATTTTCTTAGTCATGCAGTGCTTCACAGCTGGGTCGAAAATGCTGCCACATTATTTTTGAATGCAAGAAACTTGTGATTCCAGACTCTCCCAGGATTTTAACTCTCTTGCTTAAACAGATTGACATAACAACAGATGGTCCACATTGGGTTATTGCAACTACCTTGGATATTAAAGATAAAACTCTTCGGAATAACAACTAGTGTATTAGTCTTTGTAGACATCTGTGAGAAAGATTCTGAGTTCCACGGTAGAATATGAGTCTTAAGGGAACACAATACCTGCCATCATCAGTGCTCAGTAAATGCCTGAGATATAAGATGAATTCATTGAGAGAATCCACACCACTGTTGCTCCAGTCTCTGTTAGGGTAGATCAGGCTCCCCAGTATGTAGTCTCTGGGACAGAGATTAGCATGTAGAACTTCTACTAAGAGGGCTCTTGGGATCAATATCTGTATAGGAGAAGGGAGAGAAGGATTGAGCAGATGGAGAAGTTGGGGTGTGATGCAGTTTCAAAGTCTCCTCTGCAGGAAGTATACCTTATGGGGAGCTATGAATCTTGATGGTTCTCTACAGCTGTCCCTAGTTGAGGTGGGGAAACTTTATACCCCTCCCAGGACCAGTCATTGGATGTAGGCTGGCTCATAAGGGCAATTTGCAGAGAGGATTTATAGCTGACGGCTCTCTGCTGGCAGCCCTCCTGGCAGCTGAGGGAATAAATCCTTTATTCCTGAAAGGGCGTCTGGGTAACACTCATCATTCTGTGCTGTGTGCTTGTGCTTGGGTACCCATTGGGGCTGGCTCCAATGAGAGTGTATGTGACCATGACATGTATTCCTGGTGATTATGAATGATGTAAACTACCGAAAATTTATCAACTGCACTGATAAGCTCTTAAAGGCCACTTAGTGTGTGGACTAAAAATGTGATCACCATTTTCATAACTCCTTTTAATCTATGTTAAAACTTATTCATATTTGAAAAACAGTATTTATCTTTGGTGGGGGATGCAAAAAATAATTCTTCTAAAGAAACATACAAACTAAATAATCTCTTCAGAAGTTATCAGTACCTCATACTGGACATGCTGGGATATAGATGGTCTCTAAGCTGAGAAAGGAGAGTGGTCAGTTGCAGGGAACCAGCAGTTACAGATGACAGTATATGGAAAACTAGGGGTCTAACTCCTAAAATCCAAAGGAGCATAGCAAACTCAGGCTGTTTGGATCCTTGTCCATCTCTGGAGGGTTCTGTCTAGCTCATAAGGGAGGTGTGACAGCAATATGAGGTGATGTCCACAGATAGAGGCAAGGAAATCCAGCTGGGAAAAGCCCCAGCCCAGCCCCAACTGAAATCGTATACTCTACTCTAAATCTTTCCATCTCTCAAAGAACCTTGTTCTTTTCCTTTAAGGCACGAATCACAGTTAATGAAGATCCATTTGTTTGTGTTTTTCCGTTTGATTTTTATTTCCCTATGAGACTGTTGGTGGCATGTGTGCAGGGCTTAGTCTGTTTCTGCATGTCAAGCTTTGTGTCTGATACATGTCTGTTCTCAGTAAATATTGTTCAAATGAATGAAATGATATGAAAATAAAATATAAAGAATTTCTTGCACTGGTAAGTAAATCAAACACTAGAAAGTTTTCAGTTGCTGGTTTTATAATATATTTCAGCTTTCTGTGAATGAACCTAATGTAAAATCTATTTGGACACTGAAAATACTCTTTTTAAATTCCAGTAGACCTGTTTATACTTGTGGGGCTGGTAGGGTTTAGTATTCACCAGGATCAGATATGAACATGGCCTCTTGCTGCCCTTCCTCTAGCCATCTTTCTCTCTAGGTTACTGTTTGTCTCCCAGTGTGTCTGCTTTGTCATTTTATGTGTAATTAACTCTGCTTGTGATAAGAATTTTTTTGACAGGTTTCCCAGTCAGTAGAGTGAATTTAGAGGCCTAATTACCACATGCCTGAACTCTGGGCTTTGCTATGAGGTCTCAGTTATGATACTGCAGATGAATGATTTGGTCTGCTCTGTTTCTGGGGGTAAGGCTATTCTGAAATTATGATGACTCCTATCTCCAAAGAAATTCCAGCAGTTGAGAATGGGCTCTGAAATAAGGATGTGCTGATTTCTGTACTTATAACTGTGAGTTTTGCTGTTTCATTTTTATCTTGTATAGACAACCCCCAGTGAAGACACATAGCTCATGTAGGAAATCTTCTGTACATAAATTTTAGGGTTTTGTTTGTTTGTTTGTTTGTTTGTTTGATTTAGTAATAGGGGGAAAGAAGAAATAGGCTATTGAATAATTAGTGAGATGCAACTCATGTTTTCTAACATTTTTTTCCTGTCCTAAAGTAATTCAAGTTTTCAGGTACCCTAGGCAATATGGGTCAATAGTGATGATAATATTTTCCAAGTATTTTTATAATCCAGGCACTGCTCAAAGCACAACTTATGTTCTGTCTTTGCTGGTTGTTCTGCCACCAGATGCTTGTACAATCTTCTCAGTATTCTTGTTTCACTGATGAGAATCTTAGCAGTTAAGGAACCTTCCTACTAGCTGACAGAGCTGTGACTCAGACATTCCTGTAGTACTCCGAAGCTCATGCCTTTATTCCTGTGATCTTTTTTTCTGTGATATAAAATTACTTAGGCTGGAAATTTTGGCCAGAATTAAGATTGCAGAAACAGCACGCATAGAAACAAATTTTTCCCAGGTTTTCAAGAGAGGATTCAGGCAACCATATGAAAATTATGTTTTAAAAGAATTTCAAATTTGTATTGATGGTAGGTAATTTTTGGCAGATTTTAACTGATGATAATCGTGTGTAAGATTAGTAACCCCCAGGATTATTGGGGCCCTTCTGTTGTTCTAGTTAGAGCATGTTTACATAGAAACTCAGAGCTCAAGATGTCTTATCCAGTCCAACTCCTTATGCCTCTGCTTCTGGCCCCCCTACTTTGTCCCTGGCTGGAACTGTATCTGTGGATGGACATTCCATGACCTTCTTCATTGACCTGTTCCAGCCCCTTTATCAGTATCATTAGCATGGCTCTTATTTCTGTCCTAAGAACCATCAAGCAATCTTGCCTTAAATGAAGACATTGTTAGCTTAATCATAACAACAATTATCCATGTTTGTAAAACATTTTCCACTCTACAAAGCACATTCATATACTTGGTTCTCATTTGATCCTGAGTCAAGCAGGGCAGGAATTTATTTACTTATTTACTTATCTCTTGGTTATTGAAGTATCATTTCTACATTGTAGATGTCAACTAAATCTCAGAGAGAATAAATCACTTTCTATGAATCTCTAAGTTCTAGAACGCTGAGTTTAGGGCTTTTTTCTAAACCTGTGAGTGATCTGATCTTTGAAAGACAGGCACTGTACTTTGTTTCCTAAGCCACAGACTAAAATTTTGAAGTCTGCAGCCCACAAGGACAGCCTGGGTATCATTTCTGTGGATAACAGTTTCTGCGATCATTAATCAACAAATAATTTCTTTCCTTTTAAAACGTGATGCATGATTTGTAAACCCTTAAGATGGTTCACAAAGCCTCACAATCTCGCCGCCGCTCTTCCACCTAACTCTTCTGACTTAGCATTTTCACTTCCTCACACTCCTTACATTCCCTCTTTGCTGGTTGTTCTGTCACCAGAGCTCTGCACCTGTACATCCTTCCCATCTCTACTGCAGATCACAGCTTAGCTGTCAGTCCCCCAGGGAAGTGGTCATTGACACACCCACCGGCATCTCTGACATAGACTTTCTTAGCACCCACCATCTCCCCTCCATTTTATTGATCACAATCTACACTATTTCCATGTTTATAAAATTAAAAAATTTTTTTCTGTACATGTCTGGACTGAAAGCATTGGAGGAGATGCTTGTTTTTGCTCATCACTTGTGAGCTTAGTTGTCGTAAAGGTTTCTACCCAGTGCCTGATCAAAGTAGGTGAGGTGCTCCAAAAATAGATATTTGGATGGATGAATCAAAATAAGGCTAACCAATGTTGACACTTTAATGTTTGTGGGGTTAATTGAACAAATCTTGTATTAGTTTTTGATCGCTGCAATAACAAAGTACCATGAATTTCATGGCTTAAAACAACATCCATTTGTTATCTCGTTGTTTCTGTGGGTCAGATATGTGGGGCCAGGGTGGCTCAGTTGGGCTCAGCTTAGAGTCTCATAAGGTCACAGTCAAGCTGGTGGTAGCAGGCCTGGGCTCTTATCTGGGGAAGGAACTGCTTCTAGGCTTATTCATGTTGGTAGAATTCAGTTCTGTGTGGTTGCTGGCTATTAGCCAGGGTCCACTCTCACTTAGCTTTACAGCCAGCATTCTTTATCCCACAGCCATGAATTCTCTTTGTGCTTATCAGTTTTTGCCTTTCTATATTGCTTCATCTCTGTGACTTCCTCTTTTTCCTACCTCTTCTGTTTTTCAGAGCTCATATGATTACACTGGGGCTACCAGGATACTCTAGGATAACCTCATCCTATGGACATATCCTAGGGATTCGAATATGGACATATTTAGGGGACCATTTTTCTGCTTTTCTTAAATCCAAAGTGCCTATGAAATTGTATGTGATTTATTTTAATCATAAACAAAAAAGAATGACATTTGTGGTAGAATGACATTTATGTGGATTTCCCCCTACTTCTGCAGATGCCATGGAATTTGGTATAAAAATTCCCCAGAAATGGAGCTAATGAAATTGGGGACTGCATGGCCTCAAACAATTGAAAATAATGGCATTCTCACTCCATTACTTTTGAGTGATAGCAGTTCACTTTACCACACTGGTTCTTTGCAGAGCAGGAGTACTGATTGAATCAGCTTCACAAAATAGACAGAAAAGAGAAGTGTATTTCCCAGCAGATAGCTGCCTGCCTCAGTAGATGGCTATCCCTTTGGACTTGTCCCTTACTTCCATGTAAATGCTTTCTCTCTTTCATAAGAATGCCTCCTCTTGGGTGTTTGCCCAAGGCGATAGTCTTTCTCTGAAAGGGAGTCTCCTTACTTTAGACACTTTGGAATTTCTTTCTTGTGTTCTCAAACTTCCGAAGCTCTTCCTCTCCTCTTGATGTAGTCAGGAATATGAAGGCACCCCAGCGCAGATACGTATTTCAGGGAAATGTATAGGTAATTCTTGTGTTCATTCCATCAGTTTTATTTCATACATTCATTCATGTATTTATTCCCTGTGTCTTATGAGCAAAGATTTGAAAATACTCTTGGGTTTACCCTTTTGTTTATCCATCCTGGAAATTGTATACTCACTTAAAATAAACATCATCAGGTCAGTGTGGGAAATACTGTGCGGGTTCTTCTGCCCCTGAACATTTTCAGTACATATTAAATGGGTCAATTATTTACCAAACATATTTCACTGTGACCAGACTTCCTCAGCTTGTGTGACCCCAGGTTAATGTGCATAGAACCGAGTTCCACAGAGGACTGAGAAATGGTAAGGGAGAACATGAAACAGGTGGGTAAGGTTAAGGGCGCTAATAAAACTATAAGAGGATTTCTGGAGGCTTGCAATGAACATGTTATCAAGCCTGGCAGGATTAATGCATGGAGCAGATACTCTGGAGCAACTCATGACACTCATGCACTATACTGAGGGGTGGGAAGGTTACTAATTGTGAAGAGTCTGAAAACTGGTTCAAAGGTTGAGAACTGATCAAAGGCAGAGACACTGAAGAAAATATGGGGCTCAAACCACAGAGTGCCTTATTTTATCTCTGTGAAGGTGCAGATATATCACTAATAGCTTAGATTTTGCAAATGGCTCGCTGACCTTTCTTTTTGAGACCTCCTTCCATGACTTTTCTTTAAAGCTGTACAATGATCATTGAAGACTTTAAAGTTGACCCTTAAGAAGTTTTTTTTTTTTTTTTTTATATCAAAGTAACAACCATTTGTTGAGCACTTGCATTTGCAAGGACCTTCACTAGGCATGGTGGCAGTGGGGTATGTAATAAGTCTGAAGCATGTTTTCAGACTGTAAAACCATTACAGAATTATTGGTAAAGGAGCTTGATATCACATGTCTCATCAAGGTGTGTTCACTAGTGTTCATGTTTTTCTAAGAATGGAATGTGGCCAGTCCTGCACTGATGTCACAGGAGAAAGCAGGCTCGAATGTTATTCAAGGAGAATTGGGTAAGACTTTAGTGAGGACTTGAGAGAAATAGCTAAATCAAAAACAGACCGCATTTTTATAATTTGAACTTTCATTTATTAATATATTTCCTGAATGTTCCTGTTCTTAGTTAATAGCATTTATAGCCATTAACCCCTCTGCCCCAAATAAGAAAACTCAGAGTCAATTTTGAGTCTTCAATTTTCTTAACCTTCATAATCGCAGTGGCCTTTTAGATTTGATTTTTCTGCCTCCAAAAGTCTCCCAAAACTTCCGTCATCTGCATGCTCCAGCATTCCTGTCCTAGTTTGGTTCCTCATTATCCTTTGGCTGGTTTATAGAAATAACTTCCTAATGGTGATTGTTAACAGTTTCCACTAACTCCAGCTCATCTCTCATTCTGTTGCCAATTATCTATCTAAAACAGAGACCTGATTATGTCAGTTCCTTGCTTTCAATCTTTCAGACCTCGACCTCTCCTTGCTGGTGGGATGAAGGACCAGACTCAGCCTGGTATTTATAGGTCCCTTCACAATCTGGCCCAAGCCTGGCCTTTCAGTTTCATCGCCTGCCAGTTCTCATGGCTCACACCAGTCTCTATTCCACTTGCTGTCCCTGCCAAACACTTTCTAACAAAGGCAGTTATCTATGCTTAAAATGTTTCATTATCCCTCTTATTTTTTTCTCTAGCAAGCTTCTCTTCATCTTTCCATTTCTAGCTCAAATGTTCCTCTCTTCAGAAAGCATTCTTTGGTTCATATCTGCCTTCTCTCACTCCAACCCCTTTCCTCATCGATGTTTAAATATATGTTGTTCATATCTTAGTATGCTGATAACAATAATACTGGCAATTTCTGTTAATTCACTGAGTCAGGCTGTGCTGGGTACCACAATTATACTGTCTCAATTATCTACCTACCTTATAATTAGATATTATTTTCACATGAAAGATGAAAAGATAGGCTCAGGAAGAAGTTAAGTGGCTCTCATAAGTTCCCCAGCTGGTAAGTGGCAGAACATGAGTTCAAACCCAGGTCTTTTTTGACTCAAGAGACTAGATTATTTATAATTACTTTCTATGACCTTCCACAGGGTATAACAGGAATGATCCTTGGCAGTTAGACTTTTTGATCCAAATGCTTTTCTCCCTCTCTCTGAGTTCTGAGTCCTCTTTTCCCCAAGTATCTATAATAGTTACCTGATCTATAGCAATACATTCTTAAAGGGTACGTTTTGAGTGAGAGAATAAAAGAACAAATGAGTGACTCTTAGACTTTCATAAAGGCTTACCTGGGCTAAGTATAGAGTATATTTATTATCATGAAATATAGAAGTTTGAAACATTTTGTGTTGGCAATAATTCATCCAGGAAAAAGGGAGGACAGAATGCAGAGATAAGTTAGATTTTTATTTCTTTGTTCTGTATCATCACAAGTTAACAACAGCTGCAAGTAAAAACCTAAATGAAGAAATCTGGAGATGACATTTATCATTGGTTCAGGAGCATTGTCTCTGCAATTCTTTGTTTTTCCCCTGCGTATGTTGCCTCATGGTTATAAGATAACTGCTGTAACTCCAGACATCACATCCACTTTTAAAGCATGAAGAAGAACACGGGAGTGGTTCCAACTATATCTTTTTATTTTATTAGGAAAAAGTGTTTTCTAAGAGCCCCAACAGAAACCCACCTGCATCTCTGTAGCCAGAACCATGTCCTCAGGTCACTCTTGGTGTTAGGGAGGTCTGGAAAGTGTGTCTCTCTCCTGGCACTAGGAAAATATTCGCCTTGAATGAGGTCAGTTTCTGTTAATAGAAAAAGATGGGAGCTCAATAATAGGTAGACAGTTAATATTGCCAGCCACAGCATGTATGCTGTTCTTCTTAATAGTTCAAATTGACTTTATCATGATTTACTTCCATATTTTCTGTTGTCCAACAAGAAAGGTAGATATAAAAAATTATAAGATTGTACCTAAACAAAAAGTATAAGAGGTAGAATGGGCAATATTTTGAAGATTAAAAAATGTTTGTAGGAAGTAAAAATGAGCCCTAACGATTAACCTGGCAAGTTATTTAAACTCTTTGGATTTCAGTTTTCTCCTCTGTCAAGTGAGAATAATGGAGGAGTTGGTTAATGCACATTTGTCCAGAACACTGGAAGCATTTAGTAATCTTAGCTGTTGCTATTACTATAATCATTATAGTTTTTGAAAAGCACATGTCTTTGCAATTGACATTGGATGTTCAATCATGAAAGATGGAACCAGCCGACCTGTCTTCTTGTTATCAGTGATATAAGAATGTTTGCCCATTGACTGTCTGCCAAGGTGCTTCTTTCCTTCTTCCAGTGGGATTTTGAATTTTTGTCAATTTTGTTGACTCACTAATTGTAAACCAAAAAAATAAAAAATAAAAATTCATCTAGGCACTTACATTATGAGTGAAGCCCACTGAAGTCAGTTGCTATTCATTTAACTTAAGGTTTAGCAAACTTTTTCTATAAAGAGCCGGATAGTTAATTTTTTAGACTTTGTGGGCTATACTCTCTTTGCTATTATAGCATCAAAGTGACATAGACAATATGTATACATTCCAAAAAACTTTTTGGACACCGCAATGTGAATTTTATGGAATTTTTATGAGTTGTGAAATACTTTTTTTAGATTTTTTTTCAGCCATTTAAAAAGATGAAAACTGTTCTTAGCTCATGGATCATATGAACATATGCGGCTAGCTCTGTTTGGCCTGTGGGCCATTGTTTGTCATCTCCCAATTTTACTTAATGTCATTGTCCTATTTTCTATCATATTAGGTTAAAGTTATCATTCACTCTCTTTCCCCTGGAATCTACTTCCTAATTAAATACTGTTGATTTTAATATTAGCACGTGGAATTTCAATGTGCAAATTACTAACTCTTACTATTGGATGGATAGCATAGGATTCAAAAGCAATGAAATTTATTTTGAGTTCTGTAAATAGGTAATGTAGCTTTAAGTAAATATAATGCAATATAATTAGAACATTCTTAGTTTATGAGGAAGCAAAAAGTAAGTCATACCTTTGACGAGTGGCGAGCACCATTTATCTGATTAGCCACCCTGTGTGTCACAATCATCTCTTTGTGTCGTTAGGCTGGGCATGTTATAGTACAGGACCAAAATATTCTTGCATATTTTGCAACATGAAGAACCATGATTTATGTTTTAGAATTCCACCAGGAGTAAATAAATGCCAGACTGATAGCTTGAGAATAAAAATGAGACCATGTTTGTTCCTTCCTTTTGTTCAATTTCTTCACTTTTCCAAACCAATTACTCAGGCCCCATCACCACTTCTGGGCAGCAGGCTTGAAGTCTTGAAACTCATTATGTCAGGTTGAAAATGAGAGACAACAGCTGTCAGAGCCGGCATTTGAGGCCTTTGACTTGTTTCCATGTAGCAAAAAAAGCATGCTTGCAAGCTATACAATTGAGAGGATTCACCCTTTCTTAAACTAAGGGTCTGAGCAGCTCTGAGATAGAATTGCATTCCCCTAATCTGTTTTTCACAGAAACATACCTGTTTTATTTTTCCAGCAGCTATTGCAGCTTGTTTAATATCAATAATGGTACTGAAACAAGGCAGCCATAGGATTTCTAAATATAGGAAAACTTGAAGAATAACAGTTTATAAAGATTGATCAATATTCGCTTATTTTTTCTCCATCTGTATTAGATAAAGAAAGCATATGTGCAATCTTATATGATATTACTATAGACAATTGTAATGTTTCAGAGCTAAGGTGGAATTTCCTCATGAATCAAACATGAAAATGACTTTTGCAATGAAGCATGCACTGTCATTTTATTTATTTATTTTTTTTTAATTCAGATATAATCTTAGAATTTTTCTATCCTCTTAGCCTCAAGGCCTTTCCCAATTTCTAGTCTCTATATTTAATGGACATGATCCATTCAATACTTGCTAACATTTGTTGAATGCAATATGAAACACTCCTTGCATCCTATCATTTAATTTTTGCAGTAAGCTTTTATGATAAACATTAATATTACTCCCGTTTTTGAGATGAGGGAACTGAGACAATGTCAGTGAATAATTTATTGATGTAAATAGAGGAGCCAAGTTTTAACCCCAGTTCTGTGTAAGCATCTCTATGCTCTTAACCACCACTATGCTAAATCCACTAGGCTTCTTTCTTTAATCCAGCAGTTCTCAAACTTGAGCATGTCTCACAATCACTTGGAGGACTTGTAAATGCCTTCTCCAAAGTTTGTGATTTAGTCATTCAGAGACAGTGCCAGAAATCTGCATTTCCAACAATTTCCCAAGTGATGCCCATACTTCTGGTTCCAGGCCCATACTTTAAAAACCACAGTTAGGTCACCTCCCATCAGTGATATTATCATCTTTGTCTAATTGCTAAAGGCTTTAAAGGCATAAAACATTATCTAAATGCAAAGTACTCTGTTCTTTAGAGCATTATCTGAGCGAAGAAAGTGCCGTTTCATGGATAAACACAATATATACACAAGTATAAATGCACACAAGCATGTGCATACACACATACACACACACGAATAAATGATTTGAAACTTCAAAGTTCTGTTTCAAGGCTTTCGCTGCTTTGTACAGGTTGCTTGTGCTCAGGGGATATGAGGCATCTTCCTGTGATTGGCAGGTTAATATTTTAAGGACCAAGCTGTTTTTCTTAAACAGCATAGTGAGGTGCAAGGCACTGCGTGAGAATTCAGACTCAGAGAGATTACATGAAATGGAATTCACAGCTGACAGCGGTGGCTGCCAATGAAAGATTATTATTTCATAGGTATAACCCCAAGCTCAGGAGGGACTGGTAACTGTGATCAAGAAACTTAAAAAAGATTACATGATATACTGAAGGGGAAAAGAAGCAATGTCTAGCAAGAAACTCTTTTTAATAAAGATTATTTTTCACAGGTGGTACTCAATCTATAATGATAAGCATTCTTTTGAACTCTGTTAATTTATCACTATTGTTTACCTTCCCTCAAAAACTTTTTTTCTTAAATATCTGTTACAGAAATGCTAGAAATACCTGTGAGATGTTAAAAGAAAGGGGTGCTTATATGCTTCATTGCTCTTCATTGTCTTTATTCTTGCTGCATACATTGAAATTACTATCAGCCAAGACAAACAAATGTTTTAATTTTTGACACTTTACATGTTTATGTTAAAACATCAGCCATGGTTCCTCAGTGTCTACAGAAAATAAAAACAAATCTAAACTACTGTGTTAGGTGTACCAAACAGTTATTGAACTCTAACCAATGTGTCAGGGACTGTGGCAGGCACTGCCCTTAAAAATAGATATATTAGATTGTTTTCCTGCACTCAAGAGTCTCTGCCTAGAAGACTTAAGATCTCGTGTAGAGGATTGTTAAGAAAAGCTTTCTAGAGAAGAAGGAATTTGACTGAATCTGGATACAAGTAAGTGTAAGTTGACTTGATACAAGAGGAAAGATTTTTGGTCTTTGTTTTCCATCCATTCAACAGCTGTTTATTTATTGAGCATCTATAGGAGGCTAGGTGCTGTTTTAGGTTCTGGGAGAAGTGCGGGCTATAAGCTGTGGTGTCTGCTATTTGGGAATTCAGAGTTTGTTGGAGAAGATACACATCAAACAAAAGATGTCACAAATAATTACTTTATTCCCATCATAATAGGAAATGTATGAAAAGGAAATACAGGAGCCTCTGACAACACAGGCATCATGAGAGTGTGATCTAGTCCTCAGGCTGAGATCCAAAAAGAAGGAGAGTAATTGACTGGATAATGGGTGAGGGAGGAGGTTCCAGGTTGACCAAAATCTTAAGACATGAAAGAGCTTCGTGCTTCAGAAGAAGTAAAAGGAGACCCAGGTCATCAGGAGAGAAACAGGATGAGGCTGAAAGGCAGGCAGAGCCAAAATGGGGATGGGACCAAATAAAGCCACATAAGAATTTTAGGGAGGATAATAAATGTGGTTCAGCAGTCCTTGAGGGATTGAAAGTTCTATTTATTTTTTAATTTTTTCAACTTTATTGAGATATATTTGACATACAACGTTGTATAAGTATAAGGTGCACAGTGTTGATTTGATACATTTATATATTGCCAAATGATTAGACCATTGCATTAGCTAACATGTCCATCACCTCACATAATTAACCTTTTCTTTGTTGGTGAGAACATTTAAAATCTACTCTTAGCAATATTCAAATATATAACATATTATTATCAGCTATAGTCACTACTCCTTTTCCTTCCTAAAACTTAGATGAAACACATCTTTTTTCTTTTATTTAGAGGACTAACATTATTATTGATGGAACAAAGATCTTGAAGTTGAATTGATATCTATGTTTATGTGCTGACTGCTGGCATTTTCTCTTCTAAAGGATCCAGATGAAGCTTTAAAAATAAAATAGACATCAGACGCATTGAAATTAGTTGGTGCTTTTAAAACTGTAATTTAAGATTTTTGAGAGCTCAAGTCTTTAAAAAATGATCAAATGTAGTACTTTTTTCCTAAATGTGCCTCTTAAAGAGTGACTCTCCTTACTCTGATGTTGAAGTGGGTCCCCCAGTAAGACCCAGAAGCCTTTGCTTCTCAGCCATGACCTCCACCACAGGTGCAATGCCCTGTGTTTTAAAGACATGTTGAAAATGAGATATCACCTCACACGTGTTAGAATGGATAGTATCAAAAAGAAGAAATAGCAAATGGAAGTGAGAATGTGGAGGAAAGAGAATCCTTGTGTACTGTTGGTGGGGATGCAAATTGGTGCAGCCACTATGAATAATATGAAGGTTCCACAAAAAGTTAAAAATAGAACTACCATACCATCCATCAGTTTTACTTCTGGATATTTATCTGAACTAAATGAAATCACTATCCTAAAAAGATATGTGTACCTCTGTATTCATTGTAGCATTATATTTACAATAGCCAAGACATGGACACAACCTAAGTCTTCATCAATAGGTAAGTGGATATAGAAAATATGATTATCTATGTCTATCTATCTATCCATCCATCCATCTATCCAAATGTAAATTAGCCACTAAAAAACCCCAGGAAATTCTGCCATTTGAGACAACATAGATGGATCATGAAGGCATTATGCTAAACTAAACAAAATAAATTGAACAGAGAAAGACAAAAAATAGTGTATGTTCTTACTTAAATGTGGAACCTAAAATAATAAGAACAGCAACAAACCCCCCCTCAAAAAAAAAAAAACAGCAGAACTCATGGATACAGAAAACTGATTGGTGATTGCCAGAGGCAGTTGAGAGTGGAGAGTGAAATGGGAGAAGGTGTTTAAAAGACACAGAGTATATTGTATATTGTATATTAGAAAGTTGCTAAGCTTGGTGATCTTGAAGAAGTTGTCATCACAGGAAAAAAAAATTTAACTGTGGTGATGGATGTTAACTAAACTTATTGTGGTAATCATCTCACAATATGTGACTATCAGATCACTATGTTGTACTCTTAAACTAGAACAATAATAAATGTCAGTTATATCTCTCACCTCCTTGAACAGGGCAATGTTTTCATGATTGTCACATTTCTCCTTCACATTTTACTCTGTATTCCAAGTACATTGAATAGTTCTCCTCATCATAGCACGTTTTAAATACATGTATTTTAAAATTGGATTAAGTAATGAGATAATTAATTACAGGGTCTCACTTCCTGTTTAGCGATACCATCTAAAATATCTAGATATAAAAAGTCCACAGACCCCATTGTAGCTGTTCACTTCCAAACTGTTATATAAACAACAGAAACCAATGAATCTGTCAAAAGCACTTAGAAGCACTTTGTAAAGCATCCCCATGTGCACAGAACATGGAAAGTGGTACGAAGCTGGTTGAAAGCCAAAACCAAAACACAGTGATCTGATCTCGTCCCATCCAATAGTGTAAGCAGCTTTCCACTAGTCACCCTACAAAAATAGACTCAGGAGTTAAAGGTACCTGCTTATTTTCTAACTGACATTGGCTTTCAATGCTTGATTAATGGAGGGTACATGGCAAATACCAAACTGTGTGCCCAGAACTTTAAAAATCGAGGTAGTGGCATTTATTAGCCAGAACTACTTGAAATCTGGAGGAAAGGCACCTCAATAATACAAAGTACTTTCACAGATTTTGGCAACAATTCACAACAATGTTCACCAATTACCAAAAAAAAAAAAAATTACTCTCAGCAACATTCAAGTAGACTATATAGTATTATTAGCTGTAATCATTGTGCTAGATAGTTTTGTTATTCTGAATTTTTGAATACTATTATTATTTTTACTATGGCTATTATTAGTATTAATATTATTAATTTGGTTTCCTCGTTATATTGAAGAAATTTTTTTTTGAAAATTACACCTGTCTCATCTGTACTGAGGGAGACCAATACCTTTGCATTGATCTTTCAGTAGGCTCTCCTGATGACCCAGATGATCAACCAGAATTTGAGAATTGCTAGGCCTACATAGTTTTGGCACACAGCAGAGTTTCAGTTCAAGTTTATGAAGGAACTTATCAGCAGACTTTTTTTGAATGGAGCAATACCCACCTTAATTCAAGGGAGTAGCATATACTCTGGGAAGATTGCCTGTGTTGACTGAAACAACCTTCGTGTCATTGTGCCATGTACGTAGTAGGTGCCCAATTAAAATTTGTTGAGTGACTATTTTAAGTGTGAGAAGAATCACAAACACTTTGCAGTCATCTTGGACTCATACTTTTTTTTATACACCCAAAACGATTTATGGATTTCATGATCAAAAATATTTTTAAACGTAAACTAACATATTATTAGAATAAAATAGAAGTTTACATTATTATATATTTGTTATTACTTTCTGAATGGAGCCTTGATAACCTTTGAGTATTATTAAAGTCAAGTCCATAAGGAGGATTTTTTCCTATTGTGTAAAATTACCTTCTGAAAAGGAGATTGTATTCTGAACTCTCTAGAGGCATGTTTTTTGACAAGGTTAGAAGATAAGAATTCAACTTTCTCCCTTACTTACTTCTCTGCCTTTCCGCATTTCTCTCTCTGTGTTAGCACAGAGATTGTTGTCATTTTCCCACCTCCCTTGTGGTTGAATCTTCAAAGCTCTCAGATTCTCTTTTCAAATTGGCATATGCCTTTGAATTTTAATTTTCATCATCTCCCCACAAAATACATATATATTTTTTATTTTTTCTGGGTTGGATGCTACTTTCACATTAAGGCTAGAGTTTTGTTGTGAAAAGCAAACTGAATCAGATAGAAATAGACCTCTTGAAACCTTGCTCCCTCCTTTCTTACTGTTCTGTGCGCACTCTGGAGAATTTATTTTTCTGGTTTGGTACAAGTTATACAAACGATTGAAACTGTTCTTTTTGCTGAAGAAGATCAAGTGATGTGTCTCTCACCAGAGGTGCCTTGGGTAGTGAAGATACAGAAATTGCACTTTTTTGATAAGGGAAAATTTTGTGAGAACGTAGAAAAATTAGCCTCACTAATCTATGAGAACCCTTACTACAGGCAGAGGAACAAGTAACCTAAATACATTTTCATATCATTCATGAGCACTAATTGTTGAAAACGTAATACCTAGAGAAACAGCAGAAACAGAAATTCCTCCTTCTACAAGGTGGAATGACTACAGCTGATTGGAATTATCATCACTCAAGCCAAAGCTTTATATTGGTTATCTACTGCTACATAACAAACCACTCCAAAACACGGTGGCATAAACAAACAGGTTACTACACTCATGGTGGTTGGTCAGGAGGACATAGCAATAATAGATGCTCTAACATGTCTGGAGCCTCAGTTGGAAAGAATGGAAGTGTGGGGTTGAACTGATGGCTGGGGCTGGAATCATCTGTGGAATTATGCCACTTTATTTCTGATGCTTTGACATCTGGGACCTTTCTGATCCTGGAGGGATTGCTTCTCACAGGGTGAGTTAATTTGTAAAGATAGAAGACACGTGCCCTGCCCAAGATGCCTCTTTTACATGCAAACTAACTAATCCAGAGGCCATACCCCAACCACTTCCTTTATTAGATTCTTATACTTCCTGTCACAATTCTCATGCTCTCATACTCCAGGAATCTGTATCAGGCAAATGAGATAGCCCCTATGCCTCAGAGCCTGCAAAAAATATTCATACTAGCCAATCCTGAGCCTGCTTAGCCTCCCTTGCCTATGCTTTCCTGCAGAAACCACAATAAAGGTTCTTGTTCACATTTTTCCCACCCATCCTCTGCCTCCTGACCAACCTGATGCCTCCCTATGAGGCCACGCCCTATATAGTATGACCGACCATACCTCTTGTTTCTAGAGATTTGTGAGTATAAGCTGCTTTCTTTATGACAGTCGTGTCTGCGTGTCTTACCATACCTGATTAAAACAAATTCTGTATACCTTGTTTAAAACACTCTGTGTCTTCACTTGCATATTTTAGGTGATTGGTGTCAGCTGTGGGTCAGAATATCTTGCCCCTAGACTCTCTGTGTAGTTGCTATGCGTGTGCCAACTTGGACCTTCTCATGGTATGGTGGCTGATTTCTAGAACAAGCTTCCTGAGAGAACAAGGCAGAAGTGAACAATATTTTTGGGATCTAAGCATAGAAGTCACATAGCTTCACTTCTGTCATACTATATTGGTTAAAGCAGATACTAAGGGTCACCCAGGTTCAAGGTAAGAGGGATATCTACTTCACCACTAGATAGGAAATCAGTGTCAGAAATCACACTGAAAAAGGGTCATGTGGAATGAGAGAGATTATAGTGGTTATCTTTGGAAATTACCACATGCTCCCAAAGTTTTCACTCCCTGCATCACTCCTGAGTGGTCATGGATACCCATCTTGGAGGAAAACAGAAAGGACCCCCACACACGAGAGACATGCCAGAACCAATATACTTCAATTAAGAAATCTGGGGTCCAGAAAGACTTGAATTTAAGTTCTGGCTCTTCTGGCTTGTGCCATTGGGGAACTCAGTAACCTCCCTGAGCCTCAGCATTCTCATCTAGAAAATTGGCTTTTTAGTAGCATCCATCTCACTGGGATGTCGTGAAGAGTAAGGTCTCTCACATAAAGCATTTAGTGTAACATCTAACACATGTGAGTGTAAGCTGTTATTGTGCTGGTTGATGTTGCATCTATATTTTACTTCTTCTAGGTCTTGAACTTTGAAGGACAATGAGATATCAATCTCACCATTAATTGCAGAAAGTAGGATCATATTTGGTGAAAATGCAATAACTTATAGGTTTTATTAAGTAAAATAAATATAGTTTTTATTAAATAAAATTTATTCCGAGTGGGAAAAGTTCTGGTCACAATGCTTGGACTCAACTTCTAGCCTTGTATTTACTACTTTTGGGGTCTCAGGAAGATGACGACCTGGGCTTCCTTATTTGTAGGACATAATCAATCTTGGCTTCTTTGTCCTCCTGTCTTCAAATAAACTATGAATCTAGAAGCAACTTGTAAGTGGTTCACAGTTGTTTCATAATTATGTTAACCAGCTTGTCACAGGAATCTTGGTATAACAAAGTCAGTGAAGTTAAAGCAGTGTAGACGAGACCCAACAGCTCACACAGATACTGACTTGGGCCAGGAGCTGTGCCGAGCACAAGACCAGATTCAGGTTGAAACTGCATGATACCCTTGTAGGTGCCATTCTCATTCACAGCCTCATTCACATACCGTGGGTGAGAGAGCTGGCTCATGAAGTGTAACCTAGCAGAGGCCACACAGAATTTGAACTCAAGCCTCTTGATTCTACAGCCCAACCTTTATCCTCTGCACCACATTCTCTGTTTCTGAAAAGCCATACACAGAGTTGAGCTCTGTCAGTGTAGCAATGTAGTCCATCCTTGTTACCTAAAAACAACCAGGTGGCACTCAGAAGAGTGACAATGCTGCTTTTATAAAGGTCTTGAGAATGCCCCCTCTCATCACAAGAGGAAGTCAGGAGCACATGCCTTTTTAGCTGCCAGATGAGAGGTTGGGGTCTGCTGATTTCTTAACTAGCTTTATTTGTGTGATAGCAGCCCATGATCTGTCTCTCTATATCAGCATTCAACGATAAAATGGGTTCAAAGATAGCAGTGTGTTTGTTTAACAGGTAGATTTGTTTTAATTTTTTTTTATTAGGCACTTGAAAATCAAAGCCACCAAAAGGTAAATCTGTGACATATATGTGTGTGTGTATGTATATATGTCTGTATGTATTTATATACATAGATGTGTGTGCATCTATACATATATACAGTTGCCTTATTGTTGTGTTTACATATTTTAATAGCAAGTGAAGTTATTTTATTCATGATTTTAGAAGGCATTGACATGTGTAACTTCCCAGATTATTTTATTTATTGAGACATTGTGTGAGGAGATTGATTATGTGGGAAAGTTGTCCTACTTGACATAGTCATAATTGTTGAGTCATTATTGAGTGTCAACTGTGTGATGGATACTACACTAAACACACTCAGGGAGGTAAATACCATAAATCCCATTTCACAGAAGGAAAGCTGAAGGTCACACAGCTAATAAGGGGTAGAACCTAGAAGCCCTCCCTATTCTTGTTCACTGTGCTGCACTGACTCCCAGCACAGTTAAAGAGCAAGCTAGTGCTCTGTCAAACCCTGAGAGTTAGAAATATTCCAGATCTGAGGTTAAGCTTGGGAGACTTACAAAATTGACTTCACCCTCCCTCAGAGTTTTATCAAAAGCCTGTTTGGTGATTCAGGAGTTAGAATAATGATCCTGGAAGTGAATTTTTCTTAATGGAGCATACAGTTCAGTAGGGTCAACTTAAACGACCAGAAGTACAACATATGAGAACTTTTTCCTCTTTTCATTTTAAGTGGGCCCTTAACTCTCACTGGAGAATTTACTCTTTATGCCTAAAAGTCAATTGTCTATACTTCATGAAGAAGTGTTAACGTTAGTAGAGCTTGACTTACAAATGCACTGTGTTTCAATAGATGCAAGACATTTGATTGAATCAGAAGACATTTCATTACAGGGAGAATATTATAATTTATAATGAGGGATATCAAGGATGTGTCTACCTCCCCTCATGGTGTCCATAGACAGCATGGACAAGTGTGCTTAAAAACTACCAACTTGTTGACTTTTTAAAGTTCCATTGCAGAGGGCCTCTTTTTAGGTCAGTTGGTGCACAGTGTCTTATATTGAATTTGAACTTTCCCATTGTCCATGTGCATACAGTAAAGATGATTTTAAAGTACAAAACCTTAGAGTATGAGATTTGAAAGGAAACCTATGGGCATTGAGTGTGCATCTGTCAGTTAGACTTGATTGCCTTGTGTATTATGACAGGTATTGCCTCAGGCATTGAAGATGCTGGATGCTCTTTATACTTGTGAAGATCTGTGTAACATAATAATTTTACAAAATGATGAAATTTTAGTTTAACATAATAATCAAATTTTATAAAAATAAGTTCCTTCATATTAAAAAATAATAGGATTTTGCCAAGTATAGAATTGTAAGGTCAACTAATCAACTATGTGATCTGGATCGACAAATCTGGTCCTGTTACCTACACATAGTTTGATTTTAAAAATAATTTTTAAAATCTCCTTTTTTTTTTTTTTGGTCAGGCCAGGAAATAACTTAGGAAAAGGCAATTTGTAGTTCAATTCAAAGCTTCCTTAAAATTCTACATGGGTGTTTCTTGAGAAAATTGCTGACTAATGCAATTTTCTTTTGCTTGCTGGATTATTCTGCTGGTCACATTATAATCAGAAAAATGCAAAGAATGTTCATTGATGACCTCACCACAAAACATGATTCATTTATTTCATTAGCTGTTGGTGGCATATCTTCTCTCTCTGGTGTAGATCTGTCTTGTCAACCTTATATTGTAGGTCTGGCCTTTTGGATAACTACCTTATAGGGTGTCATGCAGGAAATACCTGTTAGGTACAAACCAGTGTGTATCACATGTCTCTCTATCCTAAAAGTCCTGTAATTTTGTAGAAAGTCTATAAAAACACCTGCTCACACAGTTTACAACTTACCTACTGGGATCCCCTAATGAAAGGCCAGGCAGTAGAAGTGGCTGTAAAATGGACACAGTGCCAGCATTCTAAAGTTGTACTTTAATGATCTCATTAGAAATATTTGAGCAATGACTATGTTGTATTTGCAGCTGGGGGATCACACTTCTGAAAGTGCTTATTGGCTCCAGGAAAAGCCAAATAAGTCTTGCCCATAGGAATGTGGTGTCTCTGCTTTCATGATACCTTCAGCTCTAACTAACATCCTCCACCCTCACAAACTTCTGCTCCAAATGCAGAATGAGTAAATGAGCCCAGACTTCTGCTGGATAAAGAGAAACATTAGGGTCTTTATGACTAGTCTGTCAACATTTGGGGCCTGTTCATTTAGTCCTTTTGGAACTATTACCCCAGGGTTTTCAGTAAATCTTAAGGATGAGACACTGAAACAGTTGCCTTGGACAAGATAAACAGCTGTGCCTTAACTGGCTTAACTGTGGGCATCATCAGTGGGTGTGTCTGCATCCCCCACTAAATAGAAACTGCCTCAAAGATAGATTTGAATGTGTCTGCTTTATCTTGGTATGCCTTGCTCAGCACACAAGTGAGAGTCAATAAATGATTGTTAAGGTGGACTTAATATAATTTTGGAAATTTGATCCTTTTAACCCAGTTCCTTCAATCATTTGTTTTTTTTCTTTTTTTTTTCATTCATTTAACAAATACCCATCAAGAAATTCACTAATTATTTGGGAAATGAAAATCAAAACCACAATGAGTTGTTACCTTACACCTGTTAGGATGACTATTATTGAAAAAAGGAGAGAGAACAAGTGTTGGTGAGGCTGTAATAAAAATGGAAGCCTCATACACTCCTGTTGTAAATATAAAATAATACATCCAGTATGGAAAACAGTAATGGCCCTTCAAGTCATTTGAAGGTATATCTGTTAAAATGGGGAGATAGGACCTATTCTAATAAACAGTTTGTTCACTTGATTTATAACTTTTAAATATTCATAAACCTAAAAATAGAACTATCATATGACACAGCAATGCCTCTTCTGGGTATATATCCTAAAGAATTGAAATCAGCATCTCGAAGAGAGACCTGCATTTCTATGATCATTGCATCATTATTCACAATAGCCAAGATATGGAAACAACCTAAGTGTCTCTGGCTGGATGAATGGATAAAGATAATATGACATATACATACAGTAGAACATTATTCAGCCTTTAAAAAGAAGGAAATAGTCCATTTCCAACAACATGGATGGACCTGGAGAACAGAACATTAAGTGAAATAAGCCAAGTACAGAAAGACAAATACTGTATGATCTCACTTATATGTAGATAGTCGAACTCATAGAAGCACAAAGTAGAATGGTGGTCACTAGGATGTGGGAGGAGGGAGGAAATGGGGAGGTGATTGTCAAGGGATACAAAGTTTCAGTTAAACAAGATAAATAAGTTATGAAAGTTCTCTGTACAGCATAGTGCCTACAGCTAACAGTAACGTATTGTTTAATTAAAATTTGCTGAGATGGTAAATCTTACGTTAAAAGTTCTTAACATAAGTGGTAATAAGAACTATGATATATTTATTATTATACTATAAAGAGGTGGGAGGAGATTTGGGGAGGTGATGGATATGTTTATGGCCTTGAAGATGGTGATGGTTTCATGGATGAATATGTATCCCAAAACTCACTGAGTGAGTACGTTAGGTATTTATAGCTCTTTAAAATGCCAGCCATATCCTAATAATGGTTTTACAATAATAACAATAATAATAATAATATAGAGGAACAAAGGCAACAAGAACTTCTTCTGTGCCAGGAACTTGGCGAGGCACTAAGGATACAGTGATAAGCAAGACAACATCGTTGGCCGAGTGATGGAATTCCACAGCATCCCCGATTGCCTTGTTAGAACTTAACCAAAAATCCCTGGCGACAGTCTTTGTACTCTTCCTTAAAAGTACATTGGCAGAGATGGAATGCAGAAATGTTTTCATTTCTTTTAGAAATTCATCCTTCCTGAAGATAGATGAGAGAACTTCCCACCACTCTATAAAATAATACGTCAAATCAAATGACACTACAAGCAACTAGCCAAAACACACTGACTTTTCCTACCCTGTAACCAGGCTCTCTCTAACCTTTGTGATACCTTAAGCAAAAATACAAGTGGAGGCCCACCTACTAGGTTTATAAAGATTTAAACATTATAAATAAAGTGAACAAACTGTTAATTAGAATAGATTCTGTCTCCCTACCTTGACAGATAGACCTTCATATTACTTGAAGGGCTAAATCTAAATTTAAGATTCTTGGATTCCTTGTAGTTTAAAGTCTGGATATAGAGGTGCTTCAGCCCAGACCAGAGGCTGCTCTTCCCACCTCAGGCGCATCCCCAACTGTGAAGGGCCTTGTGTGCCTACGTTTATTATACTCTCATATCCTGGAGAGTCACTGCATGCCACACAGGATTACAGGGGAAACCACTGCTTGAGTTTCCATTTCAGAAAGCCTGGATGGAGCCCAAGAGTTTGCATCTCTAATAAGTTTCCAGGCAGTGCTGCTGCTGCTGCTGCTGCTGCTGCTGCTGCTGCTGATCCACAGACCACATGTTGAAGACCACTGGGTTATACGTGATGCCTCAGATGTCCACTAGTGCCAATTCACACGCAGACTTTTGGAGCTGCTTGTCCTTTACTGGAACCATTTAAAGGGTGCCTATCATTTAGATACTATGTTGCAATAATAAAATAGGAAAAGAGCTTCGTTGGGCAAACTGCAGGCTTGACCACTTGCTTGGTATTTCACATAATTTCCTTCTCATCCTCTTGTTTCTGAATGCCAGTGATGTGCTGATGTGTAAATGGTTACCCGTGGCAGTTGGGAAGGCTACTACATTTCCTTACATTCTGCATTTAAATATGAAACAGCTGTTTAAGCAAATTATTTTAAGATTAGAAAAAAGTCTTCAAAACAAAATGCAATTAAAAGGGTGAAAGGTTTTTGTCATTACTTTTTGAGTCAAAAAATAGAGACTAATTTGTTTATGGGAAACTGGCTGAATTTCAAAGTCTTGTTGATGATTCATTTAATTTTTATTTTTAGAAAAAAGTTTTATCATCAAAAAATGATATAATCATATTTTACTCTCATATTACTGAAAATGACTTTGAGTCTGAATAGCATGTCTCTACCTCACATTCTCAGTTTTGCACTGTTAATATTTTCCATTTAAACAATATTCTTGTTAATTAACAGTCCAATTTTCTAATACTTATATACTGTGAGCAGTATTACCGAATCTAATTTGCTTGAGCTGAATTTTATTTTTCGATTAGATAAGTGCATTATTTTGGCCAGCAATTATATTTTTAAATAAAATATATTAGGATGAGGAATGGATGATTGTGAGTGAAGAAATAGCAGGAGTGACGGATTTATTTGAACTAAATTTTTTTAAAAATATTCAGGGTGCCAGGATGCAGGCAGAGAGCCCACCATCATGATTCACCGAGAGGCCGACAAGGACGAGATACTGGCAAGAAAGCACCCCTCAGGCAGCTTGTCAGGCCCTCTAAATATGTACTCCTGAGGAACCCTGAGTTGGGTCAGAAGTTAGGACAGGTTTGCCTGGCAGTGAGACCCAACATCGAAAGGGATTGATGAGGATTCTCCTGCTCTACCATGCTGATCCAAAGGGGCAACCTAGAGGTCATGGTTTGAGGATATGCCCTGTGTGCATGCCCCTTCCATGCCCTCTGAGAAGAGGTACACCTCTCCCCGTCAGGTGTGTCTGTCCTAGCTGTCTGCTCATGCCCTCCTGGCTTCTGTCATGCCATCCCTGTAATGCCAGCCTGCCCTAAATAAGCCCAGTGACACTTCTCTGTCCACCCCATGGTTTACCTGTTGAGTCCATGCAGTATGCTGGAATCACCAGAAGTCTAGTGTAAAAGGCTGATTCTGAGACTGCATACCCAAAGATTCTGATTCAATAGGTCTGCAGTGGGTTCTGCATTTTTTGTGTCAATCAATCAATCAATCAATCAATCAATTATTTATTTACTTACTTATGGTGGCATTGGTTAACATTTTTAACAACCATCTTGGCTGATTCTATTTCAGGAGATCTAGGGGAATGACCCTTGATTTTAAAAATGCCTTAAACCATCCAGCAAGAAGGAAAAGCCACAATCTAGAGGTTTTCCAGGAAAATAAAAATCAAATGGAACACTCTAGTACCCTTCTATTAGATTTTAATTGTCTATCTTACTCATGTCACCTCCCTGCTTTTAAGTCATTTCCATTGCACTTAGAATCAACTTCACAGTCTCTGCCATAATTCAGGGACCTTTGCAGAAGATCTTGTACCTAAATGCCCTCATCATGGGATGATGTATAGCGGAGATGGCTCATGTCACCCTCTTCTGGCTTCCCTCTGCCTGGAATGCTTATTCTGTCTGTCGAAATCCCACGCACCCCATAACTTGTCTTTAACATCATTTCCCCTGTAGACTCCAGCCCTATATACTCAGTTCCTCTATTCCTCTCATAGCACTCTATTACTGTTTTCCTCCATAGTAAGTATCAACTTAAAATTAAGCATTTATGCAATCAGCTGGTTACTTTTTGCCTTCCTCAATAACCTCTAAACACTGTAAGTGCTTTCTTTTGTATCGGTTTATCACCATAATCCCAGCACCTAGCCTGGCACAAGATAAAAGCAAGATAAGTGAATGAAGAAAGGAAAAGGGTCATGTTGATAAACCTTGCCAGTGTGAACAGGGTTTTGGAGTTTATCACATTGCTTGGAAGAGAATGTAATTCCCACCCCACCCCAACCCCTGTTTTGAAAGGTCCATCTCATCAGTTCTAATTATGTGTATTTTCAAATTCCCTTTTTCTCCATTTCAGAGCTGTCTGACCTGGGCTGAGGCTGACTTAGGGTTTATGGGAAGTCCGTTAAATGTGGAAATGGGAACTAAAAGTAGCCTTGTCCAGTATTTGATACATCTGGGCACATGGCCGAGTTTTTTACAAGATAAATGACTTAATGATTTCCACCAATCCTCATTCCAAGTCAGGGGGATTGATATGGAGATGGTCAGACCAGCTTTTGAATTGAAATCAATACTACTTAATATCTAAATTTCATTTTGAAATGTGACTAAGGAGAAGCTAGTGGATTTTTGTTAGCAGTAGATTTATTTTTAAAGTAATGATCCGCAGGGCTCCGATAGATTTTCCAATTACTGTTTTAAGGGAGGAGGCACCTGTTGTGGGTGACCCCACAAGCTTTTGCCTTGATTTGCATATTAAAGATGTTTTGATATTTTTCAAGTGGAAGATCAAAGTGTTAGGGCTCCATTAGTCACTATATTAGGAACAAAGATAAAAACATAGATTTTGCTTTAATTTGAAAGCAGTGGCCTTATCTTATATTTCATGTTATGAAGGTCTCGGGGAAGTCCATTTATGTTTTGCACGCTTTAATAGATTAAGAAAGAAGAAGATTAAGCAATTCTCTTGAATTAGTATCTTCAAAGAATAAATAAATGGAAAGCATCTTAATTAGGTATGGCAGTCCTTATTTCAGAGTAAGATGCATTTGATATTCATAACTAGAGGCAAAGCATATTTTTAAAATATACAAATATGTATAGTTCTTAAACATAATATTTGTGTTTGGAGGGTAACATTCAAATGTATCCATCAGTTGTAACTTGCTCCTTTCGGTAACAGTACTTGCTAATGCTGCTCTTCCTACCACTGCTAATGATAACGATCACAGTGATCTCTCCAATTTACTGAACTACAGTGTTTCTAATTTTATATGGGACACTTTTCATGTACTACCTCATTGTATAATCCCAACAACCCATAAGATGTAAGTACTAGTATTGCCCCTGTTGTCAGTGCTGGGATCCCATCTCAAACCCAGATCAGCTTCATTAGGAAGCCTCAGCTCTTTCAGCTCCTTCATGCTATATTTTGAATAGAAAAGAAAAATAATGCTTAAGTAAAGCAAAGTTTGGTGCTTGATCTTCTTTTATACTTTTCTGTCATGCTACCTTTTCAAGGGATTTTAAACCATTTTTGGGTAGTGCATGCTCTATAGGCTAGGTCTGTGGGCAGACCTCTTAAAGTAAATGCATCCATTTTTGGCCTCCGTGAAATTGAGTTAACCCACGTTTCCCAGATTGTACCCATTTCTACCTCTGGTTCTGTGAGCACATGAGGCTGGGAGGGCAGTCATGGCACAGACTTAAATATAGAAAAAAGGAAAACCATTGCTTTCCAGTTGGGGAGTGACAGGGGAGTTAGGGGAACCAGAGACTGGTTGGTTGACATTCCACTGTGTGGTGGACACTAACTGGCAGTGGGCAGCAGGAGCCCGGAAGTAGCCTGAGTGGCGACTGGAGCCACTTTGAGCATAAAGTTTCAAAGGCTTGAGGATAAATCTGCAGAGTGGGGAATTCACAGGTGGGTGATGGGAACTGACTCTAGTATTAGAGCGTTTCAAGAAGCAACTGACACTGAAGACGCCTGGAACACTTAAGAAGAATCCCGATACTCTCTTGGCATTGGCTGCATTCAGCCACTTTCTCTTCATCCTTCTCTAATGGGCTTCGGATTGATTTTGCTTTCCATCTTGCATCAGGACAGTTTTGGCCAAGTCTGTATTTCGCTGAGGGTATTCTAACAGAATTAAGAAAGATCGCAAGGAAGGAAATCAAATCACACTAAAATGAAAATTAGGTAGCTTTCAAGAATAGTCTTCTTCTTCTTCTTCTTCTTCTTTTTTTTTTTTTAGATGTCAGGGGGCAGCTTCTCCAGCTAAACAGTCCAGGATGCACCATTAGCTGGTGCTCATCCTCTCCCCCATCCCCACCCATCTTTATTTCTTTATGTCTATTAAGTGATTTGATGACACAATCAGTGTTTAAGATCCTAGGCTGTAGTATCTTCACACAGGCTTGGTTTGAACGCCAGCTTCTCCATTAATGAGAAGTTATATAACCTCTAGTATCTGCATCTCTGTCATCTGTAAAACGGGTAACAGCAAGTCCTTTATGGGGTTATTGTGAAGATTCAATGAGAGAATGCAGATTTAGCCCTCAGCACCGTCTCTAGCAGAGTAAACATTCAATAAATGGGAGCTGTTATTATTATCAGTGTATTGTTGTTTTTGTTGGAATGAAAGATCCTTATGGATCATGTGTAGAACCCAAGTTCATTCAATGACTGCTAGTATTTCACCCCATTTTCTGAAGACGGTCACTGACAACAGTTAGATGCATTAGGGCATTTTCTATGTTGGCATTGATTTTGAATTCAGAACCAAAGTCAAAATGACAAATCCCTTTATTTATTTATTTATTTTTCACTCGGGGTCAAAAGCCTTTCTTTCATTCACTGACTTGTTCAAGCAGGGTGAATAGTTATTGCATTTTCCCAGCACTTGTAAGCTTGTTACAAATGAGTTGTCGGCCGGATTTAAACCTCTCTTCCTCCCAGGAAATGAAACCGCACCACTTTACTGAGCCGCGACATGTACCTCATCATTTACCGCAGCTGAGAGCCAGAAAAATGTGGTTCTGTTCTCTTGACACTGGAAAGGTGAAATCATTTCCCCTCATATCTACCACTGTAAGATAAAGTATAAAAATGTATTTCTAGATTTTCACCTTTCAATGTGGGCTGCATTGCCTGGTGAGGGGAAATTTTATATATACACATATACATCGTTTCTATTTTATTTTAAGCCCTAACGTAAACATCTGTACTAGAATGTCATTTAACATTCTTCCAGCTGAGAGATGCTCAAACTTATGCTGTCCAACCACCAGAAATACATGTGTTGGAGGGGTGGCCTGACACCCTTTGCCTAAGAGCCAAGGGCCCTAATACCCTTCTCTCGGATTCTTGGTTGTCCCCAGGGAATTCTTTTTCCCATTGTAGTTTCACCTGCTACTTAGCAGGTGCTTGCTGATGCAGCCACATGTTTTTAGAATCTAGTGAAACAGCTTCATAGTGGTGAATCAGTCGCCTCTATTCTAGAATCCCTCCCCCTCCAGGTGGCTGGTCCACTGACTGCCCTGATCTCTTTCCCAGGATCCCCCAGACCCACCGCCCCGTCCCTCAATCCTTTAACTAAAGTGTTGACCTCTCGTATGGCAGGAGACATGGTTCTGTAGCACCAGCTTCCGTTCTTCGTGGCCAGTGCTTTTGCCACCCTGGGTAGTAAACAGGTTGAATATACCCCCGATCCTTCTTCTTGCACAACAGACTTGGCTGCCTGTTAAACCTTGAGTCAAAATTCTTACCCAGATAGGATCTCTTTCTCCTTTCTTGGAAGGTGAGGTGGGCTCAACTTTCAAACCCTCCTGGGAGGTGAGGGAAAATGTTTCCTTTCACCCTTCTAGTACATCCAAGAAAAACAAAGCAGTGAGATTTTCATGTTAAAGTTGTCTCAGCTTCCTTCCAGATTTTGTCACAGGGCCTTGTAGTTGGTGTGTTTCCTATTGAAATAGGATGCTTCTCCCTTAGCCTCCTTCTCGTGGAGCAGTGAAGTAGAATTGTTAGAGAGGAATTGTATTAAAATGGTGAGAACTTGATCTCTATTGAGTGTGGGACAAGAATAGAGTTCTAGGGGTGGTGGACAGGATGACAAATGCCATCTGTAAATAGTCAGCAGATAGGTGGGGCGTGGTCAGGTTAGCATGCTAGTAAAACCCCAAATTCAAACGAGGCAATGTAGGGTAAGGGTCTTGTTTAACAAGTGGTACAAATATTGGGAATCAGGCAAAAGGGCTCTGAGGGAGGGAGGAAGTCCTTTCAATATCCTCTTGGAGCATTGTTTAATGGGCCCATCTGCGGGTTCTTTAATTATCGGAGGGAATGTGCTTTGGTTTGACTTGCCACACAACGTCACACCATCAATTAAAGGCTCAGGCTTGGTGAACTTACGTGTTAACATGTAGATGTTTGTCTAGGAGAGAGAGTTTCTCTCCCCCAGGGAAATGAATTTATGCCTTCTAGGACATAAACCAGTTTTGGATCTTTAACAGTGTTATTCCAAGATTCTTTTTTCCCCCCAAAATGACAATACATATCATTTCTTAAATGTTCTTTGAGCCAGCTTTACCTACTGTATTAGTTTCCTCAGGCTGACATAACAAATGACCACAAATTGGGTGGCTTAACACAACAGTGCTTTTTTGTGTCACAGTATTGGAGCCCAAAATCACATTCTCGCAGTCCAGAAACCGAGGTCTTGGCTGGGCCATGGGCTCTGGGGAGTCTGTAGGGGGGTCGTCCCTTACCTCGTCCCAGCTCCTGACGGTGGGTCCGCAGTTCCCGGTGTTCCCTGGCTTGCAGCTATGTCACTCCCGTCTCCGCCTCTCTTGTCACCTGGCATTATCTCTGGACCTTCCTTTTGCTTTTTTTTTTGGAAAGACACAAGTCATAGGGTCCACTCCGCTATGACGTTACTTTAACTAATTACATCTGCAATGACTCTATTTCCAAGCAGGGTTGCATACCGAGGTCCTGGGTGTTCAGACTTCAACATAACATTGTGGGGAACAGTTTCAACTCACAGCAACCACCTTGCTTGTTTCTTCATTAAGGAGTTAATTGAAATCTTCAGTATATGTTCATTCTATATGAGTCATGTTTTTAATATTTTGAAAATTATACCTTGACCATTGTGAGAGGCAGCTGAGGTTAATAAGAAAGTTGGAATGGAGGGCAGCAGCTCGATACTCTCCTGGATGTGGGATCTTTGGACAGTGACAGGAGAGGAGGAAGAGATGTCTCCCACTGCCAGGTCAGTTCAGCAGGTGTTGGAAGATGCGTCCCTGGTATCCCATGCACATACTCCCCTAAAAAACTCTTGATACAGGAAAGGGTTTTGAACACCATCACTAGATTATTGTGAGATTTGTTATGGAGTATGTATATATGTGATAGACTTTTTTATAGGTAAAATGACCCTGTGGGTTTTAACAAATTCACAAATTGTAATGCCTTGCCCCATTGCCCTGCCTGTCAACCCTCCAATCCTCACAGCTGGAGAGGCTAATTTAGCTTGATCTCTGCCATACCTGCACCTCTGTAGGACCTTCGCCAGGTGGCTCGGTTTAGTTCCTTTCCCCTGGACCGCACTTCTCATGACTGTGAATTTCGTACTCGGACTCCTGGCTCAGATCTTTGTGGATGTTAATCCTTGTATTCTTTGGCTTCCATGGCTTGGTCTCCATGTTCCCTGTTCCCAGACCTCCCAAATATTCACTACTAGTACAGTGTTTCCCACACATTAGACACAAAATAACTATTCGGGTAAAGTCACAAGCAAGTTATGGCTGGTCCAGATGCTACCAACAATCCACCTGATTTTTTGGATTCTTATCTTTGTCATAGATCTTTATGAATTGCCGGTTTCTTTTGGTGGGCTTTTATTGCTCTCTTGAACTGGCCCAGTCTATTCTCTGAGTTATGGTTCTGACACCTTTCTGAACTTCGAATCACAGTCTATTCACAGACTAACAATTGCCTGTGTTGTTAATCTACGACCTTTGAAATGAGCATCCTAAAGCTTCTCTTAACAGGAATATATACTTGCAGAAAGCCAAGAATCAGCTCAGAGAAAAAGGCCAGTTTTCCTTTAAGACTCAGAAGTTTTGACAAATTTTCTTCTTTAATGATCTTACTTTGTTTAAATTAAAATATTTTACTCCTTGGTCCACTTAGAAGCTTGATGAGTTAGTTAATTAGACCCACATATATTATTATAGACTCAGAGATTTAATTAAAATGTGCTAATGTATTAAATCAAATGTGCATCATTGCTTTTGTAATTTTCCCCATATTTAGGTGGAGTGAATAAATGGTACTTACCATAACTTTGAGGGCGTTGTAGAAACTCTAAACAAAGTAGCAATTAGATTCTTTGTTTGTTACATAGTATCTTAATCTGCAGTTTAAGATTTAGCAGTTGGAAGTCTAATACAGTAATTATTTTGAGGCTTTTGACAGACTAAATATTTACAAAATTATAATTTAGTGTGGGAATATGCCCTGTAGTTGTTAGCATGTCAAAACATGTTAGGCAGCTCTACAACCTGTTTTTAGTATCATAACCCAATTAATGTGTGAATTAATTTTATAAATACATTTGTACTCAATGCATAATCAAATGTGGAATTGAAACAGTTTTTCAGACAGTTGATGTCTAATGAACCTAGGTGATATGGTATCTAGTCAATTGTATCTTTGACCTAGAATAACAACAGCTTTAATTATTAAGTTATTACTCTTACTACATAGTAATTTGACAAGCATTGTGCTAAGTGATCTACATATATCATCACATTTAATCTTTGGCACAAATTTACAATGAAGGTGTACTCTTTTAATACCTGTTTTATAGTTTAGAAAACTGAGGCTCAGTGAAATTAATTTAATCTCTAAGTAATTTATTAGGTACCATGAAGATGATCAGAAGCAAAGGTTGGACTTTAACCCAGAGTTGCCTGATACTAAAGCTCATATTCTCTGCTACTTGTCACTGCCCTTTGCAGAAGATGCTGTTAGTGATATATGTTGTTATGCTTCTCTTATGTTTATAGCTCATTCACATAGTTTCATTATGCTCTGTTTCATTTCTTTACTAAACAGAATTATGACTACCCAAGCTATCTTAGAGAAATACATTAAAAGTTTAATGATTAAGAAATATGCATTTTTATACATTTTTATGATAGTGGCTTTTTTAAAAAAAGTAAGAGATTTAGGATTAGAGAAAGAAAGAGAAGTAAATTAATTTATTTTGGGCATCTACACTATTCTAGATGTTAAACTAGACACTTCACATATTAAATGACTCGAAATCTTTAATTCTTTATCCAAACCCTTCAAGCCAGATTTTTTGAAAATTTAGAATTTTTTTAAATTTCAGAAGGGTAATACAATGCACATATCCTGGTAGGACCTTGGGCAGCACCCAACATGCACATTTTTTATGTCAGCTAAACATCTGAGACATAAACATCATCCTAAATGGAACAAAAAGACTATCCGTAGTCTTGTCTTGGTTCTGGTCACATTTTGATATCAGGAGAATTCATGTCAGGTCAGATTTGCTACCAAATAATTTCTGAAAACCTTTTATTTTTTAGAACTGTTGATTTCAGACTGTGGATTGTGGATTTGTTTTATCCACTCACTATAGGTCAGGAAACTGAGGTGTAAACAGTTTATATGACTTATTCTTTGGTTACACGGCTCACAAATAGTGGAGCAAGAATTTGAACCTAGACCTTGTTCAAGTGAGAAGGTTCCTATTTGATTTCCATTGGTCTCTTTTTGTAAATGTTCTTCAGGATGCAGAAGGAAAAATAAATAGTTTCCTCCAATACCATGCCTCTTTGGCCTCAAGACATGAGGTAGAGAAGTAAATCCAACCCTCACTCAAGTGTCTCCCTAGTGGGTTCAGTGATGTGAGCATGAGATCAGTACTATGCAAGGTCTTGCTGACCTCTGATCCTGTTACCATCCTGCCTTGCTTGTGCTCCCTCATCCTCTGTGCCTTTCTTGTTGACATGCCAACCCTGCAAGAGCACATAGGCACTTGGGCATACATGGATTCTTTAAATTATGGCTTAAGCTTTAAATTAGCTTGGACATTTAGTTAACCAGTATGGGCTCTGGTATTTTCTGGGTCAAAGTGTTTTGTATCTCAGTCACCTTCTGTTCCCTTTTTCTTTCTGAGATATTGCCTGGGTGTTGGAATCGGGAGTATGGCCTCAATCAGTGGTTCTCAAATTTAAGATGTTTACAGATCACCTAAGATGCTGTTAAAATACCTTAAATAGGTCAGTAGGTGTGGGGCAGTCCTGAGATTTTCTCACAAGTTGTCAAGTGATGCTGCAGGTCCATGGACCACACTTCTAGCAGCCATGACTTACGTGGCTGAATCGGGTTGTGACAAGGAGGGGTCCTCTGTCCCTTGTATCTCCAAGGCAGAATTCCTAACTTACCAGTTCACTGATATGGGTTCCTTCCACTCACCTGGGCTTGGTGTTAGAATTTTTGATTAGTATAACTTTATCCTGGTCTCTCTTGCTTGGTAAAAATTCTATGAAGCTCTATGACTGGATGGGTCCATGTTGGCTCTTATTTATTAAAGATCCCCCAATCATTGTGCTGCCCTATAGAGCAAGCATGTTGCCCTACCAGTGGCTCTTGACTTAGAGTCCATGCCACTCGAGAACTGAGCATGCTTTGAGTTGGTAGACCAAACCTTCCATCAGAGCACAGTGAGGCACATGTTTAATTTGATGTGACTACATTCCAGGAATTTATGGGAGACTTGCAAGGGAGCCCTTTCACATGTATCAAGGAGTCCCAGAGCTCCCTGCCCCCAGTGTAGACCTCAGCTTACCTAAAGCACCTCCCTACCGCAAAATACAGAATTGAATTGTTGCGACAGAGCATAAAGCATAAAATATTCACTACATGGACCTTTAAAGAAAAAGTGTGCCCACTCTGATCTGTATCATGATATACAAGTATATGTTGATTCTCTAGACATGATGTTTGCTACACTAACTGAGAACTTACCTACACAATTCTATTTTTAAATGGAAAATCTAAATAATACCTAGGTCCTTCTCTGCGTTTCTTTTTTCCTGTAAATTTGGATCTCTTACCAAGCAGATGCTTTGTGCAGAGTAGGACAAAGATCACATACACAAGAAGGCAGAGGAGAAAAGCACATTAATAACTTTTAAAATACTGCCCCCATTTATAATAGAGTCTATCGCTGCCCCCAAATGTGTCTCATTTTAATTATAGACACAAAAACATTAACCCTCTAAAATACATTTAATCTTTCAAGTAAGTAGAGCTCCATTATTAAGTGTTTAATGAGTACCGCATTAGGAATTTGAGTGAGGAGAGAAATCTCACTGTCAAATCTATATGTTATAAAACCTACATATATTTTACACTTTACATTTATATTTGTTTCTAATTTCTGTTTTCTCCTATTACCATGGATCTCTAGGTGGCATATATTCTTTTAGCAGATACTCATTTTTTATATCAGATATAGTAACAAAATTATATTACCTACCTAACTATTCATCTATCTGTATCTATGTCTTTCTATTTTTCTACCGATCTACGTACCTATTTACCTACTTAAGGGTTTTATATTTGTTTTGATTGACAATTATCATTAGCATTTTCTATATCATTCAATATCAATTAAAGCTTTTTTAAGGGCTTTATAAAATTTTCATATATATATATATATATATATATATATATATATATATAATGAGATTCAGTGTCAGGTAAAGCACAACTCTTCTTGTTATTCAATTCTTTCAGGTCCATTGGCTTGTCTTATTCTTTATTTCCTTCCGTGAAATATAGAATTCTTTTTTAAAACTTGTATTTAAATTAATTTTAAATCTACAGGAAGTTTCAAGAATAGTACAAAGAACTCTTTTGTATTTTTTGCCCATATTCAGTTTTCTTTAATATTTGCTGTATTTGCTTTATCAGCCACATTTATGTATGCATTATTTATTTTTTATTTGAGAAAATAGTGTTATGATTTATCTTTATTATTTATATGTTCACCTAAGAGTAGATTACATACATCACATCCCTTAGTAAGTCAGAGTTTACTTTCTAAGAACTAGGATCTTGCTCTTACATAATCATAGTATATAGTTTGTAACTTCAGAAAATTTTGTAATCATATAATATTTTTATCTATTCTTTACTCCATATTTCAATCTTGTTTAAATTTTCCCAATATTGTCTCATTAATATTCTTTATAGCATTTTCCTCCAATAGAGGATCTAGTCTAAGATTTTATATTTGTCCTCTTTAATCTTCTTTAGAACAGTTCCTCAACCTTTCTTTGCCTTTTGCGATATTGATACAGGTCAGTTATTTTCTATAGTATTCTGCATTTGGGGTTTGTAGTTGGTTCCTCATAAGAGAGATTCTAGTTATGCATTTCCAGTGAGAATACTATGTAAGTAATGAGTTCTTCCCAGTGCATCGCATCTGTGAGCACATGATATCTAGTGGCCCTTCATAGATATTATTAATTATGGCAATAATAAGGGTATTTTCCAATTTTTCTACTGTATATTCAGTACTTTTCCCTTGCATGTAAGAGTCAGTCCCTTAGAAAACCTTTGAAATCATTATTCTTGATGATTCTAGTCTGAACTAAACTTCATCGGGTTGCAACATAATGAATTTCTAACTCTCCCGCTCCACATTTATCAGTTGATACTCTAAGATGAAGAAGAGGTCTCACTTTCCTCTTATTTATTTTCTCTGTTTGTTTTCAATATGACCCATGGATCTTATTTATTCAATAAGGTAAAATACCTTAGTGACCTTAATTATTTTGATGCTAAATTTGTCCCAGACTAGTCAATAGGAGCCAGTTGGTGATTTTGTGTCCTTTCGATATGTCATCATTATTCTTTAAGCATATATATATTTTTTTACTTTCTTGGACAAGATGTTCCAGCTCTGGAGGCAGACCTTGTTCTGTTAGTGAGCAATGATATTTAACAACCAAAATCTTGGTTCCGGGTGACTCGTCATTAATGGGGCATTACTGCCTCTAAGCCTGTTTAGCAGATATGAAAAGGAAATATAAGTATTTCAAACCTAATTTAATCCCATAGGTTTCTTACTCTGACAAATCACTGATTTATCTAGTTTGATAACTAGTTTGTTATCTAGTATGATAACTGATTTTTGTAACAAAACAGATAATTTATCACACTTTCATATTTCACATATTTTAATTTTCCTTTTTTGCACTTTGAGAGCCCTGATCCCAACATTAACATATTTACTTATTTGCTCAGTTCTACAATTCATGTAAAATAGTTTCAGAACCATACCTCTATAAGAAACAAATTTTCTAAAAAGAGTTGAAGACTTGATTGCAGTTCTATTTTTACCACTGGACTGAAGATAAATGCCAGTATATGGTGTTTAAAAGTTACTGAATTTGATTTCTTTGTTCCCTTCATGTTTTTGTTATCCACTTAAAATGAAGTTGGGTTTGTTTCTGTTTGTATTTAGTTTTAGGTTTTATCTCCGTTCTTGCTGATTGAATTTTATTTTTTAGCAGATACAGAATATTAACATGATTCTAAAAAGATATAATTTTGAAGGGTCACTCCATTCCTTATGTCTTTTAACCTGTAGCTTCTTTGCAGCCCTTGTTAGGTGACTGAATTCATTAGTTTTTTATTTACTCTTCCTATATTTTTTTTTTTTTGCAAAAATAAGTATAGATTTCCCTACCTACACAAAGGTAGCATATTATTTATAATAACTTCTACCTTGCTCTATCTACTAAAATGAACCTTGAATACCTCTCCCCTGTGCAGTTCATGGAGCTCTTTCTTCGTCTTCCTAGGGATGCTGGGTTTCCCATGTGTGTTATATACCATACTTTGTTTGACTAATCACCAGTATTTGGGTACTTAAGATAATTGCTAATATTTTGCAGTTATACATAATGCCATAAGGAATGAACTTGTGTATATATGTATTCGTACTGTTGGAGGTGCATGTTCAGGTGTAATCTCAGACATGTGATTGCTGGGTCAAATAATAAAAGAATGGGAGTTTATGATACATAAGCATATTCTCCTAAGTTTAGGTGGTACATTGGAATTTCCACTATCAATGTATAAGATTGTTTCCCATGGTCTAACCAAAAATCTAAACTGTTGAGCTTTGAGTTTTTGCCAATCTTTCATTGAGACTTTTCAATTTCTCTTATTAAAAGTGAAATGGAACATCTTTTCATATGTTTAATAACCATTCTGAAATATTTTTGTAAAGTACTTTTTTGCCTATTTTCGATAACATTTTAAAAAAAGTCTCAACATTTAAAAATTATAACTGTTAAAAATAATAGGGATATCACTCTAAATATCTTCTAATTTTTTATTTGTGCTTTGACTTTGCTTATACTGTTGTTTCAATGCAAAACTTTATTCTTTTCCAGCTTTATTGAGATATAACAATCATATAAAAAACTTTTATTATTTCCATGTACTCAAATGTACCAAGCTATTTTTTTATTGCAACTGAATTTTGATTTATAAGTAAGAAGCCTTTCTCTATACCTGGTTATGAAAGGAATCAGCATATTTTCTTCTAGAACTTGTAGTTTTATTTTTTAAATTTATTCAAGTTTTCTGATTTTTCCCATGATGTTTCTACATACTTAAGGACATTGCTAGCTATTTTGTACTTTTTATTATCATTGCAATTGAAAAATCCTCCCATCAAATTTTCTTATAAATTATTTTTGATACATAAGAAAACTATTGATTTTTACAGTTTTGGGGAACCATCTAACTTGTCAGCCTCTTTATTTGAGTACCATGTCAAAAAAATAATGTTTTTCTAGGAATGTATTTATATTATTTTTTTCTCATTTTTATGACTTTTATATTGTTTCTTGATTAATTGCATAGTCATAATGTAATTATGTGGCATTTATTGTATTGAAGAAAAGAAAAAATGAATCATAATCTCTCTTGACATTCATGTTAACATTTACTGTTAAGATCCTAGTTGTGACAGTGGAAATTTTTATCTTTTTTCTGACTAAAGAGAATGCCTGTGTTACTCCATCATTAAGGATGTCAATATCAGCTTATATCTGTTAAAATTAAAAAGAAATTTTATACCTATACCACCTATATTATGCCCCACAATTAGCATTTATATGTTTTTTAAAAAAGATCTATAACTCCGTGTTTTTAAAATAAATTTAGAAATAACTATATCTGAAGGTGTTTTAGAATTTGTGTGTTTAAAGACAGAGATAGATAGATGTTATATACAAGTATCATATGTTTATTTATTATCAGATACTATTTATTTATTTTTATAAACATGTCATTTTTATATTACATGGGTATGTTGGTGAATTCTTTTCAAAGGCGATTAATACCATAGAGTAGAATACTCATTTCTCCATTATTCATTCATTTCTATATCATTCATCTACTATTCATCCAGTAAATATCTCCCATTGGTATAGTAAGTATTGAGCACTCAGCTAAATTCTGGGAAGAAACAGTTTTTACATTGTAACCCCTGGAAGGCTAGAACACATGTAATTTTGCCTTTCATAGTGAATTTCTTTTTTATGGACCTATTTCAGTACTCATCTACAGACATTTACTTTTTCTGCCCCTCACCAAAGCACTAATGGCATTTTCTTAAGTGGAAACAGATAAATAGGAAACAAATCCTAGCAGTAGATGCTGCATTTTTCCAAGAGTCTCATCAAGTTTTAACTATGTAATTTCATTTACCTATAATTCAGAAGGTACATTGTCTGTTTTATGGGAAAAAAATCTGTCATACAGGGAAATACATAATGTCCATGGAGAAACATTAAATTTGTCACTGTGAAGACAAAATTGCTATGTATTAATCCATCATTTGTTTCCCTACTTCACAGTCATTTAATGAAAATCATGATGGCTCCTGGTATAACAAAGTGATCCCTAAAACAAAACAGAGAAGTTTTAATACTTGTATATTTCACATTGAAAGAGTGATGAAAACTTCACTTGAGATGTTTATTTTATCATTTCCACAAGCATAGTTAAAATTATAGCTGGGGGAAGTAAATCACCATATGCTCTGTAACTTCGAGGCTTAAACTCAGAACCTTGAATGTTGACAGAATTAACATATTAATTTGAGCTTTCCCTGGATGTTTCAGTTTAACTTTTGATAATTTCTTCCAAAGACTTAAAAAAGCTTTTCATTTAAAATGCATTACTTAGGGAACTTTTTTAATGATTTCACTTCCTTTCATTTAACAGGCAAAATAAAATTTCTTTGAAAAATGATATCTGCCAAGAATTTGATTATTGAATGGAGATCAGTAATTCTTAGATGTGTGGGACATCTGTCAGGAATTTTGGAAAGGAATTGTCAATTTCATTTATGTGATTTATTTCATAGGAAAACTGAAAACACAGTACATCAGGAAGTAAAACTGAAGCTGTATTTTATACCTACCATCAACATGGGAAAAATTGGGCAACTTGTGGTAGCATCTTAAATGCCCTGCTCCTTTCTTTGCTCCCTCCACTCCTCCCTACATACCCCTCCATTTGTCCTTCCCTAGTGTACAACTATGGTGAGATTATTCCTTTCTTCACAAATCCACCACAACTTCCCAATGCCCGCTGGAAGTCCAGGTGCCTTAGATCTGCCATTTTAAATCCTGTACAGTCAGCCTAACTCTAGTCTCGAAACTCACATCCTGACACTTATGTAGCTTCTGTGACTCTTAGCCTCTGGAAGCTACATATTCTTACCTCTCCCTGTGCATGTCAACTCTAGGCCCTTGTGCCTGTTCTTTCCTCAGCTTGTAGCTCCTTTTAAAGTTTCCATTTCTATTTGCCCAAGTCCACTGTAAAACAGTCCCTGATTCTTCCAACTAGAGGGGACCCAATACATGTGCTTTTTATATATTCTCATATATACAAGAGAATTTATGTTATACATATTATTTTTTATCCTTTCCATTTAATTGTATAGCAAAAAGATCTTTAAATATCAACTGAGCACATATACTTCCTCTTTATATTTGAATGTAACTGTCCTTATTGAACTATTTTGAAGAATAAATGAGGATTGCCAGAGCTGCTTCTCCTTAATGAAAGATGAAACTTAAAGTCTTAGAGAAAAGGTTTTGAATGAAGCCTTGGAGGGAACTGAGAATAAGGCCACACTGTTTTTTAGTTTTTAAACAGCTCACTTTGTATTTTAACAGCCACATGATACCGTATCATATGAGCACACCATAATTCAGTTAACCTAACCTCTTTTAGTGGATATTTTAGTTGTTTCTAGTTGTTGTTGTTGTTTAATCTATTACAAATGATGCTATTTGTAATAGAAAACGCTCTTAACTGTTTATATTGGAGAACTTTTGCAAGGGTTATCAGTAGCGTTAATTACTCGCAATGAGATTGTTTTCTATCTTAAATTATAATTATTTATAATGGTGTCTCTTCACCACCATCCCCTCTCCCAAAGCCCTGCTGACTTCTTGACAATAGAATGAGTCATTATCATATTTATCATCATTATGTATTGATCAGGCTCCATGCTAAGTATTGTTTAGATGTATCTCATTTAGTCTTCAGAACAACCCTAAGGAGTTGGGTATTATTGGGTATTATTTTCATTTCACAAATGAGGAATCTGAAGCTTGACTAAGTCAAGTAACTTGCAAAAAAAAAAAAGGAAAAAAGAAAGAAAAAAGAAAAAGAGAAAGAAAGAAAAAGAGAAAAAAGAGAAAGAAAGAGAGAGAGGGGAAGGAAGGAAGGAAGGAAGGAAGGAAGGAAGGAAGGAAGGAAGGAAGGAAGGAAGGAAGGAAGGAAAGGAGGTTGTATTTGAATTCATATTGCCAGGTTGCGTCTGAACACACTCCTAACCACTGTGCTCTCCTACATGCAGCCAGCCCATGGGAGATGTTTGCTGGGTGATTATGCCTGAAACAAAGCAAAAGACAAACTTGCACAACAATCAAAATAAACATTGTTTATATAAAGAAAAAGTATTTCTTTCTTCAGCTACAAATTGTCCCAGCAATTCTATTGGTTATTTTCCTTGAAGACATTTATCTTGTGGAAGAACTCACAGAAAGAAAAAAAAAAGATCTGTTTTGTGTTTGGTAAATACCCATGGTTCCATTTGTACATCTCTGAATAAAGAATTTATTGACAAGTTTTTAAGAGACATTTTAACAGCATTTATTTGATTTTTTTAAAATAGAAGCCATTTATGATTTTAAATTTTTACTGAAAAATTTATTTATGAGCACATATTATATGCCAAATGTTGTATTGCCAGCTGGAGAGACAAGCAAGAGTAAGAAATGCAGTCTAAATAAATATGTAGGTGCACAAGTGATTATGAGTGTCCTGCAGGGATTATTCTGGAGAGTCAGGGAAGGCTTGGTCACATCAACATGGCAATCACATGTTCAAAGTCATAGTTAACCCAGGTCGAGGAAACGTGTGGTGGGTTAGAGGCAGCAGCAATGCCGTGTGCAAAAGCGTGATGCGAGTGGGTGCTGGTGCATCTTAGGACCCAGAGGAATGCTTGTGATCGCAGCACCAAGGATGAGGAAAGTGGTTCAAGGAGAGGCTTCTATTGGGCACTGTTGATAATTATTCTTTAATATAATAGCTTTATCGACATGTAATTCATGTACCACATAATTTACACACTTAAAGTATACACATCAGTGGTTTTTAGTATATTCACAGAGTTGTGCAACCGTCATCCCAATCAACTGCAATGTTTCCATCCACCCAAAAGGAAACCTAGTACCTGTTACTTGTCATAAAATAAGCTCTATCTTAAGACAGTGGAAACATGAAATTATATCTTGGTTATTGTTATTCTTAAAACATTCAAATCTCATGCAATAGAATTATCATAAATGGCCAAAATAATACATATTTTTTTCTTTGAGGAAATGATAATGCCAGCACTTTCAATGCTTAATTTTTGTCAACATTATCAGAGCATGTATGCTTAACATATTTTATAACTTCAGGTAAAGAATAAGCAGGTTTATGTAGATTTGTTATACTTTACAGTATTTGTTAAATAATGAATAGAAATTGGTTTAGGGATAGTAGGTAGGGATATTTTTGTGGTAAGCATTTGGAACTATTTCTATTGAAAGAAAGAAATGGGACAAAGTTACCTTTCAGTAAATATGTTTAATTGTTTTAAAATATAATACGCAGTGTAATCTTGCCTCTTTCCTTTCTTCCTTTTCTTTGTCCTGCCAAAATATAAAAGTAGAGGTAGAATCAGACAGTAATTACTTTTCTTTCCTTGCTGTATGAGAAACTCACTCTGGAAAATAATCTTCTGCTGTCAGATTACTCTGAATTGCACAGTGAAAATGTAGTTCAGCAGTGCGCTTTCCTACTCCGGCTCCCACGTCTGTGTTCCCCGCTAAGCTGCTCATCCTTGTTCCCTAAGCACAGCACAGTGGGAAGAGCTCAAACTGGGAATAGGGAAGAGCTGAAGACAAACAGAATTTGAACTGTGACTCTGTGACCCCCGCACCGTGAGACTTTGGGCAAGCTCTTTAAACTCTCTGAGCCTCCATTTCCTCACCTGTGAATTAGGAAGGATGATACCTTCTGAGTTGGGACTCTTGGAAGGGTTAAATTAGATAGCACATTTAAGCATCCAGTAGTGTACCTAACACACAGTAGGGGCTCACTAAATGATAGTTATTAAAGAAGGAAGTTTTTTACTTCCAATGACACAAATGGTTCTTTAGTTGTTTTCTGTCTTGTCTTCCATGTTTAAATAATGTCCCCAATGTTCCCAAGTATTGTGCTTACTATTCCTGTCACCTGACCAATCGGGTATTTGAGTTACAATTTGAATTAGAATATACGCTTCAAGAGAACTTTTTTTGCTTGCAGCAGAGACTGTGTAAGTATTACAAAAAATATTCTTGAAATTAATGAGTTGTGCATCTACTATGTACAAAGCTCGGTGGTTATCACTATGGAGAACTTAATAAAATGGAAGCACCTGGTCCTTGTTCTCAGGCAATTGGAATTTGAGTTTGATGAGTATCGGCTAGGCTCCTTTAAGTGCCAAGGGGTTGAGATGGAATCAGGTTGGAGGAAGTGTGAGAACATTCTGGCAACTGTCTCAGTGTTGACATAGCAAGGAGCCATGGAGACCTGGACTATCATTCAGGATGTACAGAAGCTTTATTAGCTCAATATATCTTCTGCTGTCTAGCAAGCCTGACTTGAAGAAACTTAGCTGTACTCACTTCTCCTGCAGAAGCAGAGAGAACTATGGTGTTTGGATTTCCTGGTTTCATACCTCTCTTTTACCTTTGACTTGTCTCTGGATTCTCTCACTCTCTCTCTCTTGCCACTTGGGGTATATTTGCTTGTTTAAGAAATCTCAAAATGCTACAACCATGGTTTCTGAAAAACTTGTTTTAAATAGCATAGTCATTTCCAAAATGTTTTCCTGCAATAATTTTTCTGTGTAACATTATTTTTATAAGAATAAAGAATTCTGTGGTCAAATTGATTTAGGAAACACTTGGTGTTTCAGGAAAGCTGGAAAACTTAGATATGAATGAATGCTATCAGTCTCCACTGCTCTGAGTCAAATTGTATCATATTTTTATAACTGCATGATTTTTTTTTGATCTTTAAAATGATGACATACTTTGTTGTTGAGATGGGCTCATTCTTTGCAGTTTTCCCAAGTTGCTTTGCTCATAGAGCTCCTTCTTTATGGAACACCTTGTAGGACTACTATTATGTATGGAATGAACATATTTTGACAAACGCCAAGATAATTTCTAACTTTTTCTCACTGCTCCTTATAAGCATCCTTTCTCTTCATCTTCCATGTGGTGGATTTGTATTTGTAAACCTTTCTTATCATGGAAAATGTGCTACTCCCACTAGAATTTCTAGCCTAATCTCAGTGTCTGCAGAGAGCACATTCAGAAAGGCAAAGCAAACAAACTGCTGGGATATAGCAGAAGTGATTACTGGGTGACAAGGAAAGAATTGCTGTCTGCTGGTAGTTTTGTTCATGCTGTTTTGGCAGTCCACTGGCCCATTATTTTAGAAGGATAGAGTATGAAAATATTATCACTCATGCGAAATAACAGCTGTCACCAAGTTTCTTTGAACTGCTGGATGACATCATCATCTATACAATAAGTAGCAGAGACGGTGGCTCTAGTCAACTGTTGTTAGATCAAACTTGATTGGACTTCCAATTCATCAAAGATAATTTTGGATAAATGGAGATCTCTCAGATTGCTGAGCTCTGAGAGAGTATAAAGAAATGTGCAACTTAACATTGTGTGTGGTAAGCAACAATAAATATTTGTTACTGGATCGATAATATCAGTCAGTGAACGTTTACTGAGGATCTCATATATTCCCCAAACTGCAATAAACTCTAGCAATATGTTAGGGAGGAAGAAATGAACATGATGATAATTATTGTTACAGTTTATGGTTTATTAGAGACAAATATTAATCAAATAATCATAGTTACAAGTGCACAAAAACAACTTGAGATGAATGTTTTAGGTGAAGGGGATATATGACATCCTAAAACATGGAGCCTGTTGGAGACTAGGAGTGCAGTACTCAGTCTGAGGAGGAGCTAGCAATCTTAGACATGGCAGGGGCAGAGACAGAATTAAAACAAGTACAAATCTATCTTTTTACATAAAAGAGTTCTTTGAGCCTAAGCTATTCAAGGGCTTAAATGAAATTAGTTAAGTTCAATTATCAGTTTCCTGGTGGTACGAAGCTCAAATCACAGCTGATGCCAAGAACAACGTTACTTGCTCTTCCTAGGACCTGGGTTCCATTAGAGTTACTAAAGTAACCTGTTTGAGGGGAATCTATGGCTAGTAAAATATAGCTCCTTGAGAAGAATCTGACTGATAATTTAGACCAGAATTTAGAAAACCTTTTTTTTTTTTTTAAGGCCAAATTGTAAATATCTTAGACTTTGCCTGCCATGTATTCTCTGCCATGACTCAGCTCTGTGAATGTAGCACAAAAACAATGACAGACAATACTAAAAGAATTTGCATGGTTGTGTCCCCATAAAACTCTATATAGCCCGTGGGTCATAGTTTGCACAATTTCTAATTTTATCTGCTATCAACTTGTGGGATTTTTTTTCTCAAATGAAGAAGGGCACCTTGGTGACATCCGTTTGATATTTCAAATAGTGTCAGTGAATGCAATGGATTTTTAGGAATATCAGAAAAGCTTTTGGCACTTTCCATAAAAAAATAATCCTTTTTCATTCCCATATGATGTTTCAAACTCTCCTCCTTGTACATTACCAATTTTAAGTATTTAAATCTAACTTGTTCTCCCAGTTTTCTAGAAAAGGAGGTACTTTAAGATATTTCAGCTTAATACCTTGATATGAAGAAAGACGACAGGACGTTGTGGACATCATTCATAGAGGTGCCAGGAGTTGGAGCTGACTCAGGGGCACACATGACACATGAAGAAAGGCTTTAAGAATAATTTTGAATGAACAGAAAGGATATCTGAGGGCTTGTTCACCTGGGGCCAAGCCAAATGGAATGGTGCCATTAGGGCTCCCACTCCATAGCTTTTATGGGTCTGACCCTGATTCCAATTTTATGAGAATATGTTGACCGTTGACTAGCAAATATGATGATAGTTATTTCAGTCTCTCTCCTTTAGGTGGGGAGGATCACATTTTAAATTGTTGCATATTTCTCATAAAAACTCACATGTGGTATGTACTCAGTATGCTGAGTGTATATTTAAAAAATAAGTAAATGAATGGATGAACAAATAAAGGCAGAGACTGTGCCACTTTTTTTGTCACCATCTGCCACTATTCAAAATTTAGGTAAAAAGAAATAGTTCCACTGCTAACATTAAAATATAGCTAAGTAAATATTTAATAATAGATAAACTTGGTTGACTACAAAGACATTGTAATTTTACTTTAATTTCATCTAAATCTTATAGAATCTCGGGGTTCCATGACTTGATAGCCATGATGGCAGTCTTGAAGTTGGGGTAGAATGTGCTCCTAGTCCAGTAGTAGCCCCTGAACATGGTTCTGTGATTATTTTTTTCTAAAATCACCTGATTTTTCATGCTTTACCTTTTCTGTTAAATAATAAGTACAGAATTACTTAGTAAATAGCACATAGATTCTAGAGTTAGCCAGAACCAAATTAAAATCTGACTCCTAGAATTACTAGCTGTGTGACCTAGTTATTTATCCTCTAATATCTCAGTTTCTTCCTGTATAAAATGATAGTAATCATACTTTTTAGTTCATAGCACTATTATGGTAATTAAATTAGAGAACTTAATGCTTTGCCTTAATGAACACTACAAACTCTGCCTAGCATGTAGAAATTGCTCAACATATATTTACTATGATGATAATGATGGTGAATTCTATCAATCAAAATATTATTTTTGATTTTCTTAAGCTTCTGTACATAATGAAAAAAAGCAGTACTAGACGAATCATTAAAATATAAGTACTACATATTACGAGATCTGAGAAACTTACGAAGAATTTTTTTGAAAGAGATTTAATATTTCATCTGAATCACAAGATAAAAATTTAATAATCCTCCTTCACAAGGAAGAGAATAAAGCATAGTGCTGTTTCAAACCTGCTGCTGCTTGTTGTAGAAAGACTGCCAATGTTAACGTGCCCAATTAGAAGAACATACCACTCAGCACAAAATCGTGAGATGTGTCTACTGCTTGTTTAATGTATTTTGTGCGTAGACTGTAAGATATACAGGGGACTATGAAAAAAATCGCACATTTTCCATTTAGCTTTCAGGCTTTTCTGACTTTTACTGCACCATAGTTTAAGAATTATTTTATTAAGGTTACCATTTTCATGTGCTTTAAGTTTGAATACAAGCAGATTATGCATTTGTATCATTTAGTACTTTTGATGTTGATCAAGCAAAATGCTGTGTTCAACTGATTATAAAACAGAGATATGCAGTGATCCTAGCTAATGGACTAATAATACAAACAAGATTGGGAACTAAGCAACAAAAAGTGGAGTTAAATAAGCATTTGACATTGTTTAGGAACGTGAAGTAACACTTGAATGATTATTTTCATGATCAGGAAGCTATAGTTAATGGAATGGAATAACCACCGATAAACATGTATACACACACATGCATATATACATACATTCTTATAGTTGCTGTCATTCATTCATTCAAGACATATTTATTGAGCCTGTTCTACATGGCAAGTATTGGAGATGCTACAGTCACCAAAACAGATGTGGTCTTCATCCTCATTCTCTAGATTGCCCTCTAACACAGGAAGGTGATTACTGTAAAAGTCCAGGGTTCTATAGGCACATTTAGCTGCCAACTCAATTATGTTCTCTCAGAAATGAATTTAGAAGCCAGCTAGGGAGTGATAAACAAGCAGGAAAAATAGAGAAGAGAGCAAACAATGATCACTGAACTAATGAGAAGACAAACGATAGATGTTTCATTTCTGTCCAGGATTCACCTTTCTTTCCAGATCCCCTTCTGAGGTCTCTGTTTCTACTAACATAGAAGTGTGTGTGTGTGTGTGTGTGTGTGTGTGTGTGTGTGTGTGTGTGTGTGTGTGTATTTTTTATTTTATTTTCCACAATCTTTTGTTCATACTGTTTACTTACTTGGAAAGTTACACTCTCTTTATGTCTCCAAATCTTTTCCATTTATTAAGAAGCCCCTCTGCCTCCATGAAACCTTTCCAAAACACTCCCGCCCTCATATACAGCCCTTCCCAAACTCCCAATTCTCCACAAGCAAAGAGACCACATCACACAATATAGGGTTTAGTTACTAGTTAATATGACTAGTGCTTATGTTCGTTCTGCCCTATGTCTTCAGTTTTCCAGTCATTAACCTATAATATACTAAAGGAGTTCTGTTTTCTGCACTTGGTCCTCTTGGAAAATTGGGTGGGTGAGTGGGAGGGATGTACAGGGAGAGGGAAATGGGAATGAGCCAGAGTACCTGTCTTCAAGGAGCTTACTGTTGATTAGGGGCCATATGTCATATATGCAAATTACCACAGGGTGTATTGTGTTCCCTAAAAAGATATGATGAAGTTCTAATTTGGGGAATCAAAGAATGTGCCCTTATTTGTAAATGGGATTTTTGCAGATGTAATCAAATTGAGATGGGTATGCATAGATTTGGGGGAGGAGTGGTAATCTAATATGACTGGTGTTTTTGTAAGAAGAGGAGAATAGACACAGAACTATAGCGGAAATGCCATGTGACAACAGAGACAGAGATCAGAGTGATGTTTCTATGAGCCAAAAAAACATGCCAAGGATTGCTGGCAACACTGAGAGAAAAGAGTTAGCATTGATACCTTGATTTGAGACTTCTGGTCTCCAGAACTGTGAGAGGCTAAAGTTCCAGTGTTTTAAGCCCCCCAGTTTATGGTAGTTTGCTGTGGTTTCCTAGAAAACTAATACGTTGTGATGATACCAAGGAAGGACATGAGAAAGAAGGGCCCAGTTTAATGTTTTGGGCGATCTGAAGAGAAAGTAGTTGTTTTTGTAGGTGGTTGATGGTATAGTGAGAGGAGCTTCATGGGTGGGCCCTGGGTCTTTAAGATTTGCAGGGTTTGAACATATAAAGTGGCAAGAAAAAGTATATTATACTTTTAGGAATTATTTTGAATAAAGACATCAAAACGTATCAATAGACTCTTAACATGGATTGTGTCCAGGGAGAATTAGGTGCTTTAGTTTTACTAGAGCATATTGTGATTCCAAAAAGCAATGCAGAATGAGCTTAGAAGAGGAGACTGGAATTAGACCATGGAGGAAAGACTTTCCTTAGAAGCATGAGATCTATCACCATTTACTCAGTAGCCAGTGAGAATTGAAGAGTAGAAGGCGACAGAAGAATGTGTGCTTTGGGAAGAGAGATCTGATGGTACAAAATTGAGCAAACATTCTCAAGCTTGAGTCTATACCAGGATGCCCTGGAGAAGTGGTCCCCAACCTTTTTAGCATGAGAGACCAGCGATCCTATGAGAATCTAATGCCTGATCTCAGGTGGAGCAGAGGTGATGATGTTAGCTCTGGGGAGCGTCTGCAAACACAGATGAAGCTTCCCTTGCTCACCTGCCGCTCACCTCCTGCTCTGCGGCCTGGTTCCTAACAGGCCACAGACCCGTACTGGGGGTTGGGGACCCCTGCCCTGGAGTATTTGTTATAACACTGATTGCTGGGCTTTATTCTTAGAGTTTTTGATTCAGTAGCTCTTGGGTGGGGCCTAAGAACTGGAATTTCTAACGAGTTCTCAGGTAATACTGATGCTGCTTATCTAGGAACAGCCGTTTGAGGATCACTGATGTAGAGAGGTGGGAATTTGGAGAGACACGAGGCTAGGAACCCTTTGGAGCTTAACACAAGGAACCACCAAAAGATAAACATGAGCTGGAGGAATGTCAGTAGGCATGAAGATGAGACAAGGGATTTCCACCGGGTAGGTCTTAGCATCTCATCAAATGTACAGGCTGAGTGGAGAGAAGGCACTAGTTATTCCAAATCTTTGAGTATGGAAGTTATTAAGAATTTCTTTTTGTTCCTTGTATATTCATCTTATTATTCTCACCAAATTAAAAACTCCCTGAGAATAACAACTATATAATTTGTCAGATTTGTAAAAAAATCTCTTTGTATTCAGTGTAATAATAACTAACATTTATCAAATGCATAATGTATACCAGGCATTTTGCATAGATTCAACTGTTTTAAACTTCACCACCAATCTGCAGGTTGGGTATTACTGTTTGTTTTATGCAGGAAGAAGCTGAAACTAAGAGAGACTGAGTAACTTACCTGAGGTCACACAGTAATTAAGGGGCTGAACCAGGATTTGAACCAGTCTGATACTAGAGCCCATGTGCTAATCCCTACATTATAGCACCTCACTAGTGAAGAGCTATGTGCCGTTCTACCTACTTATATCATATGACAACATACAATCACCAAGGGAAATTAAGTGATACAGTTCATTATAAAAAATAAGTTCACATATAAATCCACTACTCAGTGATATGTACTGACAAAGTACTAGTATGTATCTTTTCAGATCTCTGAGTCTGTATATTTATACATATATGGATCACACTGTATTGTTTACATTGTTTTTTAATTTTTTATAGAATTAATAATACTATGAACAATTTCTTTGGCAGTACATTCTTATAACATCAATGTTAATGGCAATTTATTTTTCTGTTGTATTACTATGCCATAATTTATTTATTAGTTCTCTAGTTAAACATCTAGAAATATGTACTGACACAGACTCATCCTGTATATGGATGGATTCTCAGCATGAAATGTATACCATGGAGCATGTTAAAAGGGATAAAAGTCATACAGTTAAATTCTCCCATTTAATAGATGAGAAGGCCAAGGAACAGAGGTAAATTTTATACGTTCACAAATTAGAAACTAGGACTGTTACTTCCTTATCCGTCCATCTGTCCATCCACCCACCCTTCCTTCCATCCATCTATCCATCTGTTCGTCCATCCATCCATCCTTTCATCCATCCTTCCTTCCTTCCTTCCTTCCTTCCTTCCTTCCTTCCTTCCTTCCTTCCTTCCTTCCATCCATCCATCCATCCATCCATCCATCCATCCATCCATCCATCCAGTATGAGTCAGTGCCTGCTATGTGGAAGGTACTGTTCTCTACAGGGAATGCAGCAGTGACCTGCTGTCATTGGGAACAGATGACGTGGAAGGGATTCCTATCCAGTCTCTTTTTATTGACCTACTTTGCCAGTTTTCAAGACCACTTGTTTTCATATCTCATATCAAAGGTGCCAGCCAAATAAAGCTGCTCAATGCAAGACACGATCCTTCACTCACTGGGTATCCACCAAGGGAAACTGTATATTTCTAACCAAAATGAGCCAGTGTCATCTGCTGAAACACCCTTTTAGGGGCATTTTTCATCCACTGCCCAGAGGTATTTAGGTATGCCCTGCCAATTTCTAGCAGTCTCCCTCACCTCCCTGAGTCCTCACACTTGAAGAAACACAATTTTTTCCTACAAAAGACTGCAGTCAAGCTGAAAAATGCTTTCTTTTGTTTGTCCATGAGCCACCCACAGCTGAAAGATGGGGATGTCAGAGCATATGCGTGTGTTTCTGTTTTCATACATTTCCAGCAGGGATAGAGTTGCATTCAGGATCCAGACCCAAGGGATTGGCTATGAAATGCTTTTCCTTGTCCTAATGAACATTCTTCCCCCAAACCTTTGGGAAGCATTTCATCAATAGGTGCAAGCCTAGATTTGTACTGCTATCTATAAAGTGCTAAAAGATAATTTTATCAACTCATACATAGAGTCGGGCCATGTAATTGAGAGTCGGAACATCTGAGCTTTAGATGTCCACATTATCACATGGGCACATTCACTTTTTTAAAGCTTCGTTTCTTTCTCTGTCAAAGAAGGCTAGTCATACATACTTCGCGTAACTCTGCACTTCTTCATGATAGTGCTTACTATATTTAATTACATCTTGTATCATTTTGCCAGGTGACCAGCTGTCCCCTGTGCCTGTTACTAAGTGGGTATTCTCAGGATGTGACACTTCCAGTGCTGAAATGAGGCAAGTCTCAGGCAAGCCTGGAAGAGCTGGTCACCCTAAGTTATGCAATAAACATTAAGAAACTGTTTAATATGTATCTCCCCTACTAGACTGCATGCTTAGTTGGGGCAGGGTTCTTGTCTGTCTTACTCTGGACCAGTGCCTGATGTATTGTAACCACTTGGCAAATATTTGTTAATAAATGTATCATAAGGTGCAATGAAAATTAAATGAGTTGAAATATCTAGTTCATAGCATATCATAAATGCTTAATATATGTAAACAATCTTATTTTTTTTTTCTGAGAGCACTCCTTAGTCTCCTGTATTTTACTGGCAATTTTTATCTTTCATGACTGCCTTCTGTATGTTTCCAGTGTAAATTTCATAAGGTAATGAGTAGGGCATAATGGATATCATTGGATAACCATTTGGTTATTTTGGGAATTGAAACACTTCAAAGACATTTCATTCTAAGGTGGGCATTTCTTATACTTTTCCTTTGTGAGTCTGTCTGTTTGCTTCCTCCTTTGGAATGCTAATCTCATGATTTCCTTTTCCTTTTGTCTTGAGCATCTTTTAATTTGGGATTCAGTTTTGCCATCTTTTAGTACACTTCAACCTGCTGCCAAAGCTCTAACAAAGTGGTTAAAGCAGTTAAGTTTATAAGCCAGAAGAGCAGAATGAGGTGACTATTTGTGTGGTTTTGCAACAACAGAGCAGAAGTGCAACTTGCCTCTCTAGTAGTCCAATAAAAGGGATTGTGAAATGATTATTTCTTCTTGATTTCCATTGGACATGTGTTCCTCTGAACGTTAAGAAACCCATCTTCACTCTTGAAATAACATCATGGAAGGGACCTGTAGTATTATCTTGAAGCATAGCATTTTGGTAAGCAAAGCATCCAAGTGGTGTCCAAGAATACTGATAGAACGGTAAGAGAAAGTGTCTGAAGAACAATTAGAACACTAGAAATATTGTTTGAAAAGAGTAGAGAAACATTTATTGATGCTGAGCATGACTATGTGCTTTCACCCATATGACTTCATTTAATTTTTTTAAAGTTTTTTTTTTTTTTTTGTAGTGAGATTTCATTATCTCAGATGAGGACATCATGACTTAGAGAAGCTAAATAAGTTGCTCAAGTTTACAGAACTAGCCAATCACAGAACTGAGATTTGAACCCAGGTGTGATTGACTCTGAAGTGGGTGAAGATTTTTGTTTGTTTGTTGCTCCCACTACATTATGCTGCATTCATTTGTTTAATACATATGTGCCAAGCATCTTTTTTTTTTCTGTTAGGCTCTTTGGTAGACACTAGTGATTGAGGGTAAAGCAAAATAAACACAGAACCTGACTTCATGTCACTTAGTTTTCTGGAGTGCCAGACATTAATCTGGGTGTGCCTCAGGCTCCTCAGAGTTTTATTGTGAAGACTGAGAGGTACAGTGCTTGGCATATCGAGTGCTCAGTAATTGTTAGTTGACATTATCATTGTTAGGTGACGACACAGACACGTAATTGTAATGTTGTTAAGTGCTATGAAGGAAAAGCACATGGCGTTGTGAATGCACGTGAAGGAGGACTTGATCTAGTTCGGAAGGTTGGTGAAAGCTTTCCCAAGGAAGGAAAAAAAGAAGGGGCAGAGGGGAGTTATTTAGGCAGCAGGAGCAGCATGTGCAAAGGCCCCAAGGCAGAAAAAACACCATGTGTTCAAGGAAGTGAAAGCAAGTGTGATGGAGCTTGTACAACATGCAATCGCAATCACTTCCTTCTCACTATTTCCTCCCACACCAGGCTTTTCTCTAAGTCTTTGAGCTTCCCTGACTATACCTTAGCCATTCTCAGATCCTAGTTTTCTAACTATATAAGAAGGCAATTCTGCCCATCAAATTTATCTAAAATGAAGGTTACCTATACAAACTTAGTTAGAGAGATCTTAGGGCACAAAGAAATCTTGCTCCTATTGTGTTCCATCTTTACAGAGTCCATCCATAGATTAGGTAGCATGTTGATGGGTGTTATTTAAATTCAAGGAGGCAGCTCTGTCTTCAAGAGAAAAGACAATTGAGAATGAATCAATGTCTTTTTAAATATCAAATAGTGCGGTCTAGAAAATTTGCAGATGCAGGCCTGCTGCTATAGACAGACTTGACTACCTAAAAAGAGGATCCCTAGGGGTAGTGGAGACCAAAATAATCATGTCAAAAAGAAAACTCTTCTAAGGAACACAATACTCGTCTTGTCATTGCAGACATATTGTGTTGGTAGTGGCCGCAGGGTACAGAGAGAAGGGAAAAATGCAGGAAATGAAGGGAACAAATAATGTTTAAGGAGAGTAAAAGATTAATGAGGCTTCGAGAAAGAAAACTAGATAGGACATAAGACTTCCTGTGAATGTCGTGTTGTAGGCTTCTTTCAGGTCCAGTGTGCAGGTTATTGCTGGATCTGGCAGAATGGAGAAGAGGGGAGAGACCAGGGAAAACGACTTCCACATAAAGTTTAGAGCTGGTGAGGAACTCAAAATCATACGGCCAATGAGAGGGTATTTTCCCTCCAAATCCATATGTTCAGTCTAACCCGAGAAAACATTAGATGGTCCTAAGAGGAGAGAAATTCTACAAAATATCTGATTAGTACTTTTCACAAGTGGCAAGGTCATGACAGACAAAGGTGGAGAAACTGTCATCAATTAGGAAAGATTAAGATGTGACAACTAAATGCTACAGAAAAGAGGTATTAAAAGAGGTAGAAAAGCTGGTGGAATTTGAATAAAGTCTGAGTTTAATAAATAGTGTTATACCCATGTTGATTTCTTAGTTTTCATAGATATTCCATGGTTCTGTTGATGTTAGGGGAGGCAGAGCGACACATGTATAAGAACATTACAGTGTATTTGCAACTTTTCCTTAAATCAGAAATTATTTTTTAAAAAATAGTTCTAAAACGTGATTCCACACACAGAAAATCCATATAGCCTAAGTTTTCACTTACAGTTAAGGAAACAGAAATTCACAGAGGCAGCATGCCGGAGTAGAGTCTGACTTAGTCACTTACTTCTCCAGGCTTGGAGAATATGAAGTTAAGAAACATTGGCCACCCTGTGGATCTTTTCTTTGGGTTCTTACTAAAGATCAGAGGATCCTAAAAGGGCCTTTTCCACCATGCCACACATTGAGGCCTTTTAAATCATTTTGTCTAAAGTTTTCACAAGTATACGAAATGGTGTATATTAGGTGAAAGGCTAAATCCTTGGCATGGTCTGTAGAACTCAGCATAGTTTGACCACCTCCCCAGGTTCACCATTTCTCTATAATCTAGCCATCTACTTCTTCTGAATGTGGCATGTACTTTTTTTTTTTTTTTTTTTTTGCCTTACTGCCTCTTTATCTGCCTGGAGAGTGGCATTTCTGCCCTCATACACACACAGACACACTGTGGTTCCAACTTAAGGTCATACCTCCTCTAGGAAGCCTTCCATTATGGTCTACCCCATCAGCTATCACTAAGAACTGGCTAGCCCATCTGTTGTTTTTGTTCCAGTGGTGCCCTGTGCCTCTCCAGTGAAACAATGCACTTGGTCCTTCATGTTCATCTTTTGCCCTCTACAATACTATTGATGTATGCATTTGTAACTGACAATCTTTATTTCCCAACTTAAATGAACACTTCAAATACTGTTTGTTATTTTTAATCCTTAAACGCCCTCATCCCTACCTCTCAGCATTCTTAAATGAAAAGTAGAAGCTCTTTACCTGCATTGGTAAAGTATATTTCTTGGGGAAGTTTTCTTTTTGCATGATGATATTTAAGCATGTGCCATTGCTCACTAATCCATGGCAAGATTCCCAGGGTCTAGCCCAGTACAGGCACATGGTAGACATTTAAACTATCTGTTGAATAAATAATTCATAAGACGAAAACTAGGCGATTGAAACATTTGTCTAAAAACCAATGGGGCAGTTAAAGAAAAGCAACATTTACAAATCCAACTTAACTAGATTTAAATAATCATATGTGTTCTCCTTTTAGCCTTTACACCTTGTAGGGCATTCACAGAACCTCATTTACTGGAGAAAATAGTTTCCCTTTTGTTGCACAGTCGTGAAAGAAGGGGATAAGTAACATATCGCAGGAGGCAGAAAAGTTTCATTTGGCTCCTATCATGATTCCTGCATAGATAAAAGAAAACATCCTCTAAACTGCTCTAGAAATAAAAGAGATTGATGTGCAGTCCCTTCAGATTCTTCTGAATGGTGCACTGTGAAAATAAGTTACAGTGAGTGTCAGGCCATTTGTAGGAGTAGCCGGTTCCAGCCAAAGAGGGTTATCTGTGGGAGAGAATAGCAGAGAGTACAAGACAGTGGCGTTAGTCGAGCACTGTCATCTCAGCTTCTGATTCAGGTTTCCACTAGCTGATGGCAAGAGTGTGACATGGTACAGAAGTATCGTATGCTCAGTATAAATCTTCTCCTTCTCCTGCCCCTCCTCCTCTGCTTTCTTCTTCTTCCTATTCATCGTCATCATCTTAACATCATCATCATTTGCATTTCATCACTTACATTGTCCTTTGGCAGACACTGAACAGACCATTACCTGGAGGATTTTATTGGGACAAACACGACCATGTTATAATCAGAAGAGGAGTTACAGAACAGCTAATGAATCTTAAGCCTCAGGGCCCCTGGCTTGTAAGAACCCCTTCCAAGAATGTCCACTTGACTTCGTGTTTATAATTTTGTATTCTTTTTCTTAAAGAGCATACCCGATATTATATAAGCTTTAGGCCCCACAAAAGTCTAGATCTGCCCCTGATTATAATTTTCCAGTAGAGGAACTCAAATGGAAATGTGAGTACTGTATACAACAAGCTAGGTGACATGTGTTTTTATGCCTCCGGAGAGCATGCTCTACTAGCTTACTGCATACCAAGTAGAAACTTATTAGATCCCTATTGAATTAAAATCAGTGACTGTGAAAAGACACCACTGTACACTCTTGTGAATTTGCTGTTGGGGTAAATGAATTCAAAGATCTAGACAATGCGGTATAGTAGTCAGGATCTGTCATCCAGCTGTTTGTGGCCCTCCCTTGAGTGTGGGCATATATAATGCCTTCATTTCCATTTAGATGATATTTTTAATCTCTTATAGTGGGACATCTACTATTATGTCTTATCTCAAAATGTTTTAGGGCTTTTAACATCCCCTTTGAATCTAGTGCCATCCTGGGGAGCTTGTTTCAGTGATGTGTAAGCCTCTCATTTAGGAATGCATTGGCTAGAAGCCCATTTGATTTTATAGTAGCCTATTAATAAAACATCATCAGATTTAGAATCTCAATTCAAAGAATAGTTATAGCTTCTTAGAGCTTTTTCTCTCATATCTCTGATATATAAACTGTAGAATGTTCTGTGTTTCCTTTTGAAGTATCATCTTTTGAAATACTATTTCTTCTTGGCTTCCTTCTCAGCTTCAGCTCAATGTTAGGACTTGTGAACGTATTATGAGCTGTGTCTATAGGGACAGGTCATATCCCTCTTTAAGTCTACTCATGGACAAAATGGGCAGGCAGTGGTAACCTAGATCATGCCTCTGAATCAGTCTGGCTTTCCCCTGGAGGCATGTTGAGTCTTGAGACTGTGTTGATTATCTTATACTTGTGCCCCTTTCTTACCTTACTAGTGAGATTATTCTATGCTCCTCATTTGGGCATGAATGGGTGAGGAGGGGTGAGAGGACAAACTGACATTTCTTAACAATATTTCCAAAAGAGCAGATGTCACTGTTTTATGGAGAAAGATAGAAATAGCAGAAGAGAGATAGTGAAATGAGGGGTGGGAAGAGGATATTCCTCCTATAGCATTCTTCGAGTTCTTTAATTGATTCAAGAATAGGCTTGAAGCTATTCATTTGTTTATTTATTATTCAACCATTTATTGAGTCCATATTACATAAAGAGCTCTAGACCTGTGTATCTTTTCACACTTTCTAGGTTGAGAGATACACATTTGAAGAGGGTATGTTCTCTATAAAAAGATATATCTTTGAGAAATGAGGCATTTGCTGTTGGGGATGCAGATGGTTGCCTGTAAAACAGATAATCATAATGCAAAATAGTTTGAAATAAACATGAAAGGGAAGGTAATATATAAGCACTGTAAAGGTCCCAACTGGAAAAAAAAAAAAGGAAATTGGCTTCTGACTGTGGATTACATCATTTCACAGAGGTAGCAACCTTTGGATTAAGTTGAAGAGTGATAGGATTTGACATTTGATTATATTGAGAATGGCAGCCATGGGTTTGCTAGGAATAAAGAATAAATAGGTGACAAGACAGAGGTATAGAGAGGGCTTGGACAAAATGAAGAATAGTGACCAGTCTGGTACACTTGGAGAACTGAAATGAGGCAACACCAAGAGCCTTGATTGCAACCATTTCAATGATTTAAATGTGTACTGGTCTTCTATAGAACTGCCCCAGGTAGACCATTTTCTCCAAAGGTAGAATTTAGGTAGATTCAGAATTTCAAATTTATGAATTTTCTTGGTAATAGTAGTGAATAACAATAGAAAGTCCATTTTTTAAGAAGTATGTGTCAGATCCTCTGAAAGTGCTGTTTTCATTGTGATTGTGTGTGTGTGTGTGTGTGTGTGTGTGTGTGTGTGTGTGTGTGGGTGTGTGGTAGCCACTATGTGAATATCCATTTAACAGATGACAAAAACTGAGGAACAGAGAGGAGTACTTGTCTAAGGCCACATAGCTAACAAACAACAGAACTGGGAATTTAACACCATCTGTATGAATCTGCCGCCCATATCTTAACTCAGCCCATATCTTAACTCTGACCAGTTTTTGCTGTGCACTAGGGTAGGTCAAAAGTTAACATAGTCTAAGCGTCTTTCTGGAAGAACAAGAATCAAGGCATGAAGCTTGCCATGTTTCTAATTGCATCCTCAGACCGTGGAACAGAGCCATCTCGTTGCTAAGGTCGTCGCTTTAAGAAAATGAAATTGGATGGCACCTGCCTCTAGCTCAGTCACACAAATCGGGGCCCAACTGTTTCACCTTCATTTTTTTATTTCTTTTTGTCAACCAGATGGAAAATTGGGCAATTCCTCAATTAAATGTCACCAACCTTTTTGCATCCCCAGCAGCAAATTACTCATTTCTCAGGGTTTTGGCAAAATTTCACCTCTCTAGTTTCTCATTTTCTTGGCTCAGAACTGGAAAAATGGTGACAAAGACACAACTTTCAGCCTGGATGTTTTTTTGCTTCTTAAGACACTCTCTTAGCAGAAAAAGAACAGTTTTACTACTTTGTAAAAGCTGCTTTCTTGTCACCTGGTGCATGACTGTGGAAACCTCCCGTTCTCATTCAGTATTTCAGCCCGTCTGGCACAGACTGGAAGGAAGAGATTTCTTTTTCTGTATTGTAAATTAGCAAACCAGCCCTACCCTCTTTAGAGCCAGTTAGAAAACAGGGTAAAATCCAAGACTCTTTGGAAAGGGATCATTACCGAGAACTGGCATCCATTTCAGTAAATATTAACTGTAATCTTGCAATTTTGTAGTATAGTTTTGGACCAAGAGAAAAGCAAATCCCAGATCTGTCAGTTAATCAACAAACATTTATTCAGTGTCTACCAAGTGTAAGATACTGTGGAGAATACGGAGGATTTTTTAAAGGACTCTTACCCCACAGGGCCCTACAATCTATTTAGGGAGAGAAGTTGAACATATTTCAAGAATCGAGGGCTCAGTGTTTGAAGTGCTAGGACAAAGAGACGCTAAGCACCCTGCTTTTTCAGACAAAGGGGATATTGGCTCCGGCATGGAGAATTTCTTCATGACTTCTTAGATTGAAATTAGGTCTTTAAGAAAAAGTAAAATTCAGATAATTGATGGGGAAGAAAGAATAGAACATTTCAGGTGAGAGTGAGTAGAGTGCTCCAGCCTCGAGCTATGAACACATTAGATGCTCAGTGAAGGCCACTGAATGGAATAAAATTAAAACTGAATATTTCAGTTATGCCCCTCTACTACCACGTCTAATGGTTCCTTAAATATTTTCATGTCAGATCAGAAGATGGTATTGCATACTTTTTAATATTTAGAGGAATACTTTTGCAAGAAGGATAGCTTAATTCAGCCGGCAAGTTTTATTTGAATTAGATTAAATCATGAGTTGCTTCAACTATAAATGAATGGAAGCTTGGGACTCAGTAGGCAATGGGCAATAGACAAATGATACTTGTTGCATTTCTTTTCTTATGAGGCAGAGTATCTATTAGCAGCTCTCTTTATTGATAGCTAATGGATCATAATTTTGGCTGGTTCACTGGGAGAAGCATGGAACAATGGAAACAGTTCAGGGTAAGGTATGAAGAAGATCAGAATTATTCTATAAAATAACAGGGTTTTTTTTTGTTCCCTAAAAGACTTAGCATCAGTTTTTAAAAATAATATTTTATTGTATGGAAGCAGTATATGTATGTGGAAAATTAGTGAATACAGACAAACAAAATTAAAAATTAACTATATCCCACCACCAAAAGATCCAAACTATAATACCTTAGTGTATATTTTTCCAGTTATAATATATATACATACATATATATATGAATATTTATATACACATTTTTATGTAATTATATGATCTAATACTATACATATTTTATAATCTGTGTATTTTCAGTTCATAGTCTTCAATTTTCCATTTCAATAAATTTTCATCTGATCTAATACCCAGATGTCATTCAGATTTTTCTAACTGACTCAAAAATTAAGGCTGGTTTGCCTAAATCAGTACCCAGTTCAGGACTGCACATGTATCTGGCCATCTTACTCAGCTCCTGCTGGCATAATAAAACATCAGAGACTAGGTAGGCAACAGGAGTTTTATTTTCTTACAGTTCTGGAGGCTGCAAGTCCCAGAGCAAGTTCTGGCAGGGTTACTTTCTGGTGACAGCTCTCTTTCTGTCTTCTAGATGGCCACTTACTTGCTGTATTCTCACATGGCCTTTCCATGTCCTGTGCCCTCACTAGGGACTGGGAAGTCAGTTTCTCCTTATCATAGGCTCGCTGCCTCAATCGGCATCAATAGGCAACCCCCAAGGTTATTTTAGCCTCTGTACCAGGATGCACTTGGCACCTGGATGGGGGTGGGCAAAAGGCTTCCATCACCAGGTAGCCAGGGAATGTGTTGTGGCACTGCCAGCTCAGAGCAGTTCTAGCTGCTGCTCTGCCCTGCTGAGGGACCACTGGTGGTGTGTGCTCAGCCTTCACCCGCCTTGCACCTGTACTCAGGTCCCCACTGAAGGCAAAGAGCTGTAGTAGAATGCAGCACCTCTGTCTGCCACCAGTGTGACCTAGTCACCATTCTGAGCAGAGAGCAGCTTCCCTAGGAATAGACTATGTGAGGCTCAGGATGCCAGGAGACAGGGAACAGGTGGCTGAGAACCTGTCCTGGGAGGCAGAGAGGTGATAGAAGGCAGGACCACGTGTGAACCAAAGTTCCAAGCTCTGCCTTTCTCCGTTGTTCCATGGGACTTCATGATAAAAAGCAAACAGGGAAAACGAATTAAGAAATTCAAGATGACAACCATACTGCATTAAATTCCAATTGCAGGAACCTTCTGAGTGTGGGTCTCTGTGTGACTGGTCACACACCATGAAGTTGGCTCTGACTTCTGGGTTTCTGACTGAAGTATATTGGTAAATATCGGGGCTGTTTGCTGAGATGAGGGAACACTGAAAACCATCCAGCTTACACAGGGAAATCAGGTCTTCAGTTTGCTCATGTGAAATTCCAGATGCCTTTGATGTATCCAGGGGATGATGTCAAGGAGGAAATTGGAACTATAAGTCTAGATCTTGAAGAGGTTCTGGAGACTTCAAAATGTTCAGGACCATCATCTGATGATCCTATTATTTTTTTCTCCTGAAAGTGAAGTGTAACTCCAAATGTCTGGATGTTTGGATTCTAGGGTAACGTAAGTTCCTTATATTTGAATATTTCAAACATCTTTTGACAAACCTTTGTCTTTATTTGACCACAACATTAATGCATTTTCAAAGACCTTTCTTTTTCATATACCTGTCCATATTTTTTCTTCCATTTTGTCTCAATTTTCTGATTTCCAAATGGTATTGTTATTTCTCATATGAATATTAACTCTTCAATGATTCTAATTTACAGTGTTTATGATTCTTTATTATGTTATAAATATGCAAAGGGGGACACTGGATTTTTTCTTAAAATAGATTCAAACTGTGCAGCTGAGACAGATCCTTTCTCTAATATATAGTTTAAACTAGAAAACTCTGTCCAACGTGCCTGTTATTTTTTCTCCCCAACATGCTCAGTTTATAAGTACATTTCAAAATGAAGCTATTTTGACCACTCTTCCTCTTCACCTGTTGTATGTGAGAGGGAGTCAAGAATAAATTAAAACAGGAGTTCTATGCTTAGAAGAGTTGCAAGATGTTTGCCTTCCTTCCGGTGAGGTGCAAGGAAAACCTTTCTCCAGCGTGTTGCCCATAGCAGTGCCAGCTTCCGTTTCCCTGTCTCCCTGTAGGAGGATTCAGCCCCTAGGCTATTTCTTTTCTTCTTTCTTTTTGTCTTTAAGGATATCAAAATGGTGATGTCTGGTAGACGGCAAAGATGTCTTATACAGATGGTTCCTCATTATGGTGTGGCTTGGGTCTTTGACTTCCATGCAGGACTCTTCAAAGTTGGATCGCTTTCAAAAGACGTCAGAGAAAACTAGAAACGTGTTTCTTGAAGGCCCTGGAGTATTATTCTGCCTCCCCTTTTAGTTAAGGCTCCAGGCAGCCCATTGAGAGCAGAGACAATTAGAAATTATGTTAGAGATAAATCTCTGCATGTAGCTGAATATGGATTTAAATATGAATGTGTTCAACTGGTCACAGTGACTTAGTTAAACACTTCTCTCTTGTACCTCTACTGTTGATACATGGTGAAGAGAGGATGTTTCAGGGGACACATTTTAGACTATATATTTTATAGGAGACTTACTACTCTGACAAACTTAATTTATTAAAAAAGTAGATTTAAACCAGCACGATGCCTTGTGAATAAGAGATAGTCAGTAACTATTTGTATGACTTTAATTGGGCATGGATCTTTTCTAGATTCAGAGCCATACACTTCAGTTCAACAGCCAGGAAGGAGTCTGAAAAGTTGATTCGACATGCAGGTAATAAAATTTGCCATACGTAAAGCCTGATATTAGATGTTTAGTGGAATAAAAAAAGAATAAACAGGTAGAAAAACAGCTCTAAGTTCTAAGAACTTAGAGGATACAAATTTTTTTAGAATTACATTCTTTTTTAAAGCTGGAAGAAAATTTGTAAATCACCTGATCTTAGGCTTTATTTCTATGAGTGTGGGCTAGACTCATCAGTCAGAGTTAGGGACAAAGTTGGGGTCAGATGCTGTTCTTCATCCAGTATTTATCTTAACTAGATAATTTGGATTTCTTTGAAAGCAGTTCTGAGAGGCCTCTTGTTGTAGTATCCATGTAATGTGATGACAGATACCTACTTGGTGTGAGAGGTTGTTCAAAACAGTTTTATCTAGTGAGGGTGGAAACTAGCCCATAACCAAGTAGGTCTTAAACAGTGTAAGTGATTTATCTTCACAGATAATCATTGAAGTGATTGAAATTGTGATCGTAGATCACAATACAGGTTGGATGGCCAGTTATAAGAGAATGATTAAATGGACTATCTCACAGTCATCAAAAAGGAAACTATAGAATATTTAACAAGGTAGAAAAATGTTCCCAATGTAATATTATGTAGAATTATATACTACATTTTAATAGCATCATTAGTGTATGTATTGTGTATCATTTGCTATAGCAATCACTTCTTTAAACCTATACTAAAGATAAATTTGCAAAACAATTAAAATATGCAAACAAAGGGCTATTTATTACAACAGTATTTGTAATAGCAAAAGACTGGAAACAACTTCAAAGTACATCATTAGAGACAAATGAGGAATTATGTTGATGTCATTGAAATACAGGGTATTTTGTGTATAAGAAGTGAAAAATGGCTGTAAGACAGATTGGTTCAAGTGAAACCATGATCGTTCTGAATTTGATTATAAGTATCAGTTTGAACTTATGATGACTTTGTCAACAAAACCAAACATATTTAATAGGTCTGTCCTCTGAAAAGAGCTATCAAATAATGACCATCAGTAAGTAAGCTGGATTTCTTGGGGATGTGACTGGCCCAGGTCTGAGTAAAACGTGTATGAACTGAGTGCAGAACATCCTGTTATACCAGAAAGCTGGCCGATTACTAAAGTACCGAGAATATGCCAGGAAGGGTGAGGAGCCAGCTTAATAGGCTCCTGCAAGCCAAAGAGGAGAGAATTTTAGCCTAAATAGTATAAAACTTGGAACAATTGGTATTTTGCTTCTGATTGGGGGAGGCAGCAAAAGTTATACTCAGAGACTGAGTTGTCTTCGCTAGCAATTTATTTAGCACAGGTTTGCAATGGGAATTATGATAATTTCACAAGCCAAAAGCATACAGGATACTAGCTCTTAATAAGCCAAATAAAGAAATAACAAATAAAGTATTTGTTTAAATACTTTCAACAAATGACAGATTAATTATGGTATTGTTCAGGCAAGGGGAGGTGAAGGAATAAACTCCAAATGTAATATGAGATGTACTTTTTATACCAACAGGCACTCTGAAAAGTCAGAGACCAACCAAGAGCTGATTTCTAGCTGTCAGTGCAAAAGTAAAAGTCCCCTGTTATAAAAGAAAATATGCTAAGGGAGGAAAATGCCTGTGTTGTTAGGCCGGCTGTTATCTTTCCTGGGTCCCTGTGTGGTTTATCACCACTGTTGACAGGTGTGCCTTGCCGTGACAGGAGCAGTGCCCCAAGGGTGTTTGGAGAAATTTTAGGTTAGCAAAGAGTTGCCTTGCCCAAACTGAAACTCTCAAATAGTCCTCACCAGCTCTCATGTTTATAGTGTAACTGTCCCTTGCCATAGTGGCTTCTCCACAATTTCTCGTGGATAAGCTCCCAGTGGGGCTGCTCAACAGCCGAGCTGCTGCCTGTTCATCAAAGACAGCAGATGGAGAATGATGACATCCGACAGGGCTTACTTCATTCATATATCAAAACTACTCTTTTTTTTTTTTGTCATAACAAGTGAATTAAAGCAACTTAAGTCAAAAACAGGTAGATTTGAAATCATGTTGAACCAATACAGCACAATTGGAAACTATCAAATATATTTAAATCTAAGAATAATAAGATTAAAAACTTGTTGGACACCTTTGGAGTATGATTGGGAACCAATGTATTATCTTGAAAACTATTAAAGGAAAGAATCATGCAGTCCTTTTATTTTTCTTATATGGATGCTACCTCAGAGGAATCAAATGGTCAATATGGAAAAGATGTTCCTTTTAGAAGTGCTTAAGCAATATAAGAGGAAAGAATATCATTATTTTATTATGCCTAATGAAATAACAGATCTAAAGAACGTTCATTAAGGTTGCTAATATCACAAAAAGAGGAAACCAGACATTATGTGCCTCTTGGTAGAAGAGGGCACCACCACCTATGATATATTCCTTCCTGCCCCACAAGTCGAACGTGATTCTGATCAAGACTTTAGAAATAAATTTTCATTTATATTAAATATAGGACACAGAGGAGCATGTTAAGCAACCATCAGGATAAAATTAACTCCAGGAGACAACCTACCTAGTTCCTTCTAAAAAAGATTTATGAAGAAAAGAAAATGAAGGGAGAGAAAGCGGAAAACTATAGATTTAGAGAGACTTAAAACCAATGAGCCTCAAACTTTAATTAATGTGCATGTAAATCACCTGGGATCTTGTTCTAACACAGATTCTACTTTAGTGGGTCTGGGTGGGGTGGGGTGGAGTGGAGTGGGGTAGGGTGGGGGAAGGTGGTGGTTCCAATTCTAACCAGCTGCTCCCTTGACTATACTTTGAGGAGGTAAGTTAGGAAGCGTACATATCCATAGCAAGGTGTGGACCTAAATATTATCCTGATTCAAATAATTAACCTAAAAAATTCATGAGAAATTGGAAATATGAACATTAAATATGGATATTTAATATGAATGAAGTATTAAATTTATAGGGGAAACAGTGGTATTAGATTATGATTAATGAAAAGCACCTTTATTTTATAAAATACATAATAGAATTTTTTTAGTCATAATTATATGATGTCTGGATGGCTTCAAAATAATCTTCAGGAAGTGGGGAACTGGGTAGGACTGTAAATGAAATAAGATTGACCATGAATTATTAATTGTGCTGAGTGATGTGTGAATGGATTTCTTTGTACTGGTCTGGCTATGTCTGTATCTTTTTGACATTTTCCGTGAGAAAAATTGTTTTATAAATATCGATTGCCTATGTATAGATTAGAAGTATGTATATACTGCAAAATTTAACAGTGGTTAAAGTTGATTTTCATTTTGTGATGCTCAGTGTTCAAATTTCTACAAGTGTGCATATTATTTTCAAAAATCAAGATTTTTTTTTTTTTGAGGGCAAGTCCACTGATTATTGGCCCAGCTGAAAATGACTACACTTAACAAAGCAAAACCAAGCCCTGGCTAGAGGAACACAGGTGAGTTAAATGAAGGTAGTTTCTCAGCAGAGAGAACAAAACCAGAAAGGGAAGGCTAATTTATGTAGCTCCTTCCTTTGCTAAGGAAGTTTACACGGTGAGAAGAGGCTTTGGAGGCCATTTTGAGGATGCAGCCCTTAGAACTAAGGACTTGAGAGGTGGGGGAGAAAGGCTTTCGGAATCTGAGTCAAGCTGTTTTAAACTTTTGTCAGAAAAGGTGCCTTAGAAATCCAAGCTTGCAGCAAACATCATACTCTGCTAGATGGAGCACCACCTGCGCTTGGCTGTCTTCATACATGCGTGTTGGCGGTGGCTCTGTGACATGTGGGTGAGGTAAGAGTGTAATATTTTTAAGCCTCACAGGCCATGGGGGGAACACAGTTTGGGTTCAGATCCTCGCTCTGCATCTTAGCTACTAAGTGGCATTGCCTAAGTGATCTACCTTCTTTAAGTCTGAATTTCTCCATTTATAAACCAAAGAAACAACAAGTCTATTCCACAGGCTTAGGCGGATAGTCCCTGGACACAGTACACATGCAGTAAGTACAAATTGTTTTCATGGTTCTAAGGAGAAAATAAAATATCTACACGAAATCTATGATTATTTCCCATTTCACTGGCTTTTTATCTTATATTTCTCTTTCTCCTTTTTAGCTGTTAATGGACCTCAGATTTGACTCTTTTTCCCAAAGGAGTCTCAGACCATCAGTCATCTTTATGCATGCGGCTGTCACAAAACTGTTCAGGTCATATATTTTCCCAAGAATTAATGAATAAAACCCTGTATAAATAGAAACTCTTGTTACAGAATAATTATCCTGAAATATTAGCCTGGGTTTTTTGTTTAAGTGATTTTAAAAGTTTAATTTTTGGAGCATTAAGCAATCCAATTGCCTATGTAAGTAACTGTCTGGAATATAAGGTGGGCAGGAATGGCGATGGACCTTTAGGGTTTGTGGGAAATTCGGGGTCAGAATGCTAGAGAGCCTGGAGTACCATGCTCAGTAATGTGGCTTCAAATCGTTATGCAGTGAGGTACCTGTTGAAAAATCTTTAGCAGAAATATAATCTGATGAGAACTGAAATCCAGTAAGATTTCTTATTTCTATGAAAACATTTTTTTGGGGGTAACAGGATTGTACAGAAGGTTTGGAACAGCTCAAAGGATAGGCCAGAGGACTGTAGACCCAAAGATGGTAGAAGAGAGGATTATTTGGATGGTATCTAAGGTCCTTCAAATACTTAGGTTTTTTATTTATTTTTATGCAGTTTTATGTAAGAGACTTGTTGGGCGCTGAAATGATGGGATTGGATGGCTAGAGAATGGGTGCTGGTCAGGAAAATTATGTATCGTCATTAGCTGGAATACATACTGGTTTAATGAATAGAAATAGGGGATAAGATCAGCAAATCTGTTTAGAGTTGGGAGCAATAGGATGAATTCAAAGTGGATTCGAGTGTAGCCTGAAAAATTCTGTTTGAGTCTTAATAGATATAATCTGAGTGTCATAAGTGTAAAGACTAGGATAGAAATTTTTTTTATTATTAAAAAATAAAAGATTAACAATATAAGAATTCTGATGATAAAATATATTTAATTGAGATAGTAGAAATTGATGTCGCTGTTTTTCTGGAAGCAAAATAAAGCCCTAGAAAGGGATGCTGGGAAGTGTGCTTACTCTGGGTGCCACATCAGTCTAGCATTGCAGCTCCTACCCCTGGGTCACCTGGTGCCTCAGTGTCTGGGCTCCCAGAAGCATTGATTTAAAATCTATTCATTTCAAGGCTTCATCCTCACCTAAACCAAAGCACTAGTCTTATCAACACATTTTTAATTTTCATGGTGACTGTCAGTAGAAAATAAAATATTATATTAAAAGTGTATCTATAAGAATTGTCCCTGCAAAAAAAATTGCACCTTTTCTTGCTAAAATTTTCAAAGGTTTATATTTTTCAAACTATATAGACTGTCCCTAATCTCTATTATTCTTCAAGGCTAGGAGAACATAAGCCTTAGCCTTTAGCTGAGGACCCTAGAGTTAAAAACCCAAACCAAAATAAACAGAAAATACAGCTGGAAAAGAGACAGGGAGTTAATTAAATCTGTTAGGTGCTATACTGCTTCCTATAGGCTTGCTTTATGATTTCTTTTAGTATTTACTCTTTTGTTTAGGCCTGTCCCTAGTTAGGTCGAACTAAATCTTTCCTCAGAACAGCAAAGCTAGAGAGAGAATTTTCTCACATCTGAACTCAAGTGCTAGTATGGGAAAGTGTTATTTTCAGCATATACAATGGAAGAAGTAAAAGTGCCTTACTTGCATGGAAAGTCCTTATATCTATTAATTGAGGCTGCAGGGAGCAAGCACTGTTTGCATTATGTTTGGTAGAGTACAGGTGCTCTACAGCTGTATCTAATCATATATGTACACTGCCCCACCCTGCTATCCTGGACCAGAGAAACCCAATACGATTGGCTTAAGGATGTACTGAAATTCAAAGAATAGAACTGGTACCTTAAGAACCAGGAGTCTACATAGCTTTAGTTTATGCCTAAAGGATGAGAAGGTAAGATTTAAAAATGAACTCAATGTATGAATGTTAATGAATTGAACCCCTGAGTAGAAATAAAGCTATTTTCAGGGGGTGGTGGTCAAATGTAGGAATCGGAGTATAAATTTCAGCCACACCAGGCGGTAGTAAGACAATACATAACTGCAGTTAAATAATTGGTTAGAAATAGAAAACTGGGAGCAGGACAAATTTTTTTTTTAATGTAAAAAGAAAACTAAGAAACAAAGGCAAGAAATACCTAATTGGTTATCTGAATCAATCCACTGACTATCTGACAAATTTGGGGACATGTGTTAGTATACTCTTCCAAACTATGTCGAAATGAGTTGTAGAATAACTTTAATTATAGAAACTTGCAGCTGAAAGTATTTAGTTAATATCTATTCTAGGTGTTTTCAATTTTTATTAACTCGTAGAAGTCTTTCTTTAGAGATATTATGTTGTACACCTAAAACTGATATAATGTTATGTCAACTAGACCTTAATAATAAAAAATTCTCATTGTAATAGATGTTCAACCAATAGTATTTTTTCAACCTTCCTTTCCACCAGGAAGCAGTCTAAAATGCTTCTTAAACTGGAGATAGCCATAATGAGTTCCACCTTCATTTTTCCTAATTTCATAAAGGAAATGCAAGAGCCTGGCTTATAGAAAATTTCAGAAAGGAGTAGATGGCAAATTTAGAATGAGATCACCTAGCTCCTGTATCTCATCTAATCTCACGTCCCTTACATCGCACTATCACCCACAATCTCTGTTTTTTATTCTTGGATAGAGTAATTGTGTGTAAGAATTAGAGACCTAGTTCTTGGTGCTTAGTTCCATGAAAAATGCAAGAGAATATGGTCTGTGTTCTCTACCCTTGATGAGCAACACAGTCTAAATGCGTAAACAAGATATGATACAGAAATAAGAGAAAGCATTCAGTTTCACCTGAGCTTCTAGCCATAGTGTTTTTCTTCATTGAACTCCTTACTTGCAGGTCCCACACGTTCAGCAAAAAGAGCTGTTCAGAAACTGGAGCATGACTTGAAATGTCAAACACCTTAGAGGCAAGAGATGTTACAGAGGACTAGGGTTTAGAAGGGCAAGGTTTCAGGAGACATTTCATGGAAGAAAGAAAACTTAGCTAGATCGTGAAGGGTGAGTAGGATTCAGGTAAATGGATAGAAGAGAGACCGTGTTAACAGCCTGAGATGAGAATGAAGAGGAATTGAAGGATGATAGTGAACAAACTGACTTATTTTCTTGATGGCCTTGGCCTCTTGCATCTGAAATTGGTTTATGTAATTATTTACTGATTTATTGTTTGTCTCCTGCAATGGTAATGTAAATTATGTGAGGTGCAGTGACGCAGTGTATCTCAGCTGTAGCCCAAGCACTTAACACAGTATGCACAAAAGATTTTGTGGTGTGAACAAGACTGAATATAAGGAGATGATGGAGGTTAGAGTGTATTGTTATCTTGGGGGTCAGATTGAGGGACCAGGAACACCAGGAGTCTCAAGGCTTGAAATTAACCTGTCTAAAGGTTGTTGAATAAAGAGGTGAATAAATTCTGATATAAAATTATAATATGACACTAGAATTTCTGATGGTTTTGGTGGGTAGAAGAAAATGATAATCAGGATCATCTATTAAGAGCATTTTGTAATATTCCAAGTATGAGCTGATTAAGTTGGGTATTTGGGTGATAGTGGTAAGAACAGTACAGAATGTTTGATAGAGAAAAATCTCACAGAGGCAGAGTCTGTGAGATCTCTTGGCTGGCCAGAATAATTTTAATAGTTGATGGGATCATCTTCATTTCCATCATTTTCAACCTGCAACTCATCTCCAGATTTAAACTGCTGTGATGACAATCTGAATAGCAATTCAAAAGCTATTTGTAGGTTTTGGGGCTTCCACACAGATGGAATCCTAAACTGATTTGTTTCACCACTTCAAAACCTGGAATCTTTTCCAGATTTGTCCTTTTGATTTGCAAAATATCATAGACCAGTAGAATTTATTTTTTCTTTGTTTATAATAAACTGCAAGAATGGCCAGAACTAGTTTTTGTGGTCAGCTTACTGAAATAGGGATTTATATCCCATGAGAAATCGGAGAGGTAATTCTCTCCCATTCCTATTTTGTTTTGGTTGCTTCAAAATTCACAGATTTCTTTTCATATGCTTTCTTCCTTCCTCCATGTGTCTCCACTTTGATATAGCAGGGTTTTTTTTCTCTCTCTCATTCATTGCTATTTTTGTTCTTGTTTTTGTTTCTCTTTCCAGAAGCTTCTGGGAGTAATCTTCATTTTCACTATTGAGTTAGGAGATCTTTGTATATATTCAAGATAGTAGTCTTTTGTTGGATATGTAATTTACAAATACTTTGTCTTTGTAGCATGTCTTTCACTCTTCTTTGCATGGAATCATAGAGCTAAAGTTGTTAATTCTGATGAGGCCCAGTTTACCAATTTTTTTTTTTTATGGTGTATAATTTTGGTATTGAGTTTAAGAACTCTTTTCTAGTCCTAGACTTCAAAGATTTTCTCTTTTTTCCTGAAAGTTTTACAGGTTTGTTTTACATTTCAATCCATTATCCATTTTGAGTTAGTTTTTGTGTAAGGTGTGAGTTTTAAGTCAAGTTTCAGTTTTTGCCTGTGGATGTTGGTTGTTCCAGTAAAATTTGTTAAAAAGGCTAACTTTCCTCCCTGAATTGGTTTTGTACTTTTGTCAAAAATTAGTTGAGGCTATTTTTATGGATCTGTTTCTGGGTCCTCTATTCTTTGCTGGTAATCTATGTGTCTATCTTCCCAGCAATACCACATCGTTATGATTTCTGTAGTTATATCGTAATTTTTAATATCAGATAGTGTAATTCCTCTTACTTTGCCTTTATTTTCCTTTGTAAATATTGCTTTAGATGATTGTTATGATATCTGTAGCTATATCATAAACCTTAATAAGTAGAATAATTCCTTTTACTCAAGCTTCATTTTCTTTGTAAATATTGATTTAGATACTTGAGTCTTTTTTTAATTTTATAAGAAGCTTGTCTATGTCTATAAAAAAAACTTTCTTGGAGTTTGATAGGCTTTGCTTTAAACCTGTAGAATTTGGGAAAATTTCATACTTTTCCTATGTTGACTATTTCAGTCCATGAATACAGTTTGTTTTCCCATTTATTTAGGGCTTCTTTAACTTTTTCATAGTTTTTAGTATAGGTGCTATCCATATCAGTTGATGCCAAAATATTTTATAGTCTTTGGATTGATTGTAGGTGGTGGTGTGTGTTTAATTTCAGTTTCTGTGTAAGTTTAGTATATAGAAATGTAACTGATTTTTATATGTAGATCCTATAACCTATGACCTTGCTGAACTCACTTATTACTTCTAGGATTTTTTATAATAGATTCTTGAGATTTTCTACATAGACTTTGATGTCATGTAAATAGAGATGGTTTTATCTCTTCCTTTATGATCTGCTTTTTATTTCTGCTCCATGCATTGTTATAGTAGCTACAAATTTAGTACTATGTTCAATGTTATGGGATAAGCATTCAGTCTTTTACCATTAAGTATGATGTTTGATATAGGTTTTGTGTAGATATTCTTTATGAAGTTGATTTCCCTTTGTTCCTAATTTTCTGAGAGTTTTTCTTTTTTAAAAAAGTCAGGAATGGTGTTGGATTTTGTCAAATGCTTTTTATCTGTCAGTTGGTATGATCATATCATATTTCTTTAACTTATTCACATAATGGATTACATCTATTTTATTTTTGAGTATTGAACCTGCCTTGCATACCTGAAATAAATCTCACTTGGTCATGGTATGTTAATTCTTTTTATGTCTTGTTGGAGTTGATTTGCTAATATTTTATTGAAGATTCTTGCATCTAAGTTTATGAGCTATATGTGTAGTTTCAATTTTTTTTTTTGTACTGTCTGTCTGGGTTTTGGTATCAGGGTTACACTGGCCTCATAAAATTAGTTGAGAAGTATTCTTTTATCTGTTCTCTGAAAGAGATTGTGTGAAATTGGTATTTGTCTTTAAATGTGTGGGATGTTTCTCAGTGAAATGATCTGGGCCTGGAGATTTCTTTTTCAGGAGCTTTTGAATTATGTATTCAATTTATTTAGTTTAGGACTATTCAGATAGTCTGTTTCATCTTGCTTGTGTTTTGGTAGTATATTAGTTTGCTATTCTCATGTAACAATTACCACAAACTTAGTGGTTTGAAACAGCAGAAATCTAGATTACAGTTCTACAGTTCAGAAGAGTGATGTGTGTCTTTCAAGGTGTTGGCAGGGGTGCATTCCTTTCTGGAGGAGAATATATTTCCTTGCATTTTTAGCCTCTAGAGCATGCTTGCTTTCCTTGGCTCGTGTCTCCATTCCTCCATCTGCATAATCAGCAACAGTGGGCTGGATCTTTCTCATGCTGCCATCTCTTTAGTGCTATGACCACAGCTGAGAAAGGTTTTCCACTTTACAAATTTGTGTGATTAGATTGGGCCCATCTTGATAATCTGTGATGCACTCTCTTGAGGTTGGTCATCTTAATTATCCGTGAAAAGTTCCTTTTGGCATATAACACAACATACTTACAGTTTCCCAGGATTAGAATGTCGACATTTTGGCAGGTCTGTTATTCTGCCTGCTCTAGGTAGTTTCAGGTTTTCCACATATTGATCCATTTCTTCTAAGTTGTCAAAGAGTATAAAGTTGTTTGTAGTATCCACTTCTCTTTTTAATTGCCACAGTATCTGTAATGATATTCCTTACTTCAATCCTGATATTGGTGATTTGCATTTTCTCCATTTTTACATTTATCAATTTTGTTAGAGGTTTATTAATTTTATCAATCTATTCAAAGAATCAGCTTTTTGTTCACTTTTCTCAATTGTTTTTCTGTTTTCAGTCTCATTTATTTTTGGTCTTTATTGTTTCCTTCTTTGTGTTTTCCTTGAGCTTATTTTGCTCCTTTTCTACATTCTTGTCATAGGAAATTGTTATTGAGTTGAAACCTTCCCTCATTTTTAATGTAACCATTTTTGGATGGAATGTTCTATATTTGTCAATTAGATTATGTAGTTTGCATTTTTCAATATCCTTTGTTTTTTTCAGTTCTATATCTATATAAATTATTGAGAGAGGTGCTGAATTCTATAATTGTAGTTGTGTTCATTTCTCCTTCCACCTCTATCAATTTTTTGTCTTACATATTCTAAGGTTCTGTTGTTTGGTGAATAAAATGTACATTTGCACAATGGAATATTATTTGACAATGAACAGAAGTACTGATATGTGCTGCAACATGGATGAACTTTGAAAACAGTATGCTGAATGAAAGAGCCCATCACAAAGGATGATATATTGCACAAGTCCATTTATATGAAATTTCCAGAAAAGGAAAATCTATAGATACAGAAAGATTAATGGTTGCCTAGGACTTGGGAGAATGAGGATTTGGGGGAACAAGAGCCAGATGGTCTGGAATTATTTTTGAGATAATGAGTATATTGAATGTATTTTTAAATTGATTTTAGAATGAATATGCAACTCTGAATATACTAGTAGTCACGTTAAAAGGTTAAAATTAATGGTATGTGAATTGTACCTTAAAGCAGTTGACAAATAAATAGAAACTTTCAAAAAATTAATACATTTGTGTTTAAGTATGCCTTTGTATTCTTTTCATGTGTTCCCTGTGTTGCCTTTTTTTTTTTTCTTTTTTGCCTTTCTACAGGTTAGTTGAACTTTTTTTTCTTCAGGATTTTATCTTGATTTATTTAGAGTGTGTTTGAGTATATCCTTTATATAGTTTTTGTAGTTGTTGCTCTGTGTATTGCTATATCCAGAGGAAAAAAAAAAGACTTTTAACAGTCTATTGTTACCAACATTTTGCTACTTCAAATGAAGTGTGGAAACTTTACTCCTATTTTGGTCCCTTTAACTTTCCTACTTTTAAGTAGCATTATATTGGGGCTATACATAAAAAACACAGGAGAAATGGAGACATTTGAAAAGATATGGCATAGGAAGTTAACTAAATATATAAAGTGAACACTATGTGGCTATTCAAAGGAATAAAGTAGATCTGTTTATACTAGAATGGGAGGATAGCAAATAAATCAGAATTGCCAAAGTGTATATGGAAAATGAACTTCTGTATTTGTTTATATGCCCACTATGACATGAAGATCTAAGATCTCTTCCTAATGATTCCAATCCCGGTATCCACATCCTGTGTAGAATTCTCTTAAGTATGGCTGGCCTAGTGACTTGTTTCTAAACATTATGTCTAAGTGTATGTCTAAGGTGATGGGATGTCACTACAAAGATTAAGATACAAGAAATTATAACTGTAGTCCTGCTAGCAGACTTCCTGTATTGACTCTGTTCTTCAGTGGCCCCAATGCAGCAAACTTCCTTATGTAGAGCTGCACATGGCAAAAAGGTCCAACAGCCTGCAAGGAACTGAATCCTGCCAACAACCATGTGAGTTTGACAGTGGATCCTTCCCTATCTGGGCATCAGATGAGACCTAAACTCTGATCAATATCTTAATTACAGCCTTGTAGAAGATGCTGACTCAGAAGATGCAGCTAAACTGTGCCCAGATCTCTAACTTAAAAAAATTGTGAGAGAATGTGTGTTAAAGCCACCATTTGTAGTAATTTGTTATATAGCAATAGATAGCTGATATGCCTACCTATTATTTATATTAGTAAATGCATTAGAAACATTCTTAATTTTTACATAATACTTTCCTATGAAGTAAAGGTTTTCACAAGAATATTACTTCTGTTTCACATATAAATACATATATACGTATATGTAACAGACTATGTGTAGTACATTTGACTCTCCATTTGCCTCTAATCTGTGCAGCCCCATATTGGTGCAGAGCAGTCCCCAATGATGCATCGACATATTACTGGCAAATAAATGAAGTGAAAAAAATCTAAAACAATTGTTGTTTATAGGAGAGTGTTGTTGGGTTAAGTAATGGTCTAACTTAGTTTACATGTTGATCAATCTAGAGCCAAAAAACAAACCACTCATTCTGTCTTGATGACTTCGGGAAGCCAACAATGAATAAGACTGACTTAAAACAGAGAAGGCATGAAAAGGGATATGGTTTTTATACTTTATCAGAGTGTTATCTCTTGGGAGTGTCAAAGCATTAACTGTTATCCAGGGGATGGGAAACATTTCCAGCATATGAGTAGATGTTTCTAATATGTGTATATATGAATGTGTGTTTCTTTTAAAATTTACTTTAAAGATGGGCACCATTTGGCATCTTTATTTTTATAGAAGCTATTCTTTTTGTTATTAGAAATCTAAGAATGGTTATCATTTTTGGTATCTAATTATTTGATATCTTTGTCTCTATTACACTAGTGCTTTTCTTTAATCATGCCTGTCAGATTAAAATTCTAGCCTTTAAAAAGATAGATATTGAGATAAATATTGAGCAGTCTACGAGAGAGGGGCATATAAAGAAAGACTGCTGGTAATTGAGAGATTTTTTTAAAAGAAAATTTTGAATGTCTTTGTTTTTTCTAAAGAAACATGTACACTAGTAGATAGGGCAAAGATTGTCGCAATCTACCTTGATTTTAGAGGTAAAAATCTTAACCGCTTTTAGAAAAATGGATTTCGTATGATGGACTGGCCTATTGAGAATTCAGTTGGACATTTTTCTGTGACACAGCATGTGCATTTCTAGCTAATCAGTTTAGGGTCCACAGGAGAAACTTATATAGGTCCATGTAGTGAAATCTGTTATTTCATGTAGGCTCTTTAGGGATGTGTCATGAGTGGAATAGGAAAATGTGAAAAGCTGTGGATCTGGTGTAGGGTATCTTGTTTTAGTGCAGAAGCGATGCTCAGAGTATAAGCGTCTACCTTTGCCTTAACTAGAGAAATTCTCTGATGATTTCTTATTTCTTCTTTTAGTTACTTATGACTGTTTATAGCTTTTATGTTTGCAAATGAAAGTTTTTGAAGTATACCACATATCTTTTATTTAAAAGTACTTTAATTAATTATATAGAAGTACTTTTCATCAGTTTGTTTTTATCCTCCTCCCTTTTTTTGCGGGGTGGTGGTGTGTATTTACTTTAAGACATTGTAGTTTCTTGTTGAAACTTAAACTGTAGGGAAATCCTATGTTTTAGAGACCTTTTGAAAGTCAGATAATAAATGTAATGGATAAAAAGGATCCAAAGATAATTTTAGAGTAGAACCATACTTTTTTTTTTTATTAAATGACAATTTTTATAAATGTATAGGATGATGTATCCATTTTCTGTCTCTGTCTTCCTCTCTGAATGAGAAACTGTGGGTTAGTGGTACTTGTGGTGCAAATAATATGAGCTTACAACCTCATGGCATTTTTATTTCTTGTCATATTCATAGGTCTGTTATTACTAAGTCTTTGAATAGCCCTAGCTCATGTTCAATAAATATGGAATACATGTTACAGAAATAGAAAAGTTTTTTTTTTATTTCTGTGACCCAAATTAAAAAAATTAAATTGTTTGGCAACTTTCCTTGATAGCCTAAAGTAGAAGAAAATTAGAAGGTTGCTAATGTATTAAAATGTTTATCCCACCTTCCCATTTCACCCTGGTTTCTAACTAAACTCTTATAACTCTATCCAGTGATGAATTTGCTCCCAATGCAAATAAAGATTTCTTGATTGTGTTTCCATGTAGAAGAATGTATAATATGCTGGAAAGAACATGCTTTACTTGTTTGCCTGGGATTCATCGGCAGTTCTTAAAAATTGCTTCATAGTTTTGATTCTTCCTATCGGAGAAGTCTGTTATCCAAATGTCTTTCTTTAGCGAGGTAGTTCTGTATAATGTGAGGAGTTTGATGACTCAAGCCACCTGATGTATGAATCCAAATTCTAGCAGTTTCTGAGAAGTTTTTCAGAGCTCAAACATGTAAACCAGTGTTGATGTTTGTTTGCTTAGCATTTGATATTTAGTTCTGTGGATCCTCTGCAATGCTGGTGCTTTGTTCAGAAAAACAGATCATTTGTTCTGTTTTTTATTTTCATAAAGCAGTTGTAGTTTATGCAGAGTAGTGCATAAGCTTTGAAATAACATTTCTTCTGGAAACTCAAGGAAAGCCCACTAGTACATATGTTTATTTTTTTTCCTCTCTTTATCATAGTCTTCTCATATAAATGTTTGTAGTTCAAAAGAGGCAAAACCATGTTGGATTAAATGGTATTTTTCCACCAGTGCTCTACATGTGTTAACAAGTAAAAAGTGATTTAATAGTTTACCCAAAGGCCATATCTACTGCTTTAACTTTTTAATCCATTACAAGGTTTTTGTGTAATTCCTAACAGTATACAAGAGTCATTAATTGGATTGGGTTTTCTGGATTTGTTAAATTTTAGCTACTTGTAGTTGAATCTCAGGATTTTACTGCTATTGCAAATCCAGATTTTCTTGATGTCAACATACTTATCAGAGTTGTATGCAAAATAATGTGTAAATCCCCCACTCTATCCAAGACATCATAGATAAAATGAAAGATTGGCCCATAGGATGTGATGCCCAATTCTGATGCAGAATAACGTTATTCTGCTGTGGATGGTGGCAATAAATTATTTTGATTTTACAAAAAACTGTTTCATTTGTGATCTAAAGATTCAAAAATTATTTTGATATTTAGTAGGCTCTAAGTAAATGCTATATTCATTGATTCATGTCATTTTTTAGTTCAATACAATAAAAAATTATTTCCATTTTAATGATGTAAGAGCTATAAGAATGTACATGTCCTTTCCCTCTATTTAGACATAGCATTTCTTTTCTCACAGAATAATAACATACTACTGTACTATTGAATAAAAAAGAACCAAATTGCAATTTGAACCTACACTGATGGTTTCAGACCCCAGCCCTCAGCAAAACACCATCATAATGAATGGCATATGAAGTATTTGTGGCAATCTTAGAGATAATTATTATGATACTTAGGTCTGGAACTACTATAGAAAATCTCTGAAATCATTCGGCCACATTTCAAAGTATCTCAGGGAGTCAGCTATGGTGGACTGTTGTATGACTTCCCAATAGACTTGCAAACATTCAGAGTATAATGAAAATCTCTCTTAGAAGATGCACAAATTCACTTTTCTTTACATGTTAATAGGACCCTAATTGCTCTATAACCATCAGCAATTTAGTTGTATTATTTAAAGTGTGTATACATAAATACATGCTTAATATTTTGTTTTTTTTCCATGTATAAAAAAACTTGCATAAAATATTAATGAATACAGTGACCTATGCCCTTTAGAATGCATTCTTATTTCATAACATTTTATCAGGTATTAATTAAAGACTGCTAATTGTCCCTTGTTAAGGTTACATATTAATGAAATTTTTCTTTGGACAAAATAATGACTAAACTTTATTTAGAGAAATTTTATAAGTCTTTCTAGTTATATGAGCATATAGCTAAATTATAGTTTCCACATAAATACAGAGGGAATTCCATGGGAATTATTTAGGTACAAAACAGTCTTATACTAATTGTAAAAACTTGTATTTTCATAATGCCTGATATTTCTCATAGCTCTTTCTTATCCCACTTTACATTTGATTTTCATAATATGCCCAAGAGGGTAGTAATATGGGCATTATAATCTTTAATTTATAAGTTTCATTGTAGAGTTTCAGTCTAAGAGGAACATACTTAATATTGAATTCCACTTTACAGATAAGGTTCAAGTGTATTTACTGGACTTTTTTCTTTGTGTTGTTCTGGTTTTAGGTCACTGGAGTATATATTAATCTGTGACTTCTGTGCTTTTGATTGTGTTCTCTGGTTATTTTTTCTGCCAATATCCAAATGGGGTTATGAATAAATTTTTCATTAAAGAGTTTGATTTTGACATTAAAGCAAGTCTTCTCCTTGGGGAATCATATTAAGTCAGCAAGCATTCAGTCTACTGTGAATAACAGGTATAAAATGGAATAGCTAAGTGGTAAGATTTTGGTTGTTTCTAGAGCAAGTCCTGGATTTGATTGATTGTTTTGCTTCTCGCCTTGGCAAATTTTTGAAATCTTTCTGAACATTCATTTCTTCACCTGCAAAAAGGAGGTAATGCTATTTAGTTTTTATTCAGTTCTGGGATTAAATGAGATAATACATGTAAAGTATGATGCAGAATAAGCGTTGAATAAATGTTCATTGCCTCTATTCCTTTCTTCTTTAAAATGTGTTTTAGCCCAAGAAGGAAGAAGATAATGTGCAGTATTGTTTAGATAAAGTATTTTACAAATGTAATCCAATAAAAAACAAGTAACCTGCTGAGAATATGTGTACCTTTTCCATATAAATCAGTGAACAAACTTGTTTTTAACTTTTTGGCAGACTTATGAAACCAATTAGCTTGGTAATATATATTCAGCTTTAATGGGCAAGTAAATAATTAATGTTATTGCCTTTGTAAATTTAGCTTTTCAGTTATAAATTAACATAATTAAAAGGGTAATGTTTCAGTATGTATTCTACTAGCCAAATTTAAAATTAAGCAATTAAACAGTAGGTTTTCTGCACCAAATGAAATCAGCTCATAATGACACAGGAAACAGATGTACATTTGTTTTTTCATGATCAGGTTCATTACAAAAACATGAAGGAAAATACTTGCAGTATGTGTAATCAAATAAATTATTCCAAGCACCTCTTATATGTTTTAAATTGTCACTCTGGGTCTTCTCCCTTAAACAGGGAACTTAAACACAGCCTTTTTTCCTTTCCCCTGAGGAACAGTCTTTCTCAGCCAAGGATCATGTAGAGTTTTTTCAGCATGTTGTTGTGTTGGTAACTGTGGGCAATGATCCACTTCTCTGCAGATGATCTACTTATGTGTAAGGACAGGACCTCACAACCAGAGTTGAGATCATTTAAATGAAAGGTTAGCCATTTCATATGACTTGATTTGAAAGGCTGGCTGTGTGAAAATTGAGACCGTGTGATGGAGAAGAGGGGCTCTGAGCGGGTCACGACTGTGCTCTTGGATCCACATGAATTCGGAAAGATAGAAAGCAGTAGGTTTTATTCTCCCTGTGGTGTGAAGCAGGTGTATTTTCTTCCTTTGAATTCAGCTCCATGGAGTACTATCAAACAGATTTTAATCTGTGACAATGTATTTTGCGACTACATTGTTCCAAGCTGAATGAGTGGAAAATGGGACCTGCTCTGCGGTGATAATTGGATCGCAGACATTTTTAATCTTCAAGAAATACTGATGTGTAATTAAACATGCACTGACTAATGATCTGTATTTAACTGCTCACCGCGTTGAAGCACACGACTAAAAGGAAAATTCTAGATGTTAGCATGTTAGAATGGGCACCTGTGTCACCTAAACCTCTTTTTTGGAGACAGATACAACTGCTTCTCTTTCTTGTCCACTGATATGACCATGAAGTTAATCTCCCCTTTAGTCATATTGAGTATACGAATACAATATTTTGACATGCATCTTTAATTTGTACAGCCCTTAGTGATGCATTATTTTAGTGTATCAAATATTTTAAGGATAAAAGACTAAAATTCTTGTTTAGGAATTTTTGGAAAATGTGTATCCTCTTCCTTATCCTCTTTTTTTGGTTGGAGAATGCATTTCTTCCCTCCAAAGTTTGATCTTTGTTTTAAAGCGTTCTTATCAGTTTAGTCTAATCAAGAGTTTTTCTAAATGTGATATAGGTCACTCCACTTTATTTTTTTCCCCAGCAATATTTTTCTTCTTTCCAAAGTCACTGCCTATTACTCCTACTGTCTGTTATTTATCCTTAGAAACAACTGAAGTTCGCAATTACAACTAACATATAATACTTTTCATTCTAGGAGACAGGCAGTAGAATGAAAAGTAAAAGGTAGTTGTAACTGCCAACTTTAGCACACTAGTTTACCTTGAGATAAGTCTCTAAGTCACTGGTTCTAAATCTGATTTTGGATCAGAAGTTGTGGGCCCTCTCTTTAGGAAAATGCAAATAACAATACATTTTGAGTAAATCATAGGGGATTCGTGGAAACCCTAGCAGCTCATCCATGGATCCAGGTTAAAACCTCTGTATAATTAGTTACCAAGACTAGTAACTCATAACTGCATTTACTTTTAGGATGTTGAGGGCATTGATATGATCTACAGGTGAAATTTCTTACTGCCTTTTCTAAGCAAATGTATTGCTTTTATTTAATACATTTTATATGACTGAATATCTACAAACATGGATAGAAACCCACAGATATGAGGGTTTATCAAGTGCTGTATTTACCTTCACTGTAAGTGGGTCAAACCAACACAGGGACCAATAAAATACACCACGGTTTATTATTTCAGGTTTTTGTTACTCTTTCCTATACATAAAGAATTCATAGAGAAATGGCAAGTTTCAGAAGTGGCTTCTTCATTTTATTCTTTGTATTACTCTACTTATTTCTCTCTAACAACGATAATGACAGCAAATCCTCTGTGAGTGTAGGCAGCAGTGTACTGGTAAACCAGGTCTCCAAAAAGAAAAGCCTTGTTTCATAGCATGTGCCAATGTTCAGTGTAAATACCTCCCAACTCATCTGATTTAACAACCAGCTCACAAAATCTCTGAAAATTTAACATGTGGCTCTTGCTAGATGGTTTCAACATACCATGATAAGTCTTTGACTTCATCTCTCAGAGTTACCCTATAGTCATTTGCCTTCTTGGGGAGCAAACTCCTTTTGGACACATTCTTTCTTCCTCTTCTCCCTTCATGTCTTGGCTGGCTGGCTTCGTCCTCCTCCTTTTAGCCCCTGTGCAGATACCAGTCACTCAGTTTTGTTTGGTTCTTCTCTGATTTCTCTGTGGTAAGGGTGGTGCCATGGAGAAGTGAAGTGGGATGTGGGAGGTGGCAGAGCCATGCCAGCTAGAAGTCTTGCTCTTCCTTTAACTTTAAAAATAGCTTAGTCTACTTAATCTCCCTAATGTAGACTGCATGGTATTGTGTGGTCTCATCCCAATTTATTATTCCATTGTAATTGGTGATAATGCTTCATTCTGGAAATGTGTAACTCATCCATCCATATAGGACTTCTTTAAGTTCCTTGAAAGCACAGTTTTTTTTTCTTCCAGGCCCTTCTGCATGTAGTTTCTTCTGCCTTAAAAAGTCTTCACATCCCTTCACCTCTTCTTATGTTTTCATTCAGAGACATACTCTTTAGCCTCAAATCTCAAGGAAGCTCCCCTCTCTATGATGCCCAGGGTGGAGGTTATCCCTTAGCAATCCCACAAGGCCTTGCACTTATTCTGCTAAGCCATTTATCACTCACTGTCAACACAAGGACAAGACTTTCAGAGTTACTCCATATATATTTGCCAAATGAAGAACCATAGCTTTGGAAGACAACTATAATTAGGAATCAAAAAATTTTACATCATGAGGGGGGCATGTCAGAAGATCTCTAAGATTTAGTTTTCATTTATACAACATTATGAGTTTCTGTTCCTGCATTTTCAAGAGGTACTATTTCACCTATACTTTGGGGATCAGTGGCGGAGTGTAGTGTTTAACATATCCCTTTGTATCTGACTTTAAGGCATGAGAAGCAGCACAGTTTATGGTTATGAGTTTGTACTCTGCAGCCAAATCACTATGATTTTTATCAGGTGTTTTCTATTTTTATCAAGTGTTTTCCCCACCTGTGAAGTGGAGATTATAATAGAATCCTCTTAATAAGTTCAATAGGAGGAAGAAACTAGTCAATACATATGAATGGCACTTAGATTTTATAATTACTGTTACTGATTATTTTTTTTCTGTTCACTGATTTCCCTAAGGCTTTATTATATTTCTTCCCTTGCAATTATAATAACCATACTTCTACTTCAGATTATTTGTACTGTTTCCCAAATAATTTCCCAATATCACATTCTAAAAAACATAAATATATTTCACTCATAATGTTCTTTTCTTCCTCTCCCTACAACACACTTTGTGTAACTCTTTCCAAGGATTCTGGGAGATGATACAGTATTGGGTTGGTTATTAACATCAGCATAATGAATTTCTGAAAACATGAAGCGGTTTCTTGTTCTCCTATTTCTTCTCAGAAATGAGCTCTTTCATGTACATGGGCAATTTTGTTCTTCAAATAAGTGCTCTCTCCCCCATATCCAAGATAACCTTTCAAATTTATGTAATGGTTTGTTCCATTTTAAGGGGTAATTGTCTGTAATGTTTTATTTTTAGAGTAATATCCAGTAATTTTCAGAAGCTGGAGCTTGTCATAAAATCACTGAAATATAAGTAATATTCTAACTGCTCTCGGAGAGTGGCTCAGTTGATACTAACCCTGCTTGAGAAGTGAGTTTAGCATCCAGGTTGCCAGCTTACGTACATCATGAGGACAAATTATATTGTGAAATGTCTGAGATTTGGGGTGAGGAGGGAAAAATGAGACAGAGTACTTACGTAAGAAAAAGACTTACTAAAATATATGGCTCCAGCAAATAGGACACATATTACAGGAAGAAATTACTTTAACACTCCTGGAACATCTGGAGTATATCTGGGCCAATGAACCCAGTCTCCTCATGAATGAGAAAAAAAGAACCCGTATCATCTATAATCATCATCAAATTTGTGTTTATATCTCTTTTTGAGAGCATGTGGAATAAAGGTCATACTTTCTGTTTTCAATATGCTTAAGACCATGAGGCCATAAGGAGCATGCACTTCACAGTAACAGAAAGGCAGCCAGTATGTCCAGTGCACCTTGAATAGGTAGAAATTAATGACACAAGAAGAGACTGGGGAAGTGGGAGCCAGGTCTCAGGAGGTCTTCCAGACCATGCTAAGGATTTGGGGTTTTATTCCAAGGGCCACGAGTTTGGACTGAAGTGTGGGAATGATTTATTTTTAGAAGCTCATTCCTGCTAAATGGTAGGAAATGGGTTGGGATCAGCCAAAGGTGTATTGATTAGAGACCAGTTGGAAGGCTATTATAATGACCAAGGCAAGTGAAGACCTGCTTGTCGTAGCTCAGTCTAGGTGAGGAGCGTGTCCCACAGCAGGTGCAGAGCTCCCGTTTATGTGAGAGGTGTTGTACATAAGCTGCTTGGCGGCAGTTTTGCTTGCTTCTTAGATGATATGTTGTCATTCATGTAAAGGACTTGGAAAAACAAGTTATCCTTTACAGTGTGTATCATGTGTGTATAAGTATGTGTGCATGCATATATTGGACAGGTAAACTGTAACTTTGTCAAAAGTTTATTAGTTAAAACAATTCTAGAAGTGGAGTTTTGTGAAAGCTTTCCTATGTGATCGTGAATGAGTTTGAGGATATACTCATTTGTTTTCCCTTTTAATAAACCATTTTCTTCTCTTAGAAATTTTCAACTTAGAACTCGAAGTAAGTGAGATGTAAAATTAAGACAGACATTTTTGGATTTTTACCAAATGGTTCATGTAAGTTCACGAGCATCACTTGGTGCCAGATGGCTAAGAACAATTATCGGGCCTTTCTTTCGACTTTAATGTTTCAGAGAACTTTATGATAAGTGACTAATTCAGCTTCACAATCGTCTAGTAAGAATGATGAGGGAAAAATAATAGCCAGTCTTGTAAGGCACATTTATGTAATTCATAGGGCTCTGTGGATTCTTAATCAGTATTAAAAAGTAGCTTAGCTTGTGCTATGGTAGGAAGCAGATGGTTTGAGAAGGCCTAGGGTCAGCAACCCTATATTTCCCAGTACTCCATACCTAAATATAAGGAATTTTTATGGTTTTGTTTCTTTGTTTTGAAAATTGAATACCAGGCTGCTAGACTTGTCATTTGTCTTTCTCCTTTCAACAACCATAGGTATTATGCTTCTTTTATAAGCATGAGAAACTGAGGCCATGGATGGGCTTAAGGTTGCAAAGCAGAGATTTGGTTCAAGGTTGAATGATTTCATAGTCTTTGCTTCAAAGTTAAATGACAGCTTTCCTTTCCTTGTCAAGATGATGAGACTGTTTCTTTTCTTTGCCAGGTACTTTATTGGCCTACAAAGCGTATCTGCATTGTTTTATAAACTCTGTAATCTACTTCTTGATGAAGCTAAATATGTGTCTGAATCTAATTTAATCTTTCTGGTTTCTAATGTGATTTGAATGAAAGCTTATTTCCAATGCAGTGGTTCTGCAATTATAGTGGAGTCTCAGTTTACGTGCTTTTAATTTATGTAAATTCAACAATACATGCATGGCAAATAGAGAACTATTTAAATAGTGCCGAGGATTCGGTCCCCTGTTTCGTACAGTGAGCACATGCTCTACAGTAAGGGGGGGCTGGATTCTGCTTTGTCTCTGTCTCAGTCCTTTGATAGACCTCTTACAGGGTGAAGACTTGGTCTAAATGAGTGATATTTTGTTTTAAAAAATACTTTTCACACTACAAGGCCCCTAAGATCACTCTTCACTTGCTGTTCAACTAAGCAAATAACTGTCTGCTACAAAACTGAAGGAAAGATTTTTTTTTAAAAAAAAATCTTTATTTAACAAACAGTTAATGAAAACTTAGTGAATAACTGAAAAATTCCCTACTCATACAGAATTTACAACTGAGTGGCTCTTGAGATCTATAATGTCAGGCTCAATATGCTGCCCTCTTAAGATATTTTTAGAATAATGTTGGTTATGTGTGATTTCCACTTTAGGTGTTTATTTATAAAATTAAATTCCTTTATACAGCTACTTTGAACTCAGTTTGGCAGTTTCTTAGAAAACTAAACACACTCTTACCTTATGATCAAGAGATCATGTTTCTTGGAATTTACCCAAAGGCGTTGAAAACTTAAGTCTACATAAAAACCTGCACACAAGTATTTACAGCAGATTTATTCATGATTGCCTAAACTTGGAAGCAACCAATATTCCCTTAAGTAGGTGAATTGTTCAGTAAACTGTGGTCCATCCAGACAATGGATATTACTCAGTGCTGAAAAGAAATGACCTATGAAGCCATAATGAACATGGAGGAACCTTAAATGCATATTATTAGGTGAAAGAAGCCAATCTGAAAAGGGTGCATACTGTATGGTTCCAACTCTATGACACTCTGGAAAAGATAAAATCATGAGGGGAAAAAAAGATCAAGGGTTGCCAAGAAGGGGTGGGAGAGGGATGAATAGATGGCACACAGGGGATTTCTAGGGCAGTGAAAATATTCTATAAGATACTATTATAGTAGATACATTTTAAAACCCATAGACTATACACCAAGAGTAAATCCTAAGGTAAACTATGAGCTTTGGGTGATGATGATGTATCAGTGTAATGGTCCATCAGTTGTAACAAATGTACCACTCTGGTACAGGATGTAGATTTTGGGGGCGACTGCATATCTAGGGGCAGAGAATACATGAGAACTCTGTGCTCAATTTTGCTGTCAACCTAAAAGTGCTATAATAATTACTCTTTGCAAAAATAAATCCCTTCTTCCCATAAACCACAGTTCATCCTGGGTCTTATATATTCTCACCAGTTTTCTGATAATAGATATAATGCAGGTTTGTAGTTTTGCCAAGATCGTAGAAGTGTTTGGTAAGAAGTCATATAATGTGGCTTGGTCATGAAATATGGGAACTCTATGTTAGAGGCTTGGTTTCTTGTCACCCCTCTGACTCTAACCACTTCTGTGCCTTTGGACAAGCCATAACCCTTTCCTCTGCAACGTAGTAGGATTCAACTGACTGATTCCTATGGCCACGTCCCATTCTTTTCTTTGAAATATTTTTACTAGGTGATTAAGACTTTTTTTCTAATTATTTAAGAGTAGCAAAATCCCTTCAGCATAATGAATTATAAGTCATATTTTTATTTCTTAAAAAATAAAAATATTTTAAAATGTATAGATTGACTACTATCCTGTGTGCTTTCACATAGAGAAGATTCCTAGGATCTTACATAATTCTTTGGAAATTGTTGCAAAATTCTTACATTTATGGTTAAAGTACAAATATTTTACACTGTGTGATGCACTTTGCTTATAGAGAGGTTATTCTGGAGGAAAAAAAGTACTCAACCTAATAAATAGATAACAGGACAGTCGTTTTATTTTCAACTTTTATGATGTTCGATATATATTACTTTTTAAACATTAAGGAAAATAGTATATTGAATAATGTGTGCCTACCACCCAGCTTTAGCAAATCCCAAGATTTTACAATATTTGCTTCTCAATTGTTTAAACAATAAAATATTGATGGTTAAAGCCTCATATGGAGAAAAATGTTTTTGAAATAAATTTTCCATTTCTCTTTGTAAATGTCGCACACTCATTAAGAGGAAAAAAATGAAAATTAAGGAGGTTAAAATCAAACATAATGCTTCCACCTAGAGAAAACTATTATTACCATTTTCATCAACTTGCTTTATCATACAGATGCTATATGTGCTTATATCTGACCAACAGTTCTTTTTATTTTATGACAGAAAATTTTAAAAACATATTAAAGTATAAGGAATTGAGTAATGGAATCTTAAACACCCATAAGCCAGCTGCAGGAGTTACTGGTGTAGTGGCAGTGCTGTTTCATACGTCACCCAACCCCCAGTGGGGGTAGTTCCCACCCATGATACCTTGTCTTCCTTAAGTATTTCAGTATTCATCTCTAAAAGGTGATATCCTTTTTATAAATACAATAACGTCATTATTATACCAAATATATTAATTATTAAATACTATCAAATATCTTGTCACTTTTCAAATTATAATTTTTTCCATCTTGTTTGTATAGCAAGATCCAAATGAGCTCCATGCTTTAAAATTGACTTTTATGCCTCCTAAGTCTCTTTTAAATTATAGGTTCTCCATAACTCTCCATTAGTTTCCTTATAATCTACTTGTTGAAGACAATAGAATTGTTGGTCCTGTAGACAATCCCACAGTCTGGATGTTATTTATTGCATCCCTGTGATGTGTACAACAAATTCCGTAGTCACTGGTGTTTCCTATAAGCTAGTCAGTTGAATTCAGGTTGTATGTTTTTGGCTAGACCATTTCATAAGTGAAGCTCTATATGCTTCCATCAGGAGGCATGTAGAGAATTACAAATTATGGATGGGAAAATTAGATCATCAATGAGAGTAATAATTGCAAAAGATTAAAATGCTACAGATATATTCAAATCTATGCATTTATAATGATACTAAGAAGAAGGAATAGAAATCTTTCTTTTGTGGTGTTAGCAACCATTGATAATTATTACCTAGATCTATTTCATTGTGGGTCACAAAATGTTGATATGCAAACTTTATTAATTTGTTTTAAGATTTGGTGAAAAACTCCTACATATAAGAACTTTCATTATTATTTGATCATAAGTCAGAAGGAAAAGTATGGCAAAAGATTGGTTTTCTTTTATCTGCTATTTTCAAAATAATGATTTGGTTCTCTAGTATCCTCCAAAGGTAGCTGATGTTTTTTATTCCTTCTTCTTAATATCATTATAAATGCATAGATTTGAATATATCTGTAGCATTTTAATCTTTTGCAATTATTACTCTCATTGATGATCTAATTTTCCCATCCATAATTTGCAATTCTCTTATTATATATGTTGAGTTCTTAGACTATTTGCATTTATTTTCCTTGAAACTTCCTGTTGATATCCCTTTTCTATTTTTCTAGACAATTACTGCTTTTTTAAATTTCTATCTTTAGTAGATCTTTATATTAGGAATAATAACTCTTTGCTCTTATGAAATAAAAACATTACCCCCTCCCAAAATTATATAAGCAACGTAAGAAAATAAATAACAGCCTAGGAAAACATATTTAAAATTTTTCTCACAGACAGAAAAAAAAAATTCACAGTTTTGTGGGAAAGAGTTTAACAGTGGTCGGAAGCTAAGATGGTGGACCTCTTGGGTCCTATTCAACACTCTATGATGCTGCATCAGTTACTTTAACACTCTAAGCCTTCACCTTTCCCATATGCAAAATGGGAATTCCAATAACACTACATTAGTGCATTGGGAACATTTTATGAGCAAATACAAGCTCAGCATAGTGCTGGCCCATATAAGCTCAATAAGTAGTTTCTGAGACTTCTTATTGATTACTGATAATGATAATCAATTGTATGTTAATTACTCCTCTTGCCCTTAGATTATTTGGGTTTACCCAACACATCAACATGGCAGGAAACCTGGTAATACTCTTTCTTGTTTGCCACCATGGAGTTAGCAAGGAAATGCTGTAGCTTTTGACATCAGGCAGTAGAGGGTGTCACATATAAATGATTAATTTATGTCCATGTACTGACATGTACTGACATTATGTTTATGCCTTGGTTCTATATTGCATTCAAACTCTGTACCTCAATGAAATAAACATGACACACATCGAGTTCATGCTCTCAATGACTTGGACTAGTAGGCAGGACACAAATGTGTTGTTACTCATATTATGTAAAAGACTCCTATGTAAGAGACAGTTGAGGCATTATGCCCATTTAATAGGTAAGAAAATTCATAGCACCATTAATAACATATATACATTGTATTAATTCAAACATGGTACCATTATATTAAAATTATTCCTCACAAAGAACCCCTTGAGGTGTAACTTTAATGATTTTTATATCATACGAGAAGCACTGAGAGGTTAAATAACACACCCAAAGATACAGGTAGTGGGTAGGTGAGCCATGAATCAAACCCAGGCAAGGATCTAATACTTTTAACCAGTAATTACCCTTGAAATTTATGGTATCAAGGCAAAATAATGTCTTTGTTTACAGTCACCAAAAATAGTAGGCTTTTGCTTCCTTCTTGTTCACAGTGGTACAATACTTCGGATCTAATTTACATGTGTGACTAATAGGGGTCAATATTCTTGGGGCAAGGTGATACTTTGTTCTTTTATCTTGTTGGTATCCGAAAATACATGGAGAACAGCCAGTTAAAATGGCCCAAGGTAATGTAATCACTGGTCCATCTAAGCATGTGGCCCAAGTCTGTACCCACTCTAGCAGATAAGGGGAGTGTGGTGAACTCAGCTGTTGTTTGGATTTGAGGCAGCGCAAACCACCCACTGTTTTGATTTGGGGCCACATATCACAGCATGGTGCCATTGTGATTCTGCTGGTATCTATATGGTCTGTTGACAGATATGTATAGAAGTTTATGAGGAGTTATGATTGAATAGGTAGATGTCTCACACAGAGAGCAGATGTATTTAGGGGACTCATATATACACTTGCTATTGTGTTGAGAACAAGTACTGCTCTTCTGGCAACAAAGACCAATTTCCTAAAGTAAAGGGTGGACCTGTATCTCTAGATATCTAAAATAACAAATGTCAGGCTTGGAGGGATAGTGGGTAGGTGCATATGGAGACGGGTGGAGGTGGACATCTACTCTCCATGAGAACTAAATTTTAAAAGCACATCTGAGCCACTGTTGTTACTACCTATGAATTGTCAGTGTCTGACCCACTTTATGAAATTTAAGGTAAACATTTTATTAACTAGCAAGAAGAATACAGATCAGCAATTAACCCAGATGCTAGGAAATTCTCTAAAATTCCATCGTGGTGTTCAGTGACTTTTCTTCTAGAGGCCCTTTGATTTCACTATTCAGTTGAGCAGGCTAACCAGTTAAGGACAGAAGGTGCTAATGCATTGGCAAGAGACACCTGGTGTCTAAAAGGCTGTAGGCATTTTCTATAATCCTTAAAATCAAGTGGCATGAATTTCCTTTTTCCATTCCCCAGCATTTCAGTGTGTGGTATCCAGACTAGGAATTAATAGAAGGGAAGATGTTTAATATTAAGCCAGAATACAATGATTCCAGTTACAGATGAACACTTGATCTTCTCAGTATTTTACATTTCGTGGGCCTAGCATTGTTTCATTAATGTTGACCAATAGGAAGTGTGATTAATATTTTGCAAACCAAGACCTACTGCCAGTGGTGACTCGGCTTACTATCTCTGCTGCTCAGGAAGCAACTGTTCCAGTGAGTGGAGTGACCTCCTGTATGGCTTCAGAAGAAGCATGTCCTCTCCTATGTGGGTGTTTCACTCTGCTTGGCAGAGACTAAACTGGGCTGGTTTTCATAGTTACGTTCTTAGGAGACTAAGTTCTTTCTTTGGAGTTCAAACTATGGCACTTCCAAGCGTCAGAACTAGGTTTAATTAGAAATAGAATCCAGGAAAGAGTTCGTTGTGATTTCAGAGTGCTCAGGGAACAGCAATAAGCCCCAGGGTTGGTTCTGAGTTTGAATCCTGACTGTCACTTTCTACTTATGTGATTTCAAGCAAATTTCTTAATGTCTGCAAACTCCAACTTTTTTATATGCAAATGAATGTAATATACATGTTGTAAAGCATTGCCGACAATGTGGATGCCGTGTGCAGGTATGTGAGGCTCAGCCTTGTATGTGTGGTACATGTGGTACACCTAAAATTACAGTTCTCCTCGAAATGCACGTCTTTGTGGCCATGTTTCTCCAGGTCCTAGTAGGACCTAACCCTGTTGGCAGAGATTTGATTTATAGTTAACCCTTCCCTCTGGCACACTTTCACTTAAGCAAAATCCATCTTAGAGTTCTCATTTTTTTTATGACCCTCTCTTTTCTTCCTGGTCCTGGCTTTTCTGGAGTGTGTCTGGCTGCATTTGTTGATCGGTGCCTGTGAGAGTTTTATACTCACAGGAATCATTTTCAGTCCAGGCCAATCATTAAAGAGGTGTGGTTCATACTCTGCCATCAGAGCGACCACCAATTGATACCTCTTGAAAAATGACAGATTCCCTGATGTGTTCAAAGCTGGCTGACAGGCAGAGATGCCACCCACCTTGTTGATTAACACTCTACTCATGGAGACACTGGTAATTTAAGATGTATGTTTTTTCTTGATATTATTCTCTTTGACAATATCTCTAGTATATATTTTCTTAGTTTAGCTTGCTGTAACACCACATTAATCCCATTACAGTTTTCAAAGGTCTCAAAAATGTTAATTTCTGAAGCTTTGTCCTCTGAGCCCAGTGCCCTCCATATCATACCATCTGTGTAGCATCTTCTTAATGGATAGTGTATTTGTGGGTTTGGCAAGTAATTTTTTTTTTATTTGCAGAAGGAAAGAAATAAACAAGGATCAACTCAGAAGAGGTGTGTGTTGGATAGAGGTGTGAGGTAACTGAAATGAGCTTTAACTCCCAAGAAAACCAAGAATTACAAAATTTTCTCTATATATCAAGCAGAAATGAGGCTCTTTATATAGGCTCACCCTGTACTGGGCAAATCAACAACTTTTCTGGAGATTGTCATGTCTTTCCAAGTCTGGGCAGAAGTCAGGAAACCACAAAAGACAAAGACTTGCTAGAATGAAATCTTCGCGAAAGTAGGAGTAAAGTATTTAATATTTCTCATATCTCCCCAGTCCTTAAAGTGCGTGGAAAATATTATGTTCTCAGGAAACATTTGTTAATGAATGCATTTCTAGCAAGTCCTTCAGTGTCTTAGAATGGATCGTAAGTTTTCCCTAATGTGTCTTAACTTTTTATTAGGTTGTAGTCTAACTAAACCTGTAAGATAGGTGACATATTTTTATGTTGCTACTCCTGAACATTGACAGTTTCTTAATATTAGTTGGGACAAAAATAAAGAAAGATGCTTTTGGATAAACTGGAGACTTGAATTCTCAAAGCAGTCAGCACAATTTCTTTAATAACTCCATATATCATTGTGCTGAATTACAGCATTGTTTGCTTTCAAAGTTGTGTTTCTTGGCTTTGGAGTGCAGGAATAATTGTAGACTGTGGCTTGACGATTATCAGCCTGCAATAATACCAGGGCCAAGATCATCTTCAAATTGCCAAGCATCAGCAAGAGGACAGGAAATGAACCATGTTATAAAGTTCTCCCATCTGCCTCCAGAAGGTGGGGGCAGTTGGGGTAACGATACTTGTCTAGCGATGGTTTAGAAAAAATTGCCCAAAGTCACCAAGGGCTTCAAAAGCAATTTCATATGATATAAGATGGAAAGATTCAAATTCTGATGGGTAGTGAAATGCAGGTAGATAAAATTATATAATTCATGCAGAATGTAAGCCTACAACAATAAAAATAAAAACAAGCAGCAAACATTTATTGAGTACTTATATCCTACATAGTAATGAATGATTTAACCATGTCGCCTTGTTTCATTTTCGTAAGCATTATAAATGGATAGCTATTTTTATCATCTCACTTTTATAGAAAAATTAGACATTTAGTGAGCTAGAGTATCTTTGTCAGCATTTCATAATGGTAGAACCAGGCTGTGAATACTATGATTATTCCCAAACCTCATTCTTAAATATTGCACGCTATTTCTTAATCATTCTTAGACTGCTCAGAATAAGAGAGCCTGTCTCACTGAAAAGGTAACATGGGAACAGTGATATAACATAGCAAGGGGAAAGGAGCATTTCAGGTAAAGAGAACTGTGAGTGCCTGAGTCTCAAGTGGAGTTAGAGGGACAGCGAGGCCAGCATGGCTGGTGAGGAGTAAATGAGAGGAGAGGACGGGAGAGGAGTGGGAGACAAAGACAGTGATGACAGAGCTGCACCAGGGAGAGGCCTTTTTGGCCATTGTAATGACTTTGATTTTTATTCTAGATGATAGGGATGGTTTAGAGCAAGGAGATGTCATTATTTACTCAAGGGTCTAATTGAGAGTGCCAACCTTCTTGTAGTGGTATAGATCTGTAGTGGTACCTTGGACTAGGGTGACAATAATGAAAGAGGTAAGAGTCATCAGCCACTGGATTTATTGTGAAGATAGTGCCACAAGAATTTGCTGATGTGGTGAGGTGTATGAGAGAGGAATCAAGGTTGACTGGGAGGGTTCAGGCTGACCAACAGGGTGAACAGACTTGCCTTTGACTGAAGGGATAAAGTAGGAAGACTAACAGAGTTAGCCAAGATGGAGCAGCCAGTGAAAACAGGCACGTTTGGTGTCTTAGAGGCCAAGTGAAGGAAATATTTCCAGATGAAGTAGTGTATTGTCTCCTTGTCTTGGTTCAGCCTAGACCACAGCCTTAAACACCTTGTGTGTGTTTACTAAACATTTGCCTGCTTCACTGGTTGAAATATGCCACAGGTAACAATCACCAGGGGGAAATTACTTTCCCTCTCTGATCTTCAGTTTCCCTGTAAGTTAAATGAGCAAAATTGGCTAGTCGTGCCCTAAAAAATCCTCCCCTTCTTGATATACTATGGCTTTTCCTGGTTTTGAATGATTCCATGATTCTAAACAAGACTGAATCCGTTCAGGTGTTATGCATTTATGCCAATTGAAATTTAACATATCTTCTGTTTAGTTTCCTCAAATGGTCTTGAATTTAATATCATGGTTTGTCTTTTTTTGTTTGTTTTTTATTAATATCTTTTTCCTGTAATTTTGCAGACTCAGAAGAAACCTCCATCCTCCAGGCTGTGGAGAAGGCGGTACTGGACCCTCCTGGAGGTTAAGGAAACTCTGGTGCTGGCCTGGGGGATGATCTCGACTCCAATGTCACCCTGAGATCTGCATTCAAGACTCAGGAAGATTAAGACTGCTAAAGTAAGAACTCGTGATTTTGATCTCTTATTTTTTGAGGAAAATACATTTAAAGACACTTAATCATTTTCACAGCCTTTTCTCCTCCCCATCCCTTTTCTTCTTTATCCCTTCCTCCTTGGAAGCAATGACCTTTTCTTTTGCTACCAGCTTGTGGGATGTGGTGGGATAAAGACATAATGGGAGAAACCTAAGTCAGTGTTGTCTCGGTGATAAAGAGGTGACCAGAGGGCAGTAAGACACAGAGAAGGGAGAGATTTGTGTAGGTATCTCTGATCGAAACAAAAGAGAAATTGGGGTCAGTGCCTACGTGATAAGACTTCAGATCTAGAGATGAGAATTGATGCTGTGTAATACGCAATTTCTATTTCTCATTATCAGAAACTTAGGCAAAGCATTGCATTATATCTTAAGGTCTTTGAGGGAGCTGTCTTTACACCTCTTTTGGATACGTACTCATACTGGCAGACTTGAAGTTGTAGTTAAAAGGTCCTATTTTTTTTTTCTGGTTACAGTGATAATGGTGTGTATGTATATACAATATTTTTTTCTGGTTACAGTGATAATTGTGTGTGTGTGTGTGTGTGTGTGTGTGTGTGTGTGTGTGTGTGGTGGGACAAATGGAAGAAAGAGAGAGAATCCATTGGTGTGCTTACTGAGAGTCAAGTATTGCCCTATAAGCTCTGGGGGTGAAAATCACAAGTACGACTGATAACATCCATCTAGAATAGGGATTTCTGGTCTGAGAAACCAAAGGAGAGATAAGTAAAAAAAAAAAAAGTGTTCTAAGGCTTTGCAGCAAGGAAGAGTCAGGGGGCAGACTCATTCCCAGACTTGTTAGAATCTAAATCTCTCCGCTTCCCTGCTGTGTAGAATAGTAAGTAGGATTGCCTACACTGCTGGTTAAGAGTGCTGGGACAGTGTGGTTTAACTGCCTGGGACCACATGGCACGTCCAAGAGAAACTGTAGATTGTCTATGACAATTCTACTGATAACTCATTTGTTATCATTTTAATTTCCTTTAAAAGAGAAGAAAAGAAAAAGGAAAAACCTCCATCTAAAGGCTTCCGGGACCTGGGAGAACAATGTAGTTAAGGTGTTGGGTTGGCTTCCTTCTCATGTCACATGAGGCTACCATAGGTCATTATTTGTGCAAGGAGAGGTCCAGAGCTGATGGAAAGCAAATTAGTTCTAGCCACAGGCCTGCTTTCATTTTACCTCTGGATTTCTCACTGCTAGAATAAGTGTGGCATATACTTTGGGCTGATTATGTATAGACCTGTTTGAGGATGAAGCACGCATACTTCCTATCTGATTTTGGTAAACTCCAGTGCCTATGCAGAAATTGAGCTCTGATATTCACATTGCTGACAGTACCTGGGAAAGAATGCTAAGAGACTGGTGAAATGTGAGGGTGGCATTTAAATAGACGCTTCTCTTTGTTCAGGAGAATTTCTTTTTTTTCCTAAAGAAGATAAATTATTTTTCCCTCTTTGAATCAGTGCATCTGTACAGCAGTTTAAGTATAAATACTATTTATGAATTCATTTACCATTAACATGGTTTCAAAGGCCAAATAGGTAATTTAACAATCAGAAGGAAAATGTATGCAGGGAACCGTTTTTGAGTCCTTCCACAAGTACAAACATTCTACATAATAGATGTATAGTTGCAGTGCAGTTCTCTGCCCACACTCCTTGATCTTTTGGAAAGGAAAGCTAAAAAGCTCTTCTCTGCTTGTCCTAAAAATCTAGAGAAGCTTAGGGGTTTGGGCTGGATTTTGATGACGGAGTTCTTTGCTTTAAGAGTGTTGATCTTTAATTCAAGATGCCTGTGTTATGTCAAGAATATTCACCTTGATGCCGACTACTTGAAACATAAATTTAGCCGAGAAAGTTTTAAAGGACTTGGCCATAAAAATGTTCCCGGTTTAAAGACTGATCAACCCTTCAGGGGAAAATAAAGCTCTCTCTGATTGTTGCCAGAGCATACAGGGAGAAGAACGTCTAGTTTGCAGTGCACGTTCATCACAGGGCTAGATTCAGCTGTAGTGTGTAGAGATAGGTACGTGTCCCCACTCACAGACCGAAACCCAATTTCCTGGAAGGAAGAAGGAAATGAGGCAATGTTGGTACATCAATCTACCATAATGCTTCCTGGCTCCCATATACTCCAGTGCCCAGAGCAGATTTTTCAGATGTCTTTTCAAGTGAAGACAGTATAAATTAGTGGCTATGGGCTCAGACTTTAGAAAAGACAAACAGGCTTCTTCATAAACATTAGAAAAGCCATTTAATTTTTCTAAGCCAGTGCTGTTCAAAGTGTGGCCCATAAACCAGCAGCATCAGCATCACCTAAACTTGTTAGGCATGCAAATCCTCAGATCCTTCCCCAGACTTAAGTCAGAACCTCTTGGAGTGAAGTCCAGGAATCTTGTTTTTTAAACAAGCTCTCCAAATAAAATTTAAAACCACTGCGAAACCTGTTCCCCGATCTCTGAAAAAGAAGAACATTTTTTAAAACCTCATGTCTAAAAACCAGGAAGCTCTAAGAATATTAATGATTTCATGACTGATACAGTTAAATGTGTATAATTTCAGGAGGCAAAGTTTTCTTCTGAAGAACATGTAAAGCACAAACCATAAAGGGAAAATATAAATTGAACTTCATGAAAATTAAAAGCATCTATTCATCAGAAACAAAAACAAAAACAAAAACAAAACTAAGAAAGCAGCCTACAGAGTGGGAGAAAATATTTATAACACATATATTTAACATTTACAAGAAGAGGCACTTCATAAAACAAGATATGGAATGACCAATAAACATAAACAGTGGTGTTTAACATAATTTGTCATCAGAGAAATGCAAATTCAAAACACAGAGATCCTACTACACACCGATCAGAATGGCTAAAAGTTACCAAAAAGTTAGGAGCAACTGGCAGAAGTGTATGATATCCCAAACTCTGAAAAATCATCTGGCAGCTTCTTATGAAATTATACAATGGTTTACCCTAAGATATAACAACTCTAGTCCTAAGAATTTATCCAAGAGGATTGAACACATTTATCCACACATGTTTATAGTAGCTTTTATTTATAATGCTCCAATGCTGAAAACAAATCAGAAGTCCCTCATTAGGAAAACGGATGAACTCTGACACATTTCACAAAATGGGACATAAGTCACCAATAAAAAGACACACTCTACTGATAAATACAATAACATGGTTGAATCTCAAAAACAGTATGAGTAAAAAGCCAAACACCAAAAAATACCAACTCAGGTTGGTATTGCTATTATTCCTAATTTGCAGATGTGGAATCTTTTATGGAGAAATGTAGGTAACTGCTACAAACCATACTGCTTGGTCACAGAAGCTGAATTCAAGAGTAGGTCTGTTTATCACCAGAACACATCTGAACCATCATGTTAGCTGTGGCATAAGTACCCCTGCTTCCATTTTAATTCTGAACCAAGTATGGGGCAACAATCCCCCTGCTAAAAAAAATTAAATAAAACAACAACAACAATTTCCTTGCTAGAGGCTTTCCAAATGGCCAGTGAGGGACAATGGTTATTAAACAATGAATTGTATGTTTTCCTGATAACTTTAAGGAGGAGATATAAAATTAATAGCAAATGTCACTACTGCCCTCAGGGATCATTGCGTTCAAGTGCTCTAATACAGTTCGGTTTTCTCAGTGTGACCCTTATTGATTATGAAACAATGTAAAAGGTAGTATCAGAAACTGTAAAACATGCAGTTTAGGAAACACTGTATCACGACTCACGAGCCAGTGTCATTTAACAAAGAGCACTCCAGTGAGACAGCATGGGTTCACATGTTGGCTCCTTCACCTTCTGGATGTCTGACCGATGGCAAGTCACTGAACGGCTCCAGCTTCAGTCTCGTCATTTTTAGGATGGTGATGATTCTCATGCCATCAAGTATATACTTGATAAAGTGAGGGTTAAATAAAATTGTGCTCGTATAGTGCTAGTATGTGCTGGTTCCTTAAAATCCCTGTATAAATATTAAGCTGTCATTTTTGATTTTAGAGATCATATGAGCGAAGACACTCCTAAGCAGGAAAATGACATGATGCTGTTTTATGTGGCTTCTCGTAGTCACTGTGCATATCTATGCATTCTCTTAACTTTAGCTGGAAGCAAAATGCCGTAGTTTTCTAAAAGCTGAATCACTTTTAGTACAAGTATTTGGAAACCCTGAAAGAAGTTGACCCTGTTGCCAAAAAAATAAATAAATAAATGCATTTTATTAATATGTTGGAAATTAGGCTGAGGAAAAACTGTCATTAATTGTAGATGTTACATTTTGTCTGAGCAGAGTGATTGAAAGGGAGCCTGGAACTATTTAGCACATTTAAGGAATATCAACAAGGTTAATTGTCTTGAGAAGGAACGCTGAGGAGCTGAATTCCTTTATGCGCCAACTCGATTTTGATACTGTCATATAAGTTTTCACAAGACTTGGGCATCAGTCTTTAATGTAGCTGTGCTTTTTAAAGTCTCAACTTCCATAATAAAATTTAAAAGTCAGCGATACTACAAATATGTGCAAGGTAACAGTGCTTTTCCTATGAAGTACAAATTAGTCTATTACCAATCTCCTATGTAAGTAGAAAATTTCAACACACCTCCAAAAAGTGTTCCTAAAGGGAAACTGCTTTTGAGGAGTTTTTGTCGTGGTTTCTGATAGTCACTACTAAGTGTGGGAACATGGGCAGTTCAAGAGAAGAAGTCTTCAGATGCAGTCAGGGTGTTTGTGTGTGTGTGTGCGTGTGTGTGTGTGTGTGTGTGTGTGTGTGTGTGTGTGTGTGTATGCTTATTTCCCTCTTTGAGATCTTTATCATAAATAAAGTCTTATGTTTGTTTTATGCACGTGTTAGTGTTTGTGTAGATCACTTTCGTGCTTATCTGTTCCCTTTGGACGTGGAAATGATGGTTTCTACATTTTCTTGGGCTCCCAGCACATCTGCAGCACCGTGAAGCTAACTGTTCAACTCTTTTGACAATCCTTCTCTTACAGTTTTCCTCAGCCTTCACTAAATTCCTTCTGAAATTCATCATGCATTGAAATTTCATCTCAGATAATAAATATCCTAGTGTCAAACATGAAAGCGTCAGCAGAACCGCTTTCTTGTACAAGGAGAAGAATCTTTCTGGGAGATCTAGAGGGTCGGTTTCCTTAGCTGGCTCTGTTTCTTTGTTCAGCCAGGATATGCTGAGCAGCTTTCCGAGCTGGCAGCTGTGCCAAGTTTGCTACTTGATGTCTGCACGCCACCTACTCACTCTTGGGTTTCAATTTCCTGGTCTGTAAAATGGGAGTTTGGATCAGGTAAGCCTTAGAATATCCTAGATTTCAGCAAAGATTGTTTCATTTAATTTCAAATAAACTAGTAATTAATGGTGATACAGCAACACTCTCTAGGCATGTTTGACCATTATCAGTAAGTATCAATCAAATATGGAATATGAAGGTCCAAACTGATTGAGATAAAGAAATGACAGAATTTCTATACAGGACTTCTTGTTCAATTTTAGCACCTACTCGATACCATGAAATGGCAGAATATCATTAAGAAAGTCTTATTCGGGACATAGTCTAATTTTTCCTCTAAATATTCTAGAGGTCTTCCCCTGCCACACACACACACACACACACACACACACACACCTCTGCTGGTGGCTCCTATGAGGCTATCTCATTTTACAGATAGGGAACCTGAGGGAGGGAGTGGTTAAGTAACTCTTAAAACTACCCTGTTAGAATAAGAAACTCTGTTTTGGGGTTGGGGCCTTAAAATGCATATAAAGGGCCTAACTCTATTCACAGAATTTTTTATCCAGCGCTAAAGCATACCTGCTTTATTGTTCTTTGATTCTTCTTCTGAATGTGGTAGCACTCTGCCTTTATTTTTTGTTTCTAATTCACATAGCTATCATTTTAAGAATAGTCTCTTTTTGACAGTTACTAAAGAAAAGATTTGTGTTTCTCCACTTGAGCATTGTTTTGCAGTCTGTTTGTTTGCTTGGGCTGAATTTTACCCAAGGCCTTTGAAAGTAAAAAAAAATCTGAATTGTTGTTGTGTTCACAATCTTATAGAGATTTAGCTGTTATTTGCCAGGTTAACGTGTGTGTGTGCGCGCACAGACACACACACACACACACACACACACACACACACACACACACACACACCATCACTACCACAGATGATGTTAAACCCACCTCTCCTTTGCCATTTCTTTTTGTGACACTTTCAAATATTCAGACCAGTATTTTTCTCATTTAGCTGATCTATGCCTATTCCATATATTTTTGAGAGGATTAAGTGGAAATAAATGTGAAAACATTTGAAAAGTGTGACCACCACTCTCTCACTGCCTAAAAAATTATCCAAAGACCTTATCGTATAGTATAAACATCCTCATTACATTCTGCCATTTTGCATCATCTCCGGTTTTTTCCTACCCTCTCCTTACCCCCAGCCTTTCAACCCGCTGCAGTGACCTTCTCCATTTTTTCCAGAAATATGTCATGTCTTTTAAAATCATCTCTCCTTTATACCTGCTGGCCCCTTTGCCTGTACTACCAATTTCTACCCACTGCCTCCCCCACCTAGAAAAATTCTGGAAAATTCCTCATCTTTTAAGATATAATTCATGGAAGCTTTCTGGGACTCTCTTGAGCCTTATGTCACTTCCTCTCTGTTGACTCTATCTTTTTCAAACCTGCATTATGACTATTATTATGAAGAGTGGTCATATAATTGTTTATAAGTCAGTCTCCTTCATTGTAATGTAAGCACTTCCAGACAGATATTCTTTTTTTTTTTTTTTTAATGAATGTATCTTCTAGTTCCCAACTCTGGCTGGCAAATAGTAGGTACTCAACAGATACAGTGTTGGGGGAGGGGAACATAAATATATTTCAGCTCAGGAGCCTTATAATCCTTCCAACGCCATCACTTTAGAAAATAATTAATAGTAACATGGGAGATAAAATCTATTTGCCATTTCTGCACTGGAAGATTTTCTTTCTAGAGCTTCCAGAGCTTTTAGTTATTCTTTCCAAGGTGAGGACCTGATTGCTTTCAAAAGGAATACATTTAAGTAACCCTTGCTTTTCTTGTCTCCAAAATATAATTCCTTCCTTGAGAGATTATGGGTCTTCTATTAGAATTTTGAACAAGTTTTAGAAGCTACCAGACTTGATCAATTAGACTTCAGAAGTCTAGAAGCACTACTTCAACGTTTTACCTCATATAGGCTGTCTGAAGAGCTATTTGTATAGTTTCAACACTCTATCTACCTATCTATGTACCTATCTGTCTATCATCTGTCTGTCTGTCTGTCTATCTATCTATCTATCTATCTATCTATCTATCTATCTATTATCTATCTATCATAAAACTGATCAAAGTTTTCTTTTTCCAGAAATAAAAATATAATGTATTTGTTGCAATCACTAATTTTCTGACATCTTTCTTCAATCACACTACATTCTGTTTCTATAGTGAAAGCATGGAATGAATTTGTAGAAGATGACCACTTATAAATACACATCATCAGTATAGAATTTCAGGGTGTATTTGGATCCACGTAAGTCCATTCATGAATTAAAAGTTTGGAATCCTTTGTGTAGAGATATAGAGAGCATTGTAACCTTAATTTTGGGTGAGTTTGTGACTGTAATTTCATTCTCTCCTTAGAAAATAAAATACACATATAAAGTAGGAAGACAGTCCAGATAATATTTCAAATCATCTTTGGAAGATAAATGATGGAAATATTATCTTTTGATATATAAATCATAGCTTAGTAAGACATAAGATAAAACCACTCAGTGAGGCTCTAAAATTGAGAAAAGTATGGGCATGAAGGAGGAAAGGACTAAGTGAATGTCTGACTGCAGTGTGATTGATTCCCCTCCCTAACCCGCTCCCAGCAAAGAACTGGAAGGCTTTTTATCTGAAGACATTGAGTGAATTTCCTAAGGGAAAAATTAGAGTTTTCAATTAATGAGTGTCCAAGTAAGGTCCTTACCTTCATATAACAGGGCACCCCAAACCTGACATTACTTTTCTCCTTGTCCATCCTTGAAGACAGCCAACTAATATTCTAGCTCCATCACAGCCACAGAGCCCCTAGCCAGGCAGCCATCATATTTATTGATGAAACAAGTGGTAAATAGACATGAATATAAAATAATCTTAACTATTATGTACGTTGAACTTATCTCAACTCAACTATATATGATTGACAAGAACACTGAGAAAAATGATTTAAGTATTTGCCATTTTACTCAATAGGAACATTTCTAGACAAACAGTAAGATGGGATGGGAGACATAAATTGGCTAATTTATTAGTTCTCAATTCTTTCATGCTTTTCTTAGTGTGAGCACCTCACTGTATTGAATAGCATATGATTGTTAGAGATGTTTATTATTATAATAGATTAAAAACACATAAAGTAATTATTTTATATGGTGTTCAATTTGATGTGTGCCCTAGAGGAAGATATTTGTGATACATTTATTGTGAAATACTGAACATTTTTATACTAGTGTTTCAAAGGTCATTTTCACCATACATGAATTTGCCGCGGATGTAGGTAGTTCTCTATATCCTAACCATTATGTAAAATGACTCGAGAATAAAACAGCTGAAGAAATTTCTCCTGCTCTAAAATAGTTAGCTCACTCTCATCATCCATTTAAAATCAACTTTACTTGATATAACAGATTTTAAATGTATAGTTTGAATTTTGACAAATGTGTATACTGCTACAATAAATATGGAGGACATTGCCATCACTAGTAAGTTCAGTCAGTCCTGAGGCAACAATCTTCTGCCTTTTTTACTACTTCATATAAATGATCTTCCAGAGTATATTCAATTGTCTCTGGCTTCTTTCATTCAGCATGGTGGTTTTGAGATGCATACATGTCCTCATGTGTATTAGTAGATTGTTCATTATTTCTCGCCAGTATCATTGTATACATATGTCATAATTTTCCATTCTCCTTTTGGTGGACATGTGTCTGAGCTGTTCCAATTTGGGAATATTAACAACCATGCTTTTATGAATGTTTGTGAACACATCTTAGTCTGGACATAAATTTTAATTTCTTCATGGTAAATATCAAGGAGTGGAATTGCTGTGTCATGGAATAGGTGTCTATTTACTTTTAGTAACCCAGTGGTTCTCTAATGGAGCTGGCTCCCACTTGATACTCTCACAATCAATGTGTGAGAGATCCAGTTGTTCTACCTGCCTGCTAACAAATGTATTGTTCACCACATTAATGTTAACCATTGGCATTTTACTGTTGGCAGATAATGTTAAGCATTTTAGCTTATGCTTATTGGTCATTTGTGTATTTTTTTGCAAAGAGTCTGTTCAGTCTTTTGCCCAGTTTTTTTTATTGGGTTATTTTTTAAATTATCGAGTTGTAGAAGCTCTTTAAATATCTGGATATAAGTTCTGTGTCTTTTATATATATATTACATTTAGGTTCTTCAAGTCTGTTACTTGACTTTCCATTTTCTTAATGGTGTCTTCTGAAAGGAAGACATTTTTAATTAATGAAGTCCATTTTATTCACATTCTCATTTTATGATCTGTGCTTTTTGTGTCCTCTTTTAGAAATCTTTGCCCAACTCAAAATCACAAAGATATTCTAAATTTTATTTTAGAAATTTTATAGCTCTAGCTTTTATATTTAGGACTATGGAATTTACTTTTTGCATTTAGGGCTTTTCTGGTTTTAAATTCAACACAATAGCTTACAGGTCCATCAAAAGTTTGGCTACTTTTCCCTATCTAAACAAAGACCATCCTTCTTTAGTAGGCTTGTTGCTCAGCTCCAACCTCAGCAACTGCCCTCAAGTATGAAATCCACTGGAGTTAGATTCTTTTAGATTTTTTTTGAGTCTATAGCTCTTCAAGGTCTTCTTTAAATGTATATATTAATTTGACCTGGCTGGTTCTTTTCATTGTAGCAGCAGTGACATTTGTTCATGCTCTTATACATCCTAACCATAAATAAACTTTCATTTCCCTATTCTTAAATAAAAATAAAAAATGACAATCAGACTTATGAAGAAAACTAGTTGCATAGGAGAGAAAAATAATTATGAAAAACAAATGTGACAAGTGAGTTTTATGTAACCACTGCTAAGATAATGTGAGGGACAGAGGGTATATTTAAAATATCTTATTCTTGCTAATAGTACAACAACATAAGTCATCCATAAAACAAGTTCCAGAATACTATAAAAAGAAACAATGAATAAGAAGTACCTATTATAAATTAAATATATATTTTTTCAATTAATGAAATGGTTGAACAACAAATTATAAGTTTTCCAGGACATATTTAGTAAAGAGAATATTTAATAAAAAGAGTCAAATATAGTAGATTACTGCAGAAATTCTTCACCCTATTAAAAATACTTCTAGAGATACTAGATAAATTTGGAGAGTGGGGTATTTGATTATCAAAGAAATTTTAAAATATGATTCAAAGGAGACAATAGGTTGAATTTATCCTGAGCCAAGTGATATAAATAAGAAGTAAAGAAATGTTCCTAATATATCAGCTTTAATTTTCAAAATTCTAAGAATAAAATGATCTTAAAAGCTTCTGGCAGGGAGAACGGAAAACCTCATACAAAAGAAAATATTTTAAAACTAGTATCAAACTTCCTTAGCAACACTAGCATCAAGAAGACAGTAGATCAATTTTTTGTATTTTCTGAGGAAAACTATTTTGGAATTTTGTTTTAAGCCAAACTGTAAGTGAGAATGAAATAAAGGGATTTTAGAGCATCGAGATAACTGGACCTCTCATAATTCTGAATGTATTCCTGAAAATTGAGAATGAAATTCAAGAAATAATTCTTAAAGATACCAAGAAATGGTGAAACTAATGAAGAGCCCCTTCAAAAAATTCAGAGTGTAATAGGGCCAAACAGATGGGCCCATTGCCCATCACTCAACAGAAATACCCAAATCCTGAGACAGTGTCTTTTGCACAGGAAAGGAATGTATTGTAAGACTTCCTGACAAGAAAATAGACAAAGCTTAGCTCTGTTTCCTCAAAGACTTGAGACAAGTTTTAAGAGGTGAGGGTAAGAAGAGGTTATACATATTTCTAAATTTTAATTTAGGAGTGTCTGATTGGATAGTTTTGGAACTTAGCCAATTTAGGTAAGGTGTGGGGATAAAAAAAAATAAAGAGGAATTCAAATTTGGCAGTTTGATTGGTCCATCTAGTATGTCTTCGTATCTGGTCTGAGCACCAGATTTTGTTATTATGGACTTTTTGCTTTTAAATGGCTCTGGCTGGCAACATGATGATCTCTGTTACTTGAGTTCTTTGATCTTGGTTTTATCGTGCTCTCTAGGTCAGTTTAGGGTCATTTGGCTGCTAACTGTGTCTGGTGATCTCCAGAGTACAGTGAGGAGGCCTGCTGTTATCTCCTGAATGACATAAAAAAAAAAAGACAAAAAATACAACAGTGACAATAATGACAACAAAAACCTATTATGTCTGCTTTAGGATTAGGTCCTGGTTTCCATCCCAGTTGTGCAGCAGGTCTAGAAAGTGTTTGGTTAACATCTGAGAAGTCCAAGGACTCTAAGGATAATACCATCAAGAAGAAAATGGAGCAGGTTGCTCCCAGTAGAGAGTTTTGCCAGTGAGCCAAGTGATATGATGTGAAGGAAGCCTGTGTATCTTCTGTAAAGAAAAGACAGCTAGAAACCACAGATTCAACAGAACTTCAGACTGTGTAAGGAAACCATGAGCAAATAAGTATAACAATAAAAAAGAATGCATTTGACTTTTGTGGTTTAGGGATTATGATATTGAATCCAAAGAGAAATAAATGACATCTTAGTATACTACCTGGTTCACCAATGAACAGTTTATATAGTCATAATAAACTCTTTTTTTCCAACTTTAGAATCAGCCTATAAATGAAATACATAAGCAAGTTAACCAAATGTTATAAACCTTGACAGTAAAAGTGAGGCAAGGTTGACAGATAATGGTAGACATGGAGTCAAGAGAAGGAGAGCCCAAGGAAGGCTGAAGGAGTGAATACCTTTAACGAACGGGAAAATGACATTTTTTTGGCCCGAGCTTAATGAAATAAGACAAAAGTTTAGGTATAGTAAAGTTACAACTATAACCACAGAATAATAATGCAAAGTTGGAAGAGAAGAGTAAACTAAATCCTTTATATTTCATAGAGTTAATAGATATCATAAAAAGATAAATTATAAGAGAGTAACATAAGCCTAAAAAGGAGAGTTAATGAGATAACTTCTAGAGATTTAAGAATGGAGACAGATGCCCAGATGGGGAGAGTGAGGAAGTAAATTATTATGTTTCAACATACTATTTTATTTTTTGCTCTGTACTTGTGTTCTTTTGGGGCGGTGTTGGAAGCAGGGAACATTGAAAAGAAGGAATCCACTCTAACTTCCAGGTTAATGCCTACTGATCCTGACTCATAAAGTATAAACATGACTCTCATTCAAATATATAAGGAATATATGTCAAAGGTTTTATTCAACTCATTAATGAATGATAATAATAGGAAGGTAGAAAACCTGGATCAAATTGCACTTGATAGAACAAAGTATCAATAGTCTACCAATAAAGTGTTTGGAAATGAATTTGAATTAGAGAGAAAACAGATTAGTCCTATAGAGCAGTGATCCCCAACCTTTTTGGCACCAGGGACCGGTGCTCCTCCGAGAATCTAATGCCTGATGATCTGAGGTGGAGCTGAGGCGGTGATGCTAGTGCTTCAGAGCACTGCAAATAGAGATGAAGCTTTCCTTGCCCACCAAGCAGCTCACCTCCTGCTGTGTGGCCACAGACTTGGTTAGGGGTTGGAGACCTTGCACAGAGAATTCAAACTCTAACCTTGGGATTATCTTTTTACAGGCCTTAAGTCTTTGTCAACAAGTACCTTCTCAAAGTCAGTTCTAATGAAATAGTAAATAGCAAAGTCAAACACTGGTGAATACTCCTGGAGGGTTAAGTAATCCTCGAGTGAGCTTGTTAAACAATGTGCAAATCTAACTTTGACAGTACTCATTTTATTCTCTTGATTGCTGTTTTGGGTAACTTTTGTTTCTGAAACTACTCAAATATCTCATGGACGTTTCCCTGACCCTCTCAACATGATTTTCTCTCAACTTCTCTGTGTTCCCATAGCATACATCTATTACAACAGTAACGACATTTTTAAATTGTTGAATTTAGGTGTTCTTTTTAAATTAATTGTTTATTGCTTGGTTTTACTTCCTCACTAGAAAGCAGGCTTTCTGAGCACAGGCCTATTACATAGTAAATTCTCAAGACATTTGTTGAGTTAATGATTTAACTTTCAAAAGCTATTGGTTGTTTTTATAATGCAGAGATAGGAAATTAACGATGAAAACACAGGAGGGGAAAAATCAGTAAGTGAATAGCTAGAAGGGAAAACAAATCTCCCACAAAAATCTGTTGATGTGGCAATTTGCAAGTTTTCCAGTAAATAGCTTAGAGAAATTCTACTGTCTACTAATGTAGCTACATTCAGATGTTAAAAGAAATAAAATTCACCTACAGGTCCTACCAGGTTAAATGACTTTTTGAAGCTTCATCTCTTTGGTCTTTTGTAAATCTTTCTTCTTAATGCCAAACATGTTTCTGAATGAAACGAATGGGAAAGTTTCAGGGAGAAAATGCACTCCTGTTTATTTCCTACCTGGGCCTAGGAAATAGTGTCCCTTGCACTTTCTTAAAACTAAATTTTTTTTTTTTTTTGCTGCTGCTGGAATGGCCCCTCTCCCACACAAACCACATGCAAACATAGTGCTGGAAACTGGGATGCCTTTTGGCTTGGCTTGTTTTTAAGAATGCTTAAAGTTCAGCCCAGCATCAAGAATCTAAAACGTTCTGACCCATCATGAGAAGTTTAGTAGTCCTGCAGCTGTTTGACATGTATATTTTTATCCATCTTACTGGGATAAGTCTTTCCTCAACATCCCTCTGCAGCCCTGCCCGCCCGCCCCCCCCCCGCAAAAAAAAAAAAAACCAAAGGTCTTTATTTAAAGCAATTTAAAATAGACTCCTGTTGGTATAACTGAAGCATGATCTTTCAAGTTAAACTGCGACCATACTCTAATAAACATGCTGAGTTGTATTTTGGATGTTAGACCTTGAAGTACAAACCCTTGAACTCCTCCCCATGTGAAGTTTGACCACTAAATGGTTCTACTCTGGAGCTCAGGCACTACAATTTCTAGGGTCTAGCGAAAAGCCCAGAAATAAGGTGGCATGATGGGACACGGGCCTTGAGGAACAGGAGGACCCAAGCCCTGCCTGAAAGGGGTTCGCACTACGCAGCTCCAGCTGTCGTTTTTAGATACTTAAGTGAATCTACAGTTTCCAAGACCATCTTTCATAAGATTTTCATATGCAGTTGCCTGATTGTCAGAATGGTCTGTGGACTCAACGGGATGTATTGGCAGGCACCATTCACTTGGGAGCCAGTTTACCACCCAAGCCTAGGCCTTGAAAACAAGGGCCTTTTTAGCTTCCTAATTAGTCTCCCTGCAACCACCACTGTTCTCTCATCTGTCCTCCACACTGCAGCTAGAGTGATCTTTTTAAAATGCAGAGCTCATCATGTCTTTGCTCTGTTTAAAATCCTTCAGGAGCTTCCTGTTAGACTTAGGGTAAAGGCCAAAGGCTTTATCGTGGCTCTGAGGCTCTTCCTGATATTTAGGGTTATACCCTTGCAACCACACTTCACCTCATTCTTTCTGTCCCCTCTTTTCATGATTCCTTTGGTTCCTCTAAACTATCACGCTAGCATCTCCAGCCTCTCTCAGTGCTAGCCCACCACCTGGGAAGCTTTTCTACCCTTCCCCTCCATACTTTCTCTTCTTTTAGGGAACTTTTGTACACCCTTAAAGGCTCAGCTTGCTGTGAGAGGCCTGCATTAACCCTTGCCACTGGCCTGGTTCCATCCCTTTTATATGCAGCCAGTGTGCCCTGGTTCTTTTATATTGTAATGTACCTAAAACCCTAAATTATGATCATAATATCTACTGGACTGTACAATTTTTCTTTAATGGACAGCAAGATGTTTGTCCTGTTCAGTGGTTTATCTTCAGCACCTGGTCCAGTGTAATGTACATAGCACAGAGCTTTATAAATGTGCATTAGTTTCACATTCAATTAACATTGGGTAAACACGGAATACTCTGAGGATTTAGGATTTCAGAAGGGAAGAAACTGTGGTTTCTCCACAGTAATCTTTAGATTGGTGTTTTCTCTGTCTCAGTCTGTTAAAACCCCAAGTTTTGAGAGGAGACTGTTTCATACAGTGATTTTTGCTTTTTCTAATAATGAACCCGTGTTGCTTTCCAAAAGATAAGTTATGAATTGTCTTTTTCTTAAAATATCTCAATAGTCTTTAGATTGCGTGCTCACTCTCGCGCGCTCTCTCTCTCTCTCTCTCTCACTGTGTGTGTGTGTGTGTGTGTGTGTGTGTGTGTGTGTGTGTGTGTTTATATGAGATAGTGAAGAAGAACCAGAAGGATTCTCAAAAGCTCAATTACATTGTCTAATTTCATGTAGCCTAGTGGTTGAAAATCTCTGTACTTTAATGACTCTTAGCTTAACTAGAATAGAAAAATCTGAGGCCTTCAATAGGTAAACATTTTTTTGAAAAGAAAAACATTTCATTTCTCTGCACTTAAACTAAGAACAGAGAAGAATATAAATCATTCAGTAACAAAATAATATAAATCTAGATACAATGAGGACAACCCATGGGGAAAATAATAAAACAGAAAGAAGGGGACCCAGAGGGAGAGGCTGAGAGATTGATACACAAAATTTCTATATATTTCATTTATTTTTTTCTTCCATGATTGACATAAAGAATGAAGAGTAAAGTCTTGACAGCTTCACATATTGTTTATTGAGAACATCATGGGATAGAGAGGTGAGCTAAAGAGTAGATAGCCCAAATGCACATGGTAGTTTGGATAAGCCACTTTGCATAAGCCATGATTATGCACATGAATTGTTTAAATCACACATTCAATGCAGTAGCTGCTGATCATGCGTGGCTATCAAACACTTGAAATGTACATACATGACAAATCCAAATGCAGATGTGCTATATGTGTAAAATACACATACAATTTCAAGATTTTGCAAAAATATATATGAAAAATTATCTAATTTTAAGTTGTATTGGGATATAATTCAAATATTGAACAATTGACATATTTCTAACATGTTAAATATTAATTACATGTTAAAATGGTAATAATTTTGATATCAGGTTAAAATATATTATTAAAACTAGTTTCATCTTTTACATTGTAATGTGGCTGCTTCAAAATTTGAAATAAAATATATATCTCATATTCTTATTGGACAGCATTAACTTAGATAATGGCTTACGAGTATATGACTTGTTGCAGAAAATGCAATCAAAATACCTTTTGACCAGTTAATACATATCCTTTTCAAAATTAGAAATTCTGTGTCTCTGCTTCTCTTCTTCTATTCACCAAAAATATGTCAGGAGATACCTTTCTCTATCTAGGACAGTTAGAAAATGATCTTGATTAGCAAAAGTAGGGGGAGGAAAATGGTATAATCTCTATTGTCCAGAGATGATGAATCTCACTTGGTATGGACACAGGTCAACATGTGTTTGTGTTAGTTAATTTTTCATAGGTGATCATAGCTAAGTGGCTGTATTGTCTTGTTCAGATGTTTCAAACTGTGTTTTAGTAGCCTGGCTGGAGCATACCTTTCTGTTTACTCTGTGAACTGAAATGTTTCATTCTTGTCATAAAGTCACACATAAATAACCTCTTAAAGAAATGATCATAGTGAAGTGAGTCAAAAATTGTTATTTTTTGCATGGCAAAAGCAGGACTTCACTTCTCTTAGCAACGTGACTATGTTTGGGAATCCAGGCTATGATAGGTTTTTTTTTTTTTTTTTTAATGGGAACTTGGTTTTATATAACTCTTTGAAAACTGCATTTACATTTTTTTTTTATTGTCCCCTTGAAAGTAAGTAATTAGAAACCCAGTCTTTAAGAAAATAAGTAAACATTCCTGGTATTCTTTAACGATCTGAACTCTCCTGAGATTCTTAAGGGACTGAAATTTTTATTTTCTTATGCTTCATAGGATCTTTGCATTGAATAGTCTAAGGGCACTCTGGTCATTGACCTTGGCCTTATCTTGGCTGATGTTTTCAAGGCTACTCCCTGGATGTCCAGCCCCTACCCATTACCAATTAAACCAATCTCTGAACTAAGTCTTATGCATAGACATTTTCTTAGCTCCTTGGAGTGATTCCCACGTTGTTGACCATGGGTTTTAACATTATCTAGCCCCATTGTGTGGAACCCTTGAGAAGCAGCAAAACACTTTTTATACATGAAATGTTACATGGAGCCTCCATAAAATCTGTGCTGCTCTCTAGTGCAAGCCTGGCTCTGATGTCCACCTACTCGCCTGCCCCTGGGTCTCTCCCCTTGACTGTTCCCTGTGAGGTTTCTTTGAAACCACAGGGCTCCTGGAAGCAGTGATTGAAAGCCACTGATGTAATCTAAAATCCTCACTTTGATGGGCTCATACCTATTCAATGACTTGCCCAAGGACACTTTTTTTTTTCCTCCCTTTATTCTCCCCCTTCTGTTTCCACGCCTACTTTGTTTCTTCCTGCTGAGGACTGCAGCTGGTTTAGGAGCAGAAACATAATTCAAGTCTAATGTCTTGAATTGGAGAAGCGACCTTGCCTCTCCCCTTCCTCTTCACCTTAGACCCCAACGCCCCTGGAGGCAGTGAAGAAGACGGAACTCACCAAGTATTGTTGGTGGACTGAATAAATAATGTCTGACAAATACATTTGCTGCTATTTTTCATATGCATGTGGATGCCACTGTGATTAATGGAAAATAAATTCATTTCAAAGTGATAATGTATACTTACCAGGTTTTTGTCCTTATGCATTTTATCAATCACTTACGCCAATATTAATAATCCTCACTGAGCATTTACTATGTGCCAGGTGCTGCATTTAGTGCATCATGTGTTTTATTCAGACATCATAAGAACCCTAGGAGGCAAGGATTACTAATTATGTTGATGTGAGAAAGAGAGGCAAAGAGGTTAACTGGATCATTTTTATGTAACTAAGGGTATCTGACTCTAAAACTTTGCTTTGAACCACTCCATGTGGCTGCCTCTCAACAGATAACGTATAGAAATTTTTTTTTCAACTATCTCTTTTTAAGGGATCTTCATGCTCAACATCACTTCTCTGTAACATGCTGCTCCTTATGATGTTTTCCTAGCTCTGAACATAGCTCAGCTCTCTTATTAATGAATATTAATAAAGAGGTTAAAAATCCAATGTCTACAGGGACAAGGGTGGGGAATACTAATAAGTTAAATGCATCAGTTCACATTTTAAGCATTTATGAAAAGTTTGTGTCATCCTATTTTTCTCAAACATGGTGACTGAGACTAGTCCATTATCCTCCTCCCTTTTGTTAGAAGTGTACCCACCAAAATATTTTTCTACTATTTAAAAACAACAAAAGAACGATACCGGGATCAAGGTAGTAAATGGCCATAGACATTAAACTTTAGATGATCCAGTAAGGAGAGGTGGGGTCTGGATGACCCTGGAGTGTACATGTTTCCTCTCCATGGGTCGGCTAGTAATTCAGCTCTAAAAGTCTGTAGGTGGTCCTGTGTTTCCAGACCATTAGTGTTTTTCAGGAGAATCTTGAAAATTGTGTTATTGTGTGGAATATTTCCATCTTCCAAAGTTGACTTACATGATTATAAAACCACTGCAGATGCCAAACAAAGCATGTTTTCAGTCAGATTCTGTCTTGGGCCCTCCAGGTCACAACCTTTATTTTCAATGGGTAAGAAACGAAAACTAAACAGTAGAAAACAGGACAAGCCTAGTAATGTTGAGAGCTAAGCTTAGAACCAAATGCTCATGAATTTTTGCTTATAATTTCTGCAACTTCCAGTACATCAGCTTGCCTGCTGCTCTGATTCGCTGTCAGCAGGCAGCTGGTGGAGCCAAGTGGCTCTCCTCCCCTTTGCAGACTGCTGTGCTCTCTTGCCAGGGACCAGAAGATTTGAGGTGGTGGTGGGTTTCCTTCCAAGGCTCAGTTTCTCACTAACTGTAACTCGATGAACTCTTCAGTATGCAGTAAACTGGCAGTTCTGCTGTAGCATCAGCACACCTCTGAGATAAGAGGAAACAGAAGGTTATGGATGATGTTTTTGCTTCATGTGGTGGGGAAGCCTTCCACAGAGCTATGGAAAAATCAATGACCTGCCAATTCTGCATGATTGGCCAAATGTGAATTGATCTTTTCTATATTTACTAGAATATTTTCTCTTTCTAGCTATGTAGATTTACTTTTAGCATCCAAGGAGAAGCAGATTCCAGAAGAGATCTTAAAGATATGAATAATGTAGCACTTATGTTTTGCAAATATGTAAATTGGGGCCAAGAGAAAAGAGAAAAGTTGTAAAGGTTAGTCTGTAAAGTTAGCCACACTAGAACTAGGTCTTCTGATTCATGGTTCTTTTTCTAATGATTCCCAAATCTTTCTGTGTAACAGAACACCATGAATAGTATTAAAAACCAGCTATGCAGCTCACCCTAGACCTACTGGGTTAATATTCCAGGGGTGAGGATTAGGAATGTGTATTTTGTCAGATCCCTGGATCACTCTTTTAAAAATTTTTTTATGCTTATAGCACCTGGTCTTCCTAGGTGGTCTCTCATCCATGTACTAACCAGGCTCAACCCTGCTTAGCCTCCGAGATCAGACGATCGGGCTTGTTAAGGGTCCTGGATCACTCTTAAGGTAATTCTTTCATAGACAGGTAGTTGGGAGTCACTGATGTCTACTTACGACCCCACACCTAGGAGGGTCACAAGTGAATTCTAGTGTAGACATTCTTAGTAGAGCTCTCGATAGTCACATTGCTCAGTAATATTTAATTCTAAGGCAGAATGGTTTACTTTTGCCTTCTGAGACAAGTTCATACAAATAGAAATTGTTATTACATTGTATGGAAATGATTTGCTGTCATGGATCCCTGATGCTTGACTAATTTCAGTTAAAGCAGTTAATGCTCAAAGATACACTGCATCTGAGATTCTAAATGATTATGTGAGCAACGTTCTCAGGATCTCTCTCTAAGGCAAGAAGAAGAAAATACACCAAACTTACTGGAAAGTAGGTTTTTGATAAGATGCTTAACTCAAGCCACTGAGATCTTTAATGTCTTTTCTGGCCACGAGTGAATAGCTATTATCATTACAGTGCAGGAAAGGAAAACATTTCCCTCTTTCCTTCTAGGTTCTTTGGCTAGCCTAATAATTAAACTGACATAAGATGGATTAATAGAAAAACAAATCTAATTTCATACATAAGGGAGCCCATAAAAATATTAGACTTCCATAAGTGATCAAAGTATGCAGCTTTTATGCTTTTTAAACAAAGAAACAATAAATTTGTGAAGAATTAGCAAGACAAAGGACTCTGGTGATAAGTATGCCTTCTACCATGTTGGTTGACAAAGGGTACCTTTCACATGGAAGATTTATTTATTTCAGTGGGACAGAGTTCTTGCACTGACTGTTTCTTTAGGAACTTTAATTCAAAATAATCAGTATGCCAAAACAACATATTTTGGGGTGGCATTTTATGCCCCCTTCCATAGTACTATTAGTTAGACAGTTGATATGATTTATTGAGTCCTGACTGTGTGATGGTACTGGACTAAATGCTTTTCCATACATGATCTTATTTAGTCCGCCCACACACTATGAGGCGTGAGTGTTTTTTTCACCATTTTACAAGTGAGAAAATTAAGACACAGATGACAAAATTTGCCCTAGGAAACATAGTTAAGAATAAGCAAAGCCAGGTGTCGAACTCCAAAGCTGGCCCCTCAGCCTTGTGCATAGGTCTAGTGTTCACTCAGCTTCCTTCGAAAAGAATTTCAATCTAACCACCTCAGAAACTTCATTCCTGTTTCCTCACGTCCGCTTGGCCATGCACTCTAAACATACCAAAATGTAGTGCTTGGTAAGAGGAAAAACATTTTCCCACTAAGTGTTTTTCCACTAACATTTTCCCACAATCAGAAAGACAAACTTGTCTCTAGCACATAAACGAGATTTCTTCATTTTGAGAGGTCTTCTCTTGTAGGAGCAAAGCATGGTTCTGTAGCTTTGTTTCACTAACATATTCATAACTCTGATAATTCATTCTACAACACAATGGATTTTGAAAATGGAACTTTTTATTAAGGATATATTAAAAGGAACTATAATTAGTATAATAAAGTGCTTTGACTGGGTCCTTTGGTTGTATAACTTATTGTTTGATAGGAAATGTGATACAATCACAGTTTTTTGAGCATTTGAATTGGGATTTTAAAATAATGTGACATCAAAACATTAACTTCTAAATTTATATTCAAATTCAGAAATAATGTGCATCACTCAAATTAATATTCTCCAAGAAGTGAGTAATATCTAAGTTGGTGATCCAAATGAACAGTAACCTGAGGTGTTATTATGAATCGTTCCAGTTTAACAATTAAACCAAAAAATCTTGCCATTATGCATGAAGGTTGGCTTTCATTTATTTGAGTTTGAATTACATTAATGTTCCAGGTAGGAACATTTTGGGGGGCACTTCATTGTTTATAGAATTTTTGAGTCTCCTCATGTTTAGCTCTTAGTTTCCTATGGGTGGAAAAGACTATACATTTAGGGCTTGAGTTTCAGACACTAAAGCTAGTGTTCTCCACCGAGTTACATTCCAGTCCATCATTTTCATATCTGTAGAACAAAGGTATTGAATTATATTGGATAATCTAGAGAATACTTCTTCCTTTATCCTTCCATGAATCCCCACCAGTCCTAGACACTGTTCAGCATCCCCCATTTGAGAAAGAATGACATTTTTTTCTGTGGAGTCAAACTGGCCAAAGAAAGAAGTTTCCCTTATTTTTCCATAGTACAAATCAGGACACAGATGAAATGCTCAAACTGAGAATGGAGGTGGGTTTAGAGAAATCCTGAATAGTGCTGTACTTTGGGCTCAGTAATAGCAGAAGCTAGAAGAGCTTCTAGTTCTGAAGGAGTAGGGTGGGGTGGGAGGAGGAATAAGCAGCCTCACCCCACTCCCCTCCTGCTCAATGACCTCTTGCTAACACCCTATATTAACCAAACCTATCCAAGTGTTGAGGGCAACCAGGGAGCCCACACAAATCATCACCCAGGACACCGGAATCGATACAGAAGGCAGGAGTCAATATGCAAGGGTGCATGGAGGAAAGTCGTGGCTCTATTTACTTAGTTGTTTATGAATTTACTTAACAGATCCTTAGAATCAGGAAGCTGGGGGCGTTTTTCTCACATCTAGACTTGGGACATTCTAAAAATCACACAGCCTACTCAAGTGGTAGAAAGGACTAGAATTGATCTACTAGCTTTAACTGCAAATCTTAAACTGTGCTGTAACAACTGTCATTGAACTTCACGTCATCTTTATTAAATGCGTGGCTGTGAGTGATGCACTCTGTTCCTTTAACCATTCTTCAAAGTGGCGTACTTGTCTTTATAGTTTCAAGAAGCCACATACTGTCTTAGGAAGGGAATGGGATTTGGAGTTTTCATTTCAGGTCTGCAGCTTGCTTTAATTTATGGGATGAGCACTGTGAGTCTCTTTCCCACCGTTACAGGAATGGCCATATCTGCTCTGCCTGTTTCACAAGATTATTTGGAAGATCAAATAAAGTCATAAAAGAGCCTTATAAAAAGTCATTTGTTACAAAAAATTATGGCTGTTAATCATCAGAATATAATCATAAGTAATCATGGGCTATGAATCTTTGTTAAAGAATAAAAATATGTAAATTTCACCTATTTTTTGATATTCTGAATATCTACTCAGTAGTTGAATTAATTTAGCTTTACATTTTAAAGAAATAACCAATTTTTAATTATAAATTCTTTGAGATTAGATTTTAGGCAAATGAAAAAAAAACTGGCCACAAAAAAGTTAAGATCTTAACCACTATGTATATATCATATGTTTTCTCTTCCAACTACACATTAAAAATAAACCATTACACCTTTTGTTTCAAGAGTGATTATAATTTTTAAGGTTGTAATACCATTTTTATATAAATACTATTTATGTAATGTTTATAGAACTTTTTACTTTTTACTTTGGAATAAACATTGAATAAAGTTTATAAAATACCAAAAAAAGTATCTAAAGGAAAGTAGAAGTCACTAATAATCTCTCAACTCCAGATATAATCACTTCATATTTTTAAATATATACAGAAATATTTTTATAGAATAGGAATCCATTGTTGTAAGATTTCCATTTAACATATTGTAAGCCTATTTTCTGTGTCATTAAATATGTAAATAATTGTAAAGATTATATGAGAAGAGCTTAATTTCTTTAGTCTCATACTGCTACATATGTAGAGTTTGGAAAGTGTTTTTGATTATCAAGAAAAGGTGCCTGTTTTCTTAAGTACTCATCAAACACTGGAGTTTCACAGACAATCATAAATTATATTTTTAAAATAAATCTTCAACAAAATAATCTTCAGTAAATGTTTTGAATTGGTATGGTTCATTGCATTAAATTAGTTTACATGTATTTTTAAATCTTTAAGTTAATTTTTTTCACAAGTGTATCACAATAAGATACAATATTTACGTAAGGAATAAAATTGTCTCAGAAAAGGAAATGTGTCATTATCATAAATAAATTAAATTTTTAAGATTTTACTATGAAGAAAATAAATTTATTTTTAACAGGGTTGTATCAATGTTCAGATAAAGATATGTTCCAGCATCACTTTTATATACTAATTTGAAATTCTTAAATAATTGATCTCTTTAGTTTTTTTAATAAAGCTCCATTTTTGATATTCTATCATTTCTTTTAATGAACTAATAAAGTACAAATGCATAGAAGTACATTTATTTGAAAATAGTTTTTATAGTCTCAAAGTTGTTTTTGTAATAATCATATAAATCAACAACCATAACAAATCAAATTTGATTATTTTTTCCTTCACTTCTTACAAGACTATCTTTTAATGATATCTACTTACTTTAACTACATTTCCTAAGATACATGTTTTACTTTAAGATTCTGGGAAATAAATACATGAGCTTTCTGGGTTTTAATGTTTATCCTTAAGTAGTATATATGCTGTTAGTCTTTTACTAACAGTGAGCTTGATTTGAGATTACTTCATTGCCTCTTCTCTATTTGCACCTACCTTCAAATAACAAGGATTATGTTATCTGAAGCCACCTCTCTTAATATTTCCTAACACTTTTCTTCAAGCTTGTTTCTCCTATTCTTGCCTCTTCCCTCAGTTTCTTCTCTGTGATCAGAAATCAGCAAACTTTGAAGAGCCAGATAATAAATATTTTAGGCTTTATGGACCATTAGCCTTCTCTTCACATAAGAGAGCAGCCATGGACTCTGTGTGAATGCATGGTTGTGGCTGTGTCCCAATAAAACTTTATAGGCAAACACAGAAGCATATTGGATTTACCCTTGGGTCTTGCCTTAGATGTTAGCGTAATACATTCCTTTACTTTTACTTATGAACACCTATACCTTTCTTTCTAGATCAATATTTCTGAAACTAAAGGAATCACTGCTCAAAGATCAAATATTGAAATTTCTATTTTATCTTGAAGACACCTCCTGTCCATTTTACCACAGGGAGGACTAAAAAGCTCGTAAGAGGGATAGAGAATGATAAAAATTTTATTTTTGCTTCTAATTCTGTAGTGAATATCTCTACCTTAGTATCAGTTTGCTCTCTTTGTTAAGTTGTTGTATTTCTCAAATTCCCCTCAACCAAACACCTTGATGATGATCATAGAACACATTTCTGAAGTGCTTATTATTTTCCAGGCCCAGTGCTAGGAACCATATCTTTGCACTCACAGTAAACCCAGAGGTATGTGCTTTTGTCTCTATTTTCTGGATGAGGAGACTGAGAGGTCAATCAGTTGTCTAAGGGCACAAAGCTGATGAGTCGAAGCAATAATACTAAGACTGGATGCCTTCGACACCAAAACCCACGCTCTTCTATGTTAACTTCTTAGCCACTGCTTATGCTTCCCTGTTCTACTGTAAAATAAGGAATAAAAGACACAGAAGAGGTGGAGAAGCCACTGTATGTTTGTGGTATAGACAGGAATGCTTTCCTCTGCTTTTCTTTTTCCTGAATGGCTTTTAATTTTGAATCACAGCTGTGTGTTTTGTTTCAAGCCCTCAGGCAAAGGGGTTTCATTTTTTAATGTTTCTCAATATAGCAACTAATTAATTCATAAGCCATAAAGAAGTATGAAGTTATAACTTTTTAAAGTTACTATGCCAGCCTCCCAGTCTAGTACTGCTTGCTAAATTTAGTCAAATTTAGCCATTTGTTAATTTCAAGTCAAGTTTAGGGTTTTCCCCTCTCTTCTGTTCTTTCCTGGAATAACTTTAAGTACCAGGTGACTTAGCCTAGATTTTCTAGGACATGAAGTGTGTGACAAAACATACATCTTAACGATTAGCCCAGTGTGTAGTCCCAGGATGGTAAGAGAGAGAAAAAAGTGAGCCAAGGAGGGAAACAACCAAATAAAAATCGGTAGATTACAGAACTGGCTGCAGCTTGACAGACACAGTTAGCTCCCTCCTATCATCAAAAGTTTGTCTACCCTTCCTGGTTTTGTCAAACAGCCTTTCTAGGTAACTGTTGGGGAAGCTGTATCTCATGTCTAATCAGCAGAGTTCCACTTGAGTCAGGAAGATGCAGAACCTCTGCGATCTGGTGGCTTTGGGCTTGGAAGCCAGAGGTGCTGGAACTTCTTTTGATGTAGCTGTGATGGCGGCTGTGCTGCAGCCCAGCTCTCGTGTAGGGTGAGGTGGAGAGTTGATAGATGAGGCCATGATGGTAATGGCCCCAGCTTTCCATTGAACAAATGACCAAGGACTAGGGAGGAGGTAGAGCTGAGTAAATCTTATGAGCATAACCCAAGTCCTTAGCATTTACAGGGAAGTTGCCAAGCCATTTTTAGATGTGACTCTCTTAAAATTCTGGTTTTTGCTGAGATATAAAATCATCCTCTCAAGTCCTACCATGGTACCCATTACCGTAATTCCCCCTTCATTTTGACTTTGAAGACTATTTAAACCTTCAGTTTGTTCTCTCATCTGATGCCTTCTCCTTGCTCAGGGGATGGGGTGATGTCTGTTTCCTCAAGTTGCTCTGGGTTTTTGGGAGATGACTCATATGCACATCAAAATACTGGCTTAGGGCAGATCAAGAATACTCTGCCTCCCTAATTCCATGCAGGATGGACCAAAATGGCCTTCTGCTCTAAAAATCCTTAAAAACTAAATCTTATTCTATAATCTTCACACACACAAGGCCTATGGGGAGTATGCAAGACAGGAGTTTGTTATCACATCAACATCTAATTGTCTTGTTTTTTTCAATTGAACTTCACTCCTCTCCTCAAGAGAGGCCCCTTTCTAGGTTTGGATAATGGGGATTAAGGTAGGAATGTAACCAAGCTTTCTCTAAATTTTTTCTATCATAAGGTAGATTTCAGAGACTTTTAAACTTACTAGCCCATCATTTTAATGTATCTTTTTTTCTGTCAATGATTGTGATACACTTTCTCCAGTTTTGAGAATGCTGGATCCCACTTTCCTGATGATGAATCAAGAGGAAGTACTAAGGTAAAAATCATTTAGGGCGATACTAAGTGGTTAAGATATGCCTGTCATCTCACCACTTGTGTATGCAAATTGAGAAATGATCAAGTGGGAGTGAAATCCACTCCTTTTGGAGTCCAGTCTTGAGGAACCAGGTCAATGCCGATGCCTTCATAGGAACCCATCAGACTTCATGGAGAACTGCCCTTGACTACCGCTGTCTCAAAGCCCAGACAGACACTGTCACTAGCTGCACATGATTCCCTCCATAGGGTGATGTGTTCAGTCCTCATCTGTGCTTACTGTGCTTTTTCCACCCTGCAGACAAGGCCTGTTGGGTCTGAGGCACCATATGGTGCTAGTGTAATGGCTTTTTTCCCCCTTTCATTTCTTACCTCGGGTACTACATTCCATTGACTCCTCATGCCGAGATTTACTCCTTTAGCATAAAGACATGACTGGGCATTACTCAACAACCTCTCAGAAGTAAGCATGAGCTGATTTCTGAGTTGGGAATCTATCCATATAGAAATCATTTACATTTTCTGCACGTCTGAACTTTGCCTGCCTTGGAGAATAGCAAGGAAGGAAAGCTAATAGAATTTGATAAAATGGCTCAAATGAGTCTATTTACAGACTTGCAGCTTTTAGAGCTGAGAATTTAAATATAGCCACATCGTCACCAATAAATGTAAATATATGTGTATTTGAGCAGAGAATGGGAGCTGAGAGTCATTTTTGGACTTGAGGTTCAATTTTCCTGTTGGAATAAATATTGAGGCTTAGGTTGACTGCATTGAAAATTCTATCAGTTGTTGGACTGGCTTCTTATTCTCCTTTGGTTGGATTTTTAATCCACAGGCTGTGAATGTCTGTTTTCTTTTTTCTCTCTCTCTTCCTTTTCAGCATCATTGCCCCTCCTGCCTTTGCAGCTCCCTTTGTGAAATGGCACTGAACCCTGGTGTCAGCATCATTGTTTTACAACGAGGGAGCTGCACCTGCCCATATTGCAAATACCAAAAGAACGGCTGATACAGAAATGCCTCCCATTTATATTCATTTGGTATTTGGTTTTAGTACCAAATATGAATTGGTCTTGAATTTTATTTCCAAGTCAATATTGAACTCCAGTGTCAGTCGTTCGTAGAGGGTGCATTTTAAGTAAGCAGTACCTTGCTGGTCTTTTCAATATCAAATCAAAACACATCGGCATATGCAAGTGCATGTTGTGCTAGGCTTTACAAGTGACACAGATCTAGATACTATGGGTCCCAGCTCTCCAAGGTCTCATAAACTATTTAAAGAGGCAAGATATGTACAACTGTATTTATAATTTCACAAATAAAGATTTTAATGATTGACAAAGAAATAACTTTCCTCAGTTTGTCCTCTGAAAAATTGACATGATTTCTATTAGAGTTGTTTTGTTGATCAAGATAGGTGAGGACATTTGATAGGGCCTAAAATATAGTAATTGCTCAATATATTTTCTATGTGTGTTATTTACGTGTGTGCCTGTATATACACACATGTATATATAAAATGGATAATTGTAAAATATAAATTGTATGATTTGTATAATTGTAATGTGTGTATACATGTATTTTTAATTCAAGAGACCGCACCAGAGAGTAGATGCTTAAGAGTCAAATTGTAGTGATAGCAAGGACCTCAGGAGTTGAAGAGGAAAGGAATTTTTAAGGCTGCACTTTTGCAAGTTTCTAGGAAGTAACAGGACTTTAGTTGGGTCATTAATAATAATTTGCAATAAGAAGGGGCAGAAAAAATACTTGTTAGTGGACATTCTAAGTGGTGGTACACATCTCTTTATGCTCCCTCTGCTCTTTAATCTTGTTTTTCAACACTGCATGAAATAAAAACTTGAAAAAAAGACCGAGATCGAATCTCTTTCATAGATAACCGTTTTAGCAAAGAAATTGTTCACCTTATATCCTCTAAGAAGGGTAGATGAATCCCATTTTAACACTTTTTTTTTTTTTTACTTTAGGGTGTTATTTTTGTGTTGCCAAAAATGTAAGATGATGGAGCCCAGATGCTTCAATCTCTACAATACACTGCCTGGAAACCTGTTGATTTTTCTGGTTGAACACTTGAGCCTAGAGGTGCGTGAACTTGCAAGAGTGCCCTAGATCTGGATGGGTGTTGGCAGTTGCCTTTTGCTTGTGTATATATAGGGTTTAGATACCTTTCATATATTAGTCCCTAAAGATAAGTACTTCAAACTGTTTGAAAGTTGCAGATAGGCTGCTTCAGGAAGAAATGCCATTATTTTCTCTAGTTTACTTACTTTTTTTTGTCTTAACTATCTCTTGATTGTGAACATTTTAGTAATCGACATTTTTCAAAAAAAGGAAAAAAAGAATTTTAGACCAGTGCATCCTGCAAAGATTTTCTAGCAGATTTTCAGAAACAGCCAGAAAGAATGTTTCTGAGGGAGATGCTTACAGTATGCCGAGGCAGTATTTTTGTTGCTCTGTGACTTGGCTTTGCATGGAAAATGCCCCTCAGTAATCTGCCCTCAACATTGTCTTCATCTCTAAGACCCTATCTTCTCTTCCTCTTCCTATGCCTGTTATTCCTATTGCCTTTTCAGGCTTATCAGAGGGCTCTGGAACTTAATTGAAGCTTTCTTATAAGATGTATCTTGTCTTTATTAATATGTCACTTTAACATATCATTAAAAATAATACTAATTATTGCTTTATAGGCACATAAAGTGAACCACTTAAGAGAGACTGCAGTGCTTGTAGCTTTTCAGGGTGTGATAGTGAAACTGAGTTTATCCAGAGCCTCCTTAGAGCAGAGCTCTGTCAAATCTTTCATCTTTCAGACTGGACGAAGGGCCATACCTAGCATTGCTGACTTAGGACATAAGGCCGAGGTGAAGTTCCGAGGAGGCGTTTTTAGACAGTTTTGGATGTTCTCTGCACTTAGTGCTGTCATAACCTGCATGGTGAGGACAGTTCCGCCCCCACAGTGATCCTATAATTTAATAACTTTTCTCTGGTAGTGCCTTTCTCCTCTCTCCCTCTGCCCCTTACAACCCCCTTCCCTAGCTCTCTCCATCCTGGCTTTTTTTTTTTTTCCACTTCTTTCTCCACTCTTCTCTGATTTCTGAATTTTGCCTCTCTCACTCTCAGGCCCGGCTTTCTTTCCCACTCAGTGTCTCCACAGACACCTGGCTCTCACGGAACACACACTCCAGCCGCCCTCACTGCTTTGTTTCCCCTGCGTTCTCATGCCCGGTTTATGTTTCAGAGGACCCTTCCCTGACTTCTCTTCCTAACTGACTTTCTGCATTTGCTTCCTTGTCACCCTCTCTCTCGTGGTGTTCAGTATTCTCATAGTGCCCTGTGATTTTCCTTCTCATCACTTACAGTAATTTGTAATTATGTGTTTAGTTATTTGTTTAATGTTGTTATTCTACACTGGATTTCAAGCTTCATCATGGCAGAACTGTCTGTTTTCTCCTTGTATTCCCTAGCAGCTTCCACAGGGCTTTCTTCATGGTAGGTGATTGTAGATCTTAGTTGGATACATGGATGGATGCATGCATGAATGGTAGATAGGTGAATGTGTGGGTGGATGGGTGGATGATGGATGGTTCCTTTTGATTGATTTCAGGGATGCAGTATGGTGACATGTTTACCACAGTACATGGGCTTGATTACCAGCTCCATCTCTTAGTTGTGTGACCTTGAGCAAGTGCCTTAAGTTCGCTTTGTCTCAGAGAAATAGGAAAAAAAAACATACATGATAGGATGATTTTAAGGAACAAATGAGATAATTCATATCAAACACTTAACAAAGCAACTAGCATAAAGTCAATCATCAAATGGTAACTGGGATAAAGTAAGACCACTGGTTTTTCCTATATTGTTAGAACAAGTAAATACTCTTAAGTATTGGGCTAATGTAGGCCAATATTATTATTTCAATTTGCAACATAATTTTGGGAGATAAGATTGAGCCAATTAGGTCATTTATTAACTTCCTGGTTGAATGTACAACTTAATGTCCATCTTCTGTCAAGCGTTACCCCCCTGAATGACTGTGTAGCTCCAATTAAAACTTAACTTTTTCCTCACTGAACCTGTATGCCCTGACAGGTGGAGTAATGTCATGCCTCCGAAAAGGCTCACAATGCGCTCATTTTGCTTTTTAAAGTTAAAGAAAAGCCAGTGCATCTTGTATGTGCTATTAAGAAAAAGAAATCAACTTGATTTCATTTGTTCAACCTAATAATCCTTGTAGAGAGCTTCACTCTCCCATTTGACAGATTAGAAAACCAGGCCTGGACTAATTAAGTGAACTGCTAAGGCACTACAACAGAGATTTATTGAACACCTGTTCTGTGCCAGGTGCTCTGGGAGCTGAAAAGAGGAACAAGGCTGGGGCTCGGCTCTCAAGGACTTGAGGTATATTTCTTCAGCAAGAAGAAATATACACATGTCATTAGCAGTCACAAGGCTGCTGACCAGGAGGAGTCTTTCCCACTGCTGTCTGCACATCCCGGAGGTGATGAGTGTGTCCGTGGAGAAAGTGAGGCTCAGGGCTCCTGTCCTTGTCCTTAGGAATCAAAATGGCTGACAAGAGAAACATCTGATCCTCAGGCCCAATAAAGAACTTCCCAAGCATGACAGCAGTTCCTAAAATGCTGAGGCTCTCCTACTTTCTCACTGTCAGAACGTGAAAACTAATTGCCCCCAGGCTCCTTGATTATCTGCAACCCAGCTGCTGCTTTGACCACTTGAAAAATGAACAGGCCTCCTCAGAGGAGGTTTGTTTACAGAAAACAGTGGAATTATTGCTGAGTAGCCACCGGCCTACTTACTGCATGCTCCTTTTGGGCCCCTGGTGCTGTGGGATCCTGGGGAGGTTGCTAGCAGTCTTCTTGTCGCATTTTCTCCTTTATATAACCACACATCTTGTGTGCTTTTGTTCTTCCGTAAATCACTTAAACTCACTAACTTAATTTCTTTATCTGTACAATGGAAATAATAGCAATCTTAAGACCTGTCTTAAAGGGTTGTTAACAGTCAAAAATGAGGAGACTGCTTATTTTTTTCCCTTGATTTATATTTTTGTTGGAAGAGGACAAACTATATACAACCAGATCACTATCAAATGTCAGTGATCTGGTGAGGAGTGCAATGAAGAAAAAGAAGGAGAGGGGTCAGGTGCTTGCTATCTCAGAGAGGGTAAACAGAAGGTCACCTGAGACAGCAATAGCTCAGCATGGGAGCTTTGGGGGAAAGTGTCCAAAGTGAACTATAAAGCATGTGAGCCTGTGCAAAGGACCTGAGGTGGGAGTATATGAGGTTTGTTGGAAGAATAATAAGGAAGCCAGTGTGGTTGGAGCTGAATGAACCAACGGGAGTTGGTTAGTCATCAAGGGAAGCCGGAGGGTGGTGGTATTTCAGACCATATGGAACCCTCTACACCTCAGCAATAATTACGGATTTTATTCTAAGTTAAGTGGAAAACCATGGACAGCTATGGGCAGTGGTGTGGCATGATCTGATTGTCACTTGGAAAGAATTGCTCTGCCTGCCCAGTGGGGAGTGCACTAGGAGAGGGTGGAATGGAATGAGCAGAGCAGTTGACAGGTACGGGAATGAGCAGTGATGCTGTTTCTGAGATAGTCAACTCCGTGCAGTCTGATGGGAATCTAGCATTTCCAAGGAGAGCTGAAGATGGACACAGGTACTGGCTAGTAAGTTTCACACAGGTGGATGAGCAAGAGTTTTATATCCAAGCCCTGGAGAATCATCACAAGCGATGACTGTAGGAAAGTGTAGTCACAAAGGAGGAGGCTGTTTGTGAAGCATCCATACGTGACACTTTATAGACACTGAGGATCCAATAAGACCCTCAGAGGTCCCACACTCTCTGCCATGATGTCAAGTAAGGGTTCTTTTGGAGCCAATACCCAAGTAAGCAAAATCTCTGAAATATGCTAAAATTGCTTAAAGTTTGAAACCATAAGAGAGATGAATTTCTCTCAAAATGAAGATTTTATACTATTCTTAGAGATGGGCACTGAAAACAGGATGAGATCAATTATGGAAAATAAAGAATAGAATTTTTTTGCCCACCTGAGTTGTAGTGGGTACATTTTGATGCTGCTATTATCAAAAGCCTTTGGCAGAGTTTCTTAGTATAGTGAGTACTCAGCAAACGTGACTACTTTGGTTCACGCAGCAGTAATGAAAGAGTGGAATGGCAGAGAGGTGACACCACTTCTCAGCACTCCCCCAGGAAGCCAGTGCTTTTGTTATAGTCAGAACTTCCAGAATTAGGTCTTATCAGTGTCCTCTTCCTCCAACTTCTGACAATCAAGTGGTGCCAGAAAGCCTATTTGCAGTCTTCCGTGCTCCTCTGTAGCTACAGAGCAGTGTCAGGTAAAACAAATGAGGAGGAGGGACGATGGAACATCATTCACATCAGAAAAGTCATTTGTTAAGGCAGGCAGAGACCAGCGTCTGGTCATCTTCCTGCCCTGGCTAAGCTCCAGGCTGTAATCACGTTCCATCTCCCCATAAATCCCCATGTGGCTTTTGCAGGAGAAGAAATTGCTGCTTCTCCATAGTCCTCCACAATTGCTTTCTATTTGCAGTGCTTGGAATTAGTACTTGGAAGAGCATGGGCATTTGTAAAACGTTGTCAGACATTATCCATTAGGTACACTCTTAGGTCATTTCCAAGCTGGGGAATAACCTTCTACCTCCTCTGAGAATGAGTGGCCTGTCTTAAGATCTGTCTGATTTCTGTTGGCAGGATTTTTTTCTTAATTTAGAGGTTATATCTTTGTGACTTGGGCATTAGCAACAAAAATGTGTAATCCCCCAAGGAGGAAAATAGGAATGCCAAAGCATGTTAATCAAAGGTGCCCATGTCTACTGTTTTTCATTTGTTACTTCAAGATTTAACTTAAAAACAAGACAGAGCATAGCATCAGTGCCATACTAAGTGGGCACTCAAAGAAATAAAGGCATTTCAATTTCAATTGCTGGTGAGTTGGTTAATGCAAGTCTGTGGCACTCCCCGTATTGGGTTAAGTGGATTCATCTACCATGTTCCCTGCTTACCTATGAGCCCCTGGATTTTGATTAATAGTTCTAAGCAGTATAGTCTTATATTAAGATAAGGTCCAATTTAAGGCCTAGGATATATGAAGTGCAGTGTGTTATCCTAGATTGAATCCTGGAATAGGACAAGAACAATAATTAACAAATGGGAAAACTCAAGTTCTGTAGGTAAGGGTAACATTTCAATTAAAATTGTACCAATGCTAATTTCTTAGTCTTGTTGAATGTAATATGGTTATATAAGATGTGAATATTAGGGGAAGCCGTGTGACAGGTATAGAGAAGCACACCATATTATCTACACAACTATACTGTAAATCTAAAATTATTCCCGCCCCCCAAGAAAGAAGTTGAGTAAAAAATAGGTATAATATAAAGATGATCTGTGGACCTTTCTTGTGCCTTTTGACTCCTGCCCTGTTGGCAATGCTCCAGTGTACATACAATTCATTGAGAAGCATCTCTGGGAGAATAATCTTGATGGCCACTGTACAAGTTGCTAAGCCCAAGCCATAAGCTGTCAGTCAGCCACCCTGTGAGGTAGGTGCAAGTTGATCTGCTCTGCATGGGTAAGGACATGAAGGCTTAGCGTGGGGAATAAATCCTTCTAAATCAGCGGTCAGTGAGAGTGAACTCAGAATTGTAGCCCCCGGTCCTTGATCCACATAGCTGCTTCTCCCGGGGAGTTGGGACTCATTTCTTTCAGTCATGGCCCTGCCATTTGTTAACTCTTGGTAAAGTCTATACTCTGGTTCTCTTCTTCATTTATAACATAAGGAGATTGCTTTCAATAATCCCTAATGCTTCTTCCAGCTCCCAAATCCTCTGACTTGCTGACCTACCTTTAAAGTATTTTTTTAATTGAAATGTTACCATTCAACATTTCTATCCAGTGGAATCCTTTCAAGACTTATGAAAATAACCTTTTGATCCGAAGGGGGCCTATGTGACGTTTGAGTTCTCATCCTCATCTTTTTCTTTCTTTCTTTTTTTTTCCTGAATAATCCTGCCAACTCCTTATATTGGGTGCAGCATTTACCAATCCCATGAAGTGTAAGCACTTGTAAAAGAAATTTTGTTTAAAAACATTTATTATAAATGCAGCAGTGATTTTTAGCATGTATTTACTTTCATTTATTTTTTTAATCTTAGTACATATTATTGGCAGTCCAGGAATGAAGAGTGACAGTGATAAGCAATTCCAGAAGTAGTTGCACATCATATTTGTGAGAGTAAAATGACTATTATCTTAGCAAATTTTGTATGAAATAATCAGAAAAATACTTTCAATGCATGAGTTAACATTAATTTGATTCTATTTAAGTTTAAATATTACTTTAATAACTCATTAGCTATTTAAAAAATCTTACATAGGAAAATAAATATTACGCAAAATGGAATAAACTAGCAATAAAAATTGAAATTTCTGAATCTTGGAAGAGATTTAGTGAATGTGAATAGGTTATTAGAATTTTTATATTCTTTGATTATAACCTACTTTATTATATAAAATCTAAATAGGAGGACAAAAATATTGTGCACTTGCCAAAAAGATCATTTTCTGGTATGCAGTCTAAAATCATTTTAAAATGTTTTTTACTAACCTTTTCAAGATCTTGATGATCGCTATAGTGCTTCTATTCATTGGTGCATACACAAATACACAAATACAAAATTAATACCATTTCTATTCTTGACAAAAATAAACGAAAGAGGCAAATAAACAGTTATTCATCTGAAAGGAATAAAATTGAAAAGGAAAATAATTGTCATTTTGTTAAATGCTGTTATGTCCAGGAAAAAGAGGGTGAATAAACTCAGTAAGTACATAGGCATTTGTTTCAACCAACAGATTAAATTGATGTCTTTATTTGTAATTGTTTTAATGTCTAGAGTCATTTTGATTTCCCCCATTCTAATGCCCTTTTAACTTATTTTGATGCAGGAAAATCTTAGTAAAATCCTAAAATTTTCTTAACCATGTTAAATATCTAAATTTATTTCTTTTTCTTTACGTTAATGAAGTAATAAATTTTTATAGTTAACTTGACCTTTAATCATTATTTTTTTGATAGTGTATTAAAGAAAAACTGTGTCTGTAGTTTTTAATGATGATCAATCACATGGAAAATTAAGCTCTTTTTATTGCACCTTCAATTACTAGTTATGTGACTTTACAAAGTCAGGAAAACTTGTTGGTCTCAGTTTTCTTATGTATACAGTGAGCCTCATTACTCTTGGTGAATTTACATCAGGGGCTTAATGGATTTAAAAGCACATTTCAAAGAGTATACAGCTATATTCTGGGCAGTTAAAACAGGTTAATCATTCAGTGTTTATTGAGTGCTTACTATATGCTGGCACTGTATTCATAGTGCAACTGTGAGCAAGGCAAAAAACAACAAAAAACAAACAAACAAACAAAAAGTGCCTGTACTCAGAGATTGAAATTCTAATTAGGGGAGACAACCAATGGGAAATCGAATAAGATACTTGTAGATAGAGATAAGAACTATAAAATAAATTGGAAAGGGTAATAGGTTGGCAGAGAAGAGAGGCCAACTTCAGATAAATGGTTGCAGAAAGCCTCCGAGAAGGTAAGCTTTGAGTTAAGAGCCAGTAATAAGGGTATCTAAGGAAAGGGCATTCCAGTGGAGGAACAAGCTAAGTTTAAGGAAGAAACTGTAGGTCAGTGCAACTGGAGCATGATGAAGTAAGGGGAAGAGAGACACAAGGTGGAACAAGAGATATAGGCAGACAGCTTTCTCTTCATTTCCAATTATCCACACCTCGTAGTTTCTGGAATGTGTTTGATACACTGGTGGGAGACTTTTGCAAGATTATTTCATTAAATGTTGATACTATAAGGGAAAAAAAAGAGATATAGACAGGAGTCAGATCATACTGGGCCATCTATGCCTGCTTTTCTGGAGTCCTGCATACGGTTTATGATTGTTGGAAGAATCAAAGTTATTTCATAAAAGTTTCTAAGAGCAAAGTAGGGAGATGATAATAGGCAGTTAGCTTTCTTGGTTTGTCCAAGAATTATTCTATAATATACTTCTTTCACAGCAGCCACAAAATTTGAGATAGAATCTGTAGATGAAAGCAGAATACTCCGAGATAAACGTGTATCCTCTTCCTAGATTCCTCCTTCATAATTCATAGTCAGTTGATGATCTCAATCACTATTTCTGCTTCCTAAATATCTCTTTCATCTATTTCATTGTCTTTCTTCTTGCTGTCAGTATTTTGGTTCATGACACCATCTTTTCTCTCCAGGACTAACACAACAGACTCCAAAGTTGCACCTTGCAATCTGCCCTCCAAAAAGGCTTCTGAAAGTCTTTGGTCCTAGAATCAAATTCGACCATGTCACTGCCTTTTCCTTTCATTCACGCCCCTCTGCTCCAGCTACTTAAAAATTTAAACCCTTCGGTGTTTTCCCATCACTAAAAAAAGTCCAAATGTTTTTGCTTGGGATGTGAGACACTTCATATCATTTTTTTCTTCTTTCACCTACAAACTCATCACCACTGATTCCCAGAAGTTTCACACATGCTTCTCTAAGTTACATACTGTGCTCTCCCCACTCTCTTCTACACCTCTGCATATGTTGTTTCTTCTACATAAATTGTTTTGTGAATGTCCCTTCATCTCTCAAAACTCAGTTTCTCTGTGTTTCCATAGCATTAGGGATCTATTGTGACAACAATAAAAATATTCTTGTTATTTAGTTAACTTTTTGTTAACCATAAACCTCTCAAGGTCAAAGACCATGTCCTTCTTATCTCTGTGTTATCACAAAATGGGCTATTAAAAAATGCTTGGTGATGGGGCAGCATTTTAGATCATACTAGTATGTCTTGACTTTGGCTAGTTTATGGAACTAACTTTTAAAAGCATGAAAGCACCTGTTCTGCGCACTGTCTTCTGTTTTATAACACACTCTGCTTTTGTTTTTTTTACCTCTAAAAGGTAGATGGTGACTTCTATCTGGTAATGTTCGCCTGCATACATGACTGACTGATAAAATGTGTTAAAAGAATAAGCACAGTGTTTAATGTGAACACAGTTGTCATTAATTGGTGACAGTGACTGTTGTTACTAACAGCACTAATAATAATGCTATCAGGAGGAGAAACAAAGAATCAAAGAAGAGGTTTGTACTCTTAAAACTTTGATTCTAGTTGGCAAAGCAAGATCTGTGTACAAATTAACTAGCAGCTACCTAACTTTGGATTAATGAGTGTCAGAATATTTTGAAATCTGGTTGGATAATAGCAATTCATAGAAATAAAACACCACCACCACCACCCAGGGATAAGGAGAGAAACAACAATGCTAATGATAATGGGTGATGTTTATTGAGTTCATATTCCATACTAGTCTGTATGCTCATCTTTTACATGGATCATCTCATTGAATACTTAGAGTAACCCTGTGGGTAGGTTACTTCTCATTTCCCTCTTTTATAGATGGAGTCTCAGAAGCTCAGAGAAGTTCAGTAATTCACCCAGCATCGCAGTGTAGGACATGAAGGGAGCCAAGTTTCAAAACCCAGCATTCTGGCTGTATAGTTCTAATTTATAATCTCTTTGCTACCTGTATTGCTTTTGTGAAAGTATCCTGGGGGAGATTAAGATTTGTCATAGGCCATAGATATAAAAATCAAGATTGTCATTAAAAAATATGTAGGGGAGAGAGGAAGGTTTTTCCATGTGATTAGTGGGATAGATGTAGGTGGGTGACTGGGATGGGCATAGCAGAGGAAGTAGCATGAGTCGAGTGGCCATATTAAAGATCAGTTCTGAGTAAGGAAAATAGATCATATGAAGCAATAATGAAAATATGATTTTTAAACATTATTTCCTAGGCCCTTGTCATATTCCATCAAGATTCCTCTAGTATCTGGCTTCTATAAATGAAGAGAGTTTATCACCAATGATCATCTCAAAAATTTGAGGTCTGGCCAAAATACACTACTGTAGTGACTTCCTACTGACCATCTCGTCAAATCACAGGCTCTGCTTCTGTCCTTGGACATGCCCTTTTGGTCCACGCATATTTTTTACTATAGGTTTTGTCATGCAAGAGGTTTGTGATAATTCAGGTGTGAGACAAACTGAGAGAGGTAATTCAAAGTGTGAAATTTTAGGATTTCTAGAGTACTTTTAGATTTAAAGGGCAGCACAATATGGTTTATGGTACATAAGGTGGGGGACATGCGGAGAGCATGATCACAACAGTGAAGGACTCACCAATGGGACTTTATACTTGTATATGTGAGTAGTTGGGGCAAAAAATGTCAAAAACTTCATGGTTTCTCATCTGAAGATTCATAAGGGCATTGAAAATGGTCGAGGTTATAAGAATGGAATAGCTTTCATAGAGGGTGAAATGTAGACAGATTATTATGGCTGGATATTGACTCTTAGGAGATGCCTATTGTCAAGGAGTTGGAGTAAGAGTTGAAAAGATCAGAAAGTGATTAGGTGAGCAAGAACAGTAAACCTATGGAGAGAGAGAAGTGATTCAATAATACCAACATAATTGGTAGCCTAGAACAGATTTTGTGGGTAAGTAGGGTATACACTATAAAAATAACCAAGAATACTTAAGGTGAATTATAATTAGGTTTAATTACTAAGTACGTATTAGGCATATAATCCTGAATTTTCCTAATGTATAGGCACTCTTACGGGCTTACTATGCATGCCAGTCAGTTCTGAATGTAGAGAAAAACAGTGGCAGAGTAAGTAGTATAAAATCAACTGAAAAAAAAAAAACAGGAAAAAAGGTTGCAAATGCATCTGGCTCTTATTTTTTGAGGACATTTTATTCAGAAGAAAATATTTTGTGTATGTTAATGTCTACCAAATCACCAACTATACTAGGTTTTCACCACCAATATAGCCTCATTTCTGTTCTTCACACAGAGCCACTTATCCTCAATCATATCCTTGTCCTCTTGCAAAGAATATTATCCAAAAATGTAATAATTAACCTAGGAAAATGTATCGTTCTAAGAGACTGTGATTCAGTGGAATGTAAAACACAACAAGGAGTTTTAATATATCTTTTGAAAAATTAAAAAGCGAGTCAGCCAACTACTGTTGTATGGAAGAAAAATGGAAATGTGCTCCAAATAAATTTACTCGGAAGCCATGGGCTCAGAAAGATATGCTGTTATTTAGACTTCCTATGAAGATCAATTAATATAATTTTGATAGTACTAATCAATAATGAGGAAAGTAAATTAGGTTATATTTTAAGGATATAAAATTACTGTGCTCTCAATTGAAAGAGTAAAGGTTTGTGTTCATCTCAAAAGGACACATTGTGGCTAGTTTTCAATGGATTATTTGTCTTATTTTTAGAATAAGTTAAAAAGGTTACTTGACTGGCATCAAATAGGTAGAATTTACTGCCCATTCCATCTTAACCACTTTTAGAAAGTTGGTCATGGTCCTTTTGCTTTCTCTTGGTTTTAGCTTAGTGTGGTAGAGTAAAAAATTCAGTGAATAACCTTTATTTTGGTGATAGTGGCAGGCCCAGGGCTTGGTAGCAGCATGGGTGAACCTACTGAATTCATAGACTTGATCATTATGCACTCTCCTATTTTATCAACTCCAGCCAGGCAAAACTGTCTAGTTTTTATATTTTAGTATGCTAGAGTCAATTCTAAGGAAAAAGTACATAGGATTACATAGACTTCATTCAAATAGCAGTATACTATAGATATGAAGAATAGAAATAAAAATAAGGAATACCACCAAGAAAAACCTTATGCCACTTTATTAATATGCCAGGAGATAATCTAGAAAAGACAAAAAATTTTTTATACCTTTACATTTTTGAAATTCTAATTTCAATGTACTTCTAGTGTTTTGTTATTTGTGATTGTTTTTTAAATAAATGATGTGTCCTATTTTGTTTATTTTGGTGGGAGGAGGTAGAGTTTCATGTGTTTATTCTGTAAGACTCAGGAATAGCTTACCTGCAATATAAAATAACAATTATTCTGACTGATTTCACAGACTGTTGTAAGTCTGGGGCTTTCTTTATCCTATGTTGTAGGCTGCAAATGGTTCCAGCAATATCTTTTGTAATTATATATGAAAAATGTTCATTAGTTTTTTTCAGTTTGAATATGTCTGCCTTCAAAAAATATTCTTTCTCCCACTCTTTTTTCTTTTTGCCTTCATCTTGGCATAATTACACAGTGACAAATTGTCAAGAATGAGGCTTTAAAAAAGGCGGGGACCTCTAGTTTTCTCTCTAAACAATGATCTATATTACAAACAGATGTTTGAATGCCAGCTCTAAAACAAATAAAAATGAATAAATTCTAGATAATCTCTTCTAAATTGTGGAGATATTTAAAATGGAATACACCTTGATGGTCTGGAATGCAGTTTGGAGTCTATCTTATTGAACCAGAGAAATTGGAAATCTGAGCTTCAGAATACAATGCATCACTTCTGTTTTCATTGTACAGTTCAGTTTTGACAAATGTGTATATGCGTGAAATTACCACTACCAGTAGAGAGCATTTCCATCACCCCCAAAATATCCCTGAAGCCCTTTTTCAGTCCACTCTCATTCCTCTAAACTCATCTCTCAATTCCAGGCACCTGGTCTTCTGCTTTTGTCACTGTAGATTAGTTTGGTAGGGCAGTCTTTTAAGTATTCAGTATTTTTTTCTATACAGGACATTGACCAATTTGACAAGAAACAGAGAAAAGCAATGGCATTAAGAATGGGGAGAGTCAGTAAGAATTATATACCCCTTGTCTAAATAGTAACTAAGGAGAATGCTATTTTGATAATGCTTCAAGGGCATTAACATGGATAGGAAAGATTTATAAGGAAATAGCTTACTCTGTTCTATTATAATGTCAGTTCATCACTGGCATGTCAAAAGCTTAGTTCTTTGAGTGCACTTTCAAAACAGAAATAGATGAATATGAAAGTGATCATAGAAAATTTCTTCTACAAATTACAGAGATATGTATCTCTGTACAAATACAGTTCAGGTTAATTTTCTTTCACTTGCTATATACATGCTACAAACATTATAAGTGAATTTTTTAATGTAATTTTATCTATATAGATAAATGATAAATGATAAAAGCATCAGAGCCTTGGTTTTCCTCTTCTACAGAAGGCTGGAGACAACTAATATATACAAAATACTTATCACATGTCAGGCTACATACATGTTTAACAAATAGTAATCATTGTGACAGTTTGGTGGTATAGCAGAGGTCAGAGCCCACACTTAACTGAATTTGTTAACAATTGTCAATATATGTTGTTTTCATTTTTAGTAGTGTCTAAAATTTCACACTACTAATATATCTCCAAAGGGTCCAATGCTCAGTCACTGTTTTCAAAAATGAATATTTTATTCAAGGCCAAAGCTCAGCCTTAGGCTAATAAATGACACTTGCAGAATAAAAATAAAAAAGAAAATTTGTTGACATGTGAATGACAATACTGTTTCTTGCTATTGTCATCACTTTCTTTTGGTGCTATTTTTAACACATATATAAGCATATGTAGTATAGACATTTTGTGTGATTTATTAGATGTTAACTCCTAACATTTTTGTACTTTTATACTTTAAATATGCATGTATATACAAATAGATTTTTTTCAGACTTCCTTTTTTTAAATTATTTTATGGTGACATTGGTTAATGAAATCCAATGTTTCAGCTGTCCATTTTAGCAGTAAGGCATATATAATATATATATATATATTTACATTGTATGTTCACCTCCCATAGTTACAAGATATTTTTAACAAAAATGATTTTCTACTATATGTGCAGTCTTGTTTTTTTTTTTAAATCTAACATACTGATACCATATTTTGAAATGGATATAGTAGTTATACTCATTTCTTTATTGCTAAGCATTTAGATCATTTTCTTTTTTTCTACCATAAACAATACTTCAGTAAATCTGACTGCACATTCATAGATGCATAATTATTGTATTTGGAACCTAAAAATATCATTGCTAGGAAAATACCTTAAGGTCAAATGATGTGCATATCATAAAGCTTTTAATAAATATTTATGAATTGCCCTCCATAAATATTGTGCAATTTATTTTATCTCCACCCTAATGGAGGCATGTTGGTAAGTTACTGATTTTTTTCATAAGTTACAACTTCTTTATATGCTACTGCAGTTGTTAAGCATGCACATATATAAAAAGCATAGGAGGATATATATTCTTTTTGAGAGAAGAAAATGATAAAGGAGATGCCACAAATAATTGGATTAGAACAGAAGCAGCTTCCTTGCCACATGATCTTTAAATAGTCAAAGATAATTATCCTCAATTTTTGTTTTTATGAATATATTCTATTCCCTCCTGCCAAAAGTATTTGCTAATAATTTTCTTAAACTACAAAGAAAATTTATTTAATCTGATTTAAATAATGTATAAAATCTACAAATAAACTATAGCAAATATAATATAATATTAATGGTAAATTATTGAAGGCCTTTACCTTCAGATAGAGAAAGAGATAAGCATGCTTGCTGTCACTGTTGTATTTAAGCATTGTGCTGTTTGGTCTTAGCCACTATAATAATACAAAGTAGAAAACAGAAACACTAAAAAATTAAAAATGAATTTGTGACTATTCATAGCATGATTATAGATGCTAAAAAATAAAAAATAATCCATAGACAATCTCTTATAATTAATAAGTGATTTTAGTAAGGTTACTAGGTACATAATCAATATATACTTCAGCCACAAACATTTAGAAAATGAATTTTTTAAAGTATCATTTATGATAATATCAGAAAATATCTACTAATTGGGAATGCGACTAAGCAGAGAGATGCATGATCTCACTGTTGAAAAGCACAAAAAATTGTTGAGACAAATTAAGAGAGCCTTTAAAAAGTAGAAAGCTATACCATATTCATGGAATGGAACATTTGATGTTGTAAAGTTATTAATTCTCCTCAAATTGACCCATACGATTGTCAAATGAAAACTAATCCACATTTAGGTAAAGAAAGACTTTATTCAAAAGATTTATTAAAATAAGGAGGAGAAATGATTATAGTAGGGCAAGGGGTGCTAATGCAATGGGGAGACTACTGCAGCCATAACATCTGAAAACATTTTAAAGATCAGGCAGAAAGGCCTTCTATTTTTATTTTTTAAAATAGTGAAGAATAAAGACGAGAAAAGATCAGATGTAAATGAGTAGGGAAAGCATGTAAGGTGATCAGAGAAGCAATGTCTGACAGACTCAGGGAATGTTTCTCTTTGTGGTCAGTTGATTCTTGGGAGGGAGCCTTTGTTCTACTCTACATTCAAATGCTTGCTTAACCTTAAGGGCAAGTCAGACACAGGGGTCTGAGGGAAGAAAAGAAGTTGGAATAACTATTTAAGTCAAGTTATCAGGCATTTTGTTCAGATTTGTCAGTGAATACAAAGAGATCAGCTCATCATTTCTGAGACAAAGTATAAGAATTTGGAGGATTTGTGTCCAGATTTCTCATAGATTAACAAGGCGGGCATCTGTGAATCTTCTCTAATTCATGGGAGGAAGGGAAGCTCTTTGCAATAAGCTCTTTCTTGGAACACAAAAGGATGGGGAGATTTCTTGACCTTTGCTGTTTTTAAAGAGCCCAGAGCTCATCTAAAATTCAACATTGTCAGTACAATGAAATCCAAACAGATATTTTTGAGCAAATTGACAAACTGATTCCAAAATTTATATGGAAATGCAAAAAAAAAAATAGTTAAAGCAATCATGAACAACAAACTGGAAGACTTAACATTACAAAATATCAAGACCTATTATAAAGCTACAGTAATTCAGACAGTAAAATATTGGCACAAGAGTAGAACAAATAGATAAAGAGAACAAGCTAGGAAATCTAGAAAACAGGCACCTTCATATATGGTCACCTGATTAATGACTGATTGGCTGATTAAATTAATGGTCCTGATTCTTCATCCTTTCCTGTACTTGTGTTTATTTCCAATGTGACTACAGTTTCTCTCACCAAAGGGTCAGAGTCTGGTTCCTTCCCCCTTGATTCTGAGTTTGGCCATGTGACTTATGTTGGCCAGTGAGACATTAACAAATGTGACATATGCAGAGGCTAGAAAGAATGCTTGCACATTTCACTTTGGCTTTTTTCTCTTGGCCATCAAGATGAGGACACATCCAGGCTAGCCTGCAGGAGACAGATCTTGGTAGGAGAGCCATGTTACTCCAGTTGTCCCAGCTGATGTCATCCTAGAGGTGGAAAACTGAAGTGTCTGGAAAAAAAACATTTCAAAAAAAAGGCAAATATTTGAAGAATAAGAGAGGAACTTAAGGAAAAGTGAACAGTTGAAATGGAATGAAATTTCAATAATACTTGATGTGGCTTAGCAATGAAAGTATCTAAAGGGTCATAATGATTTTAAAAACCATATTTGGATTTAATTTATACTGATGAAACCATTGAGAAAGAAAAAGGGGAAGTAAATGGTTGTAGAGGCAGAGGGGTAGCTGTTAATATGAGTTAAATCCTCATCTTCTATAGTAGCAAATCAGTGGGTAATAGCTAAATATGAAAAATCAGTAGATGTAATTTTTATTGATTTTTTATTTTTATTGCTTTCCTTTGTATCAATTTTTTCAATTTTTATTAATTTCCCTCCCCCCATCTAAATACATGAGGTTTCCAAAAACATCTAAAATGTGGAGTATTTTATTAATGAGGCTTCAGCCTATTCAAGTAGAAACAATACAGCTAGACTTGATGGCCACACTCCCCCAACTCCTTGAGTCCTTCTACTACAGCCAGTGTGCTCCAGCCAAGAGTTTATTTATTGTCTGCAAGCAGAAGGCAAGGACACCAGGAGGACACAACTGATGTAGGACCACCAGCCCATAGTTGGGCTAGTTTGTCAAACACATAAAAGTGACCCAAAGCTGCCTTCAGTTGCCCTAAGCCTGGGATTGGGTTCTAAATCTCATTTATTTGGAAGGACTAATTATAAAAACAAATTCACAAAGTGTACTGGGTTTGAGATGAATACTCCAATATTTTTAAGCCTTAAAAGAGTCATTCAAAGAATGACTATTCCCCATGGATATTCACTTTTTATATATATTTTAAAAATCACTCTCTGAATTTTCTCAATTGTAAAATATATATAATCTTAGTCTTTAGGTTCAAATCCTTCTACAGTGGTGGCAGTCAGACAGGAAAATTACTTTATTATACTGTATCCATTTCCCTTTTCTTTCACTTTTTTGTATCCTCACTTTTCAGCTGTGGATTACAATTAGTTTTTAAAATTCATGCATTGATATTTTTTGCCCTTGATCAAAAACGGAGGCCTGCAGTCGTCTGATATGTGTAAATTAACTTGAAGTTAAGGATAATCCAGCATCTGAGTTCCCCCAAGGAAAATTTTTTGGAAGCACTGATTCATTTTTAACAAATTTATAAAGACCTTCTCTGGCAGGACCTCAGCAAATGTCACCTATTTTGTATGTCTTTTAAGAACTCAGTGGACTGTGATTTTTACAAACCAAAATAAAATAGCCATATCTCCCATGTGCTTGCTTTATTGTGTTCATTACTGCTGTATTCCAGAACTCACTCAGGACTTGGGGATGTTTTTGATCTGCACAAAACATTAGTGATTAAACAGGAAATAATGAAGTATGATAGAACCATCAACTTCTAAATTCTTCTAATTGGCCACTGTGTTAAATACTACAGCCATTGGAGGGTTTTCCTGGCAAAAATATCTGTTTCCAAATTTGTGAGGTATACTGTACTTTTTCATTCATTTACAGATACTTACTGAGCACTTCCTGCGCCAGGGCTTGTCCTAGGGAGTTCATCATAATCAAGGGAAATGTCTGGTGCAAAGTGAAAAGAAGATGTAATTATGGGGTGACTGTGAAAGTTCTAAGGTATCAGGATTATGGTTGGTGGACCAGGGGGATGGTCAAAATGGACTAGTCATGGGAGTGAAAAATGATACTCTTATTGTCATGTGGCCTGTTGCATATTCAAGACACCGAATCCCTCTTCATCCCTACAGTTCAAGTGCAGCTTTCTCCAAGTTCTTCTCAAACTGCTTTGGAGAATGTGAGATCATCCTGTGGCTTAAATGCCCTATTGGTTTATGAAAGCATCTGTGGTGTTCTCTAAGACTCTATCTGGTTTTATGCTACTTTGGAGTAAATTGCTTTTTTTGGTTTTGTTTTGTTGTATTGTTTTGCCCTGAGTCATGCTCTGATAGCTGCATAATGCCCTCTCTGCCTATATATGCAGCCACCAGCTTTTCTTGGGAGCTCTCCTATCTCTGTAAACTAATATGCATTTGTCACATCTGCATGTTTCAGAGGTCCCCTTTTATATTAACCTGAAATCTCTACTCCTTGTCTCTCCTCTTCTCCATCCCAGTTGGGAATTTTTATCTAACCTGGTATAAATTGGAATTTATCGCTGGAATGGGGAGTCAGCCAGATCTGACCTTTACTCATCGAAAGTTTTCCCAAATCGATGGTCTTTGTTCTTGAGTAATTTCTCTTCTCTCCTTGGAGAATGTGCTAGACTTTTGAAATTTAAAAGCCAAAAATTTACTTCTTTTTCTCTCCCCAGAAGCAATGTGTAAAGAATGACATACGACTAGTGCTTTAATGAAAGAAAGGGACAAAGAGTAGAAGGAAATAAGACTTAATAAGGGTTAGTGTTTCAAAATATTTAATTATATCTGGTTAGTTCTGCTTCAAAACCTAGTATAGACAGAACAATAGAGAAATCAAGTTAAATGAACACAAGAGAGGGGAGGGTGATTCAACTGAGGTGTTTGAAGAATATTTCATGAAGGAAATGAAATTTTATTTGAATAATGAAGAATGGGTGTGATTTCAAAAGAAAAATTTTCGGTAGAGGTGTGACTGGAAAAGGTTTCTCAGTAAAGAGAATAGCCAGATAGAGAGAAGAAATCTGAGAGGATCCTAAGACTTGGATGAAAACAGTTTCCTTTTAGCTAGAATGTTGAGAGTATTCTGTCTAGAACATACTCTCTGGAGGAAGGCCATGTGAGTTTGAATCCTGAGTCTTCCCTTACTAGCTGTGTGACCATAGGTGAAGCACTTAACCTGTGCCGCAGTTTCCTCATATGTAAATGGCAATAATGATAGTACCTATCACATGGTGTTGTATGACGACTGGGTATGTTATATAAAGTTCTTCGAGCAGTGCCTAAAGGTTAAAAAACACATATATGAAATATAGTATTTACTACTATTAGAAGTTTTGATAGGGAAACGAGACGTAAACTAAGCTACAGAAAAGTCATGAAGGACCTTGAATGAGATGAAGAAGAAGCTGACCAAAGGAGTTTACTGAAAAATTTGTCTTGGCAATGATGCTTAATTTAAAGCAGTAATTCTCAAATAAAATTGTGTGTTATAATGACCAAATAGCTCATTAGAAATGAAATTCCTAGGTCACTATTCCCACCTCCCACAGTGATTTTGATTCAGTAGGTACAGGGTGTGGTGAGAGAAATCTGTGTTTTTAATAATGATCATTCTCACCATGGGATTGGGGTGAGAGAAATGAGGTGCCTGGGGTATACAATTTAAGAAGGGCCTCTCACCTCCTTATGGGTGTGCTTATGCAATGTTGGCCCTGGGCTTCCTTAAATTTTCTACCCTAGTTGCCTCATTCACTTCACCCCGATCTGGGCCCTGAAATTCTGATCCTGGTGGAGGAAGAAATCATTTATTCCGTCATTAGACATATTTTGTGAGCACGTGCTATGTGCCTGACATTCCAGATGCTTGGCATACATCAATGAACATGGTAGACAAAGATCTGTTTTTTGAAGCTTATACTTAGCAGGACAGACAAAAATTAATTTTAAAAAACTAGTAAATTTTATATTATTTCAGAATATGATATGTTCTGTGCAAACAAAACTTGGGCAGGACAAAAGTGGTAGATCATACTTGGAGACGGGTTGTGTTAGAGGAAGACCCGAGCCAGATCTGGTCAGTTTCCAGTATCCTACTCAGATCTATCAGGAGTGGTTTCCTGTAAACCTCCCATATGGTAAAAGTATTCTGCAGGAACCATGTTCTACTTTCTCCCTCAGCAGAAAGCTGATTCTAGGAACCATAGGCATTGTCTGCCATGGGTTCAGCCAGGTGAAGGGCAAATTTCCATTTATTTGTCTCCTTTAATACAACACACCAAAGGTTTTTATCTCTTTCAGTGCCTACCATTTAGAGAGTTATGGAGTGTACTTGACAGTGACACAGATGTTCTGTTTTTTTTTTTTTTTGGAAGCTAAAAAACTTTTGGTTGTTGGAAATGATTTTGTGAGGAAAATCAAATTGACTGTAAAATATCACTGAAATGAAAAAGCAGGCTGTAATGCTAAAAAATTTAGAGACGAGTGATAAATTCTATGACCTCCTTAGTATTTGTCATGCACAAATGTCATAGAATTTAAGAACTGAAAGGGGACCTAGGCGATCATCTAGTAAAGCAGATATGAAATGAGAGTTAGGGAATGATGAGTGCAAAGATCATTTAATTAAGAAAATCTCCTTTGTAAAAAGAGTGATAAAGGGGAAGAGCCTCTATTACTAAAAGCAGGGACCACAGCCAAGGGCTTATCCATCAGAACACATGGCAATAAGATGTTTGAGTATAAAGCAGAGGAGACTAAGGGCATGAAAGGACACAAATAAATCAGGAAAATAAATGAGGCCAAAAAAAGATATAAAGCACTGGAGTTTTGAAATTTGTTAGATTCATTTTTATGCCGTTGCTAATGTACAAACAGAAGGGTGTGTTATTGAGTGCAGGATATCTTAAAGCTCCTTATGACAGCAATTTTGTGAATACTGCATTAAGGAAATGATCTACAATTAAAGACCCCTGATTCTGTGGTCAGGAGCATTGGAGAAATCATTAGAAGACAGAGTATTCTCATTCAGTGGTTATCCATTGAGCAGCAACTAAGTTTTCTCTGAAAGATACTGACAACAATAGAACCATATTTGCAATCTGGATCAGTCTAGTTGTAGATGGTTTCCTTTCTGGTATTTACAAGAGAGCTGCATTTGGCTTTTGCTACATTCTGTTACCTGGAGTGGAGTTTGTCTTATATAGCACTATGGGCCGACTAGTTCAGTTACCTTTTCTAAATGGTCAGATAGATGTAGGAAATTTCATCTTATAATGTAAATCTGCTCTGTTAGTAGTAGCAATCTATGAGTTTATACTCAAGCTCAGCCATCAAGGAAATCATCTAGAGGCATGCTTAGCACACAGTAGGTACTTAATAAATATTGGTTAAATAATTAAAGAACTAGTTATCCACCTACCATGTATTTCAGACAGATTCCAAAAAAAGCATCTGCTTAGAAATAACTTCTTTGGAAAGAAATAAGGTTATGGGGCTTGGATGAGGGGAATTTTTATGTTACCCTAACTTGTTATCTACTTGGGATACATAAAAATTGTCAAATCAATAATTTCCGTATACCTACTTCATGCTTGTAATTAACCCAAGTACTTGGCCTATGTCAGTAAACACAGTAGACAAAGATATCCACTCTTGTAGAGCTTAACAGAAGAAACAAAAATAATAAATACTAGGTAAATCATATGTTAGAAGGTGAAATATACTAAGCACAGGATACTAGCACAGGATAAAGGTGGTATTTCACACTGTACAATGCCCATTTTTAATGGAGGACCCAGGCCAGTTCTAAGAATTTGTCTCCTGTACCAACTCAGATCCATCAGGAGTGGTTACCTGCTATAAATGTCTTTAAAATTTAAAACCTAATAGGAGAGTTAGATTCTGAAAAATATTTCTTTGAATACATATGATTTTTATACTTTTCAAGCAAATATCTTACACAAAATAAAGGGTATTTATGTTTACAATAGTCCTATGAATTAGATGGGCATGTCAAAGGTGATTTTGTTATATTTTTTCAAATTTTTTTATCATAAAATACAAATATCATAAAGTTCACCATCATAACTATTTTTAAGAATACAGTTCAGTGGTATCAAATATATTGACAATGGTATATACCCATCACCATCACCCATTTCCAGAACTCTCTTCATTTGCAAACCAAAATTTTACATTCGTTAAATAAAACTTCCAGTTCTTCTCTCCCCTTGGTGCCTGGAAGCCACCATTCCACTTTCTATCTCTGTCCTTGTGGCTACTCTAAGTTCCTCAGATATGTGAAACTATACAATATTTCTTTTGTGACTGGCTTATTTCACTTAGCATAATGGTCTTTGGTTCACCTATATTGTAATATATATATTAGAATTTCCTTCATTTTTAAAGCTGAATGATTATATATATATATATATATATATATATATATATATATATCACATTTTGCTTATTTATCTGTCAATGGACATTGGGTTATTTCTATGTTTTAACAATTGTGAATAATGCTGCTGTGAACATGGGTGTACAAATATCTCTTCAAGGCCCTGCTCTGAATTCTTTTAGGTACATATCCATAAGTGGAATTGCTGGATCATATGGTAATTCTATTATAATTTGAGGAACCAACCATATGGTTTTTCACAGTGGGTATACCATTTTACATTCCCACCAACAGTTGCACAAGTGTTCCAGTTTCTTCATATTCTTATTTTCTAGGTTGTTTTGTTTTTGATAGTAGCCATACTATGAGTGTGAGAAAGTATCTCACTATAATTTTGTTTTGCATTTCCTTAATGATGAGTGATGTTGAACATTTTTTCATCTGTTTATTGGCCATTTGTATATCTTCTTTGGAGAAATGTCTGTAGAAGTCAATTGCCCATTTTTTAATTGGCTGTTTATTTTTTGGTTGTGAGTTTTAGGAGTTCTCTTTGTTCTAGATCTTAATACCTTATCAGATATATGATTTGCAAATATATTCTCCTATTCCATGGTTTTCTTTTTTTCTGTTGATAATATCCTCTGATGCACAAAATTTTTAGTTTTTAGTAAGTCTAATTTCTATATTTTTATTTGCTTTCCAGTGCCTATAATGTCATATCCATGAAATCAGTGCCAAGTCCAAATCAATGTTTTATGCTTTCTTTTAAGAGTTTTCCATTACTTTTTATATATTGTGCCAATTAAGGATACAACTTCATTCTTTTGCACATGGTTATCTAGTTTTTCCAGCACCAATTATTGAAAAGACTGGCCTTTCCTGTTAATGGTCTTGACACCCTTGTCAAAAAATCATTTGATTATATATGCAAAGGTTTATTTATGGGCTCTCCATTTTATTTCAGTGGTCTAAATATATAAATGTCTTTATGCTTTGCTGCACTGTTTTGATTACTGTAGCATTGTAGTTTTAAAATTAGAAAGTGTTCATCTTCCTTCTTTGCTTTTCTTTTTCAAAATTGTTTGGGCTACTTGGGGCCCCTTGATATTTCCTGTGCATTTTGGGATGAGTTTTCTATTTCTGCAAAAAATGTCCTTGGGACTTTAATAGACATTACATTAAATTTGTAAATATTTTCAGATAGTATTGACATCTTAACAATATTAAGTTATCCAATCCATGAATCTGAGTTGTTTTCATTTATTTTTTATTTAATTTCTTTCAGCAATGTTTTATAGGTTTTTTTATACAAGTCTTTTCTCTCTTTGGTTAAATAAGACATTCATTTTTATTTAATAGGTAGGAGCTAAGTGGTGTGATTTTGGTTTTATAGAGTAGATGATGTTCAAGATGATAACTTAGCATCACCTGATTTCTATTTCAATAATTAGTTAAACCTTATAGATATGACAAAAAGAAAGATCATCAGGCTATCAAAATGAAGATCTCAAAGTTGAGATCTTGAAGACTTCAAGATATAACACCAGTTTCTTGAGTCTAGATTCTATATTTTTATCAGTTAACTTACTGGTGATTGAGCACTAAAGATTGGATGTATACATATCAAAGTCACAAAAGGTGGATAAATAGGGGTGAAAATTTATTCATTCATAATTTGAATATGTATCTGCAATTTCTAGAATATAGTATCTAGAGTCCAAGACATCCTCTTTCTAAATTCTAAGTTGTGGTTCAAAATTTTACATATGTTATTGGGTTGGGTCTAAAATCAAGAGTTAGTAGGACATTAATTTCATATGCTCAGTAATTTGTTTTACATGTCTAGTTCTTTCCTTATTGCTACAGTTCCCTTCCTCCTTGTACCTATTTCTTTGAGAGAATACAAAGGAAACAAACTCTGAGATGTGTCTCATCACTCATTTTCATTCAGTGGCTATAGAGGTGAATTGCTAAAGGTAAGAAATCAAAGGCAGAGTTCAAGGAGGAGGGTAGTGGAGCTGTCAGTCAGGATCACAGCTCAGTGGGAAGCAACCAATGAGTCTTGGGGGCTCAGTGGGAAGCAGCCAATCACTTTCATAGCTCAGCTGCAGGAGAGCCTGGCTGGCAAAGAGCAGTCAACATAGGGGTTTAGGATCCCCTGGTTAAGTTCCATCTGTCTCTCCTTCAGAAAACTGTGAAAATAAACAAAACGATATGCTTTAATGCAATTCAGAAGTGAATCATAATGATCGAGGAAGTTGTCAGATTACATAAATTGTAGAAAGTGACTTCTAATGATCCAAGGAAGAAAAAATAATAACTACCTTCATTTTTCTTTCTTTTTCAGTTGTTTCCTCTTCTATAAGAAAGAACTTAAGAGAGATAGTGAGGGTCCATATTTAATCACTTTGAGACTGTTTTTTCCAAGTGAAGTGACTTTATAATCTAATGGTGATACATTTGTATACTTAACATTTGCCCTAGTGGTGACATAATTGCTAAATCTTAGCGCACTCTGACAAAATTCTAACAGTGGGCACATACCCATAAGAAGCTCTACTGGTAATCACTGTTAATAGGAGTTGACACTATAATAGGCCAGATAGTATATATTTTATATCTTGTGGTCATGTGGCCATATCTCATGCCACAACTACACTGTCATTATAAAAGTAACAATAGACGGTCTATAAGTAAACTGATTCTGAACTTTTAATTTTATATGACTTCCATGTGTCATTTGGTTGTTTTAATCATATAAAAATATAACATTTATTCTTAGCTCTCAGGCAGTAGTTTGCTGATCCCTGTCTTAACAATCTGATCGACACAATGAACTTATTCTGTTAATATAATCAAAGCCTAATTTTTCAAGCATGTTTGTGGAAAAGGGAAGCTAGTGTTTTGTGCTTCAAGATTCCTTTTCTAAGACATTTCTCAAGTCACCATTGTCACCATCATCTAAATACACAATCCATTCAGAAACATGTGGTTTCTCCCTGCTTGTCCTGTGGTATAGCTTAGTCCACATTCGAACAATTAAGCTAGACTTTATTCCTTTTTCTGTTTTGTGAATATAGGTAGTTAGACTCATAAGGTTGTGTGTGTATCTATAGTGACCTCCATAGGGTGCCTAGCCCCTTTGCTTCTGTGTGGCAAAAAACACATTCTTCTTGCCCATTCAGTATGTACAATGTCTAACCACCTTATGGGCCACACATAAGTGATGACTTCTCAAAGAGTAGGGTATCCCCGTGACCACCAGCAAAAAGCCTAATATCTAGACTTGGTTGCAAAACCCTGTTTTCACCAAAGACATATCAGAGTATCTATTTAGAAGAGATTCAGTCATCTGCCCAAAGAGAAAGGGCCTCAATTTTTTATCTGAACAACTAAGAAATTTCATTTTTTGTACTTACTCTGACAAAAAAGAAAAAAGTACAAAAGTGTTTTTCTGGGACATTGTGTTTCAGTTGATAGATTTTATTTTATTTTTTCAGCTCTATTGGGTTATAATTGACCAATGAAATTATAAAATACATAAAGACTGCAATATGATGATTTAATACATGGTTATGTTGTGAAAGGATTCCTAGCATTGAGTTAACACCTCATACTCTCACATATTTAACTCTTTTGTGTGTGAGAATATTTAAGTTCTCTGTTAGCAAATTTCAATTATACATTCTAGTGTTATCACCGTAGTCACCATGTTTTACCTTAGATCCTCAGATCTTATTCTATAAGTCTGTTCTCTTACTGTCCTCTCCTTGTTTTTGTCATCTTCCCCCTACACCCCAGTCATAGGCAACCATTATTCTACCCTCTGTTTCTATGAGTTCAATTTTTTTAATTTTGATTTTTAAAATTCTTTATTTAGATTCTATGTATAAGTGATACTATGCAGTATTTGTCTTTCTCTGGCTTATTTTATTTAGCGTAATATCTCTACTTTCATTCATGTTGTTGCAAATGGCAGGATTTTTTTTTAAAGGTTGAATAATATTCTATTTCATGTATATTTATATACATATATATGTATGTTTGTGTGTATGTATGTGTGTGTGTGTGTGTGTGTGTACATGTAATACACATATATTTCATTTATCTGTCAACAGACACTTAGATTGTTTCTATACTTTGGCTATTGCAAATAATGCTGAAATAAACATGGGAGTGCAAATACTCTTTGACATAGTGAGTTTGTATCCTTCGAATTTACACCCAGAAGTGGGACTGCTGGATCATACGGTAGTTCTTGAGAAATTGCCATACTATTTACTCTATTCCTTTACCAATTTACATTGTACAACAGTGTACAAGATTTTCCTTTTTCTCCTCACATCCTTGCCAGTGTTTCTTGTCTCTTGTCTTTTTGATAAAAGTCATCACATCAGGTAAGAGATGGTATCTCATGGTTTTTATTTGCATTTCCCTGATGATTGGTGATGTTGAGCAGCTTTTGACCATTTGTATATCTTCTTTGGAAAAATGCCTATTAAGATTATTTGCCCATTTTTAAAATTTACTTATTTTTATGCTGTTGAGTCATATGAGTTTCTTATATAATTTTGGATATTAACCCCTTATCAGATATGCAGTTTACAAATATTTTCTCCCACTTCATAAGCTGCCTTTTTATTTTGTTAATGGTTTATTTTGCTGTGGAGAAGGTTTTTAGTTTGATATAGTTCCACTTGTTTATTTTTGCTTTTATCACCTTTGATGTCAAGAACCTTGCCCCTAGTGTTTTCTCGTAGGAGTTTTGCTGTTTTAGGTTTTACACTCATCTTTAATCTATTTTGAGTTGATATTTGTGTATAGTGTAAGGTAGAGGTGCAGTTTCATTCTTTTTCATGTGGCTGTCCAGTTTTCCAGACAACATTGAAGAGACAAGAATTTCTCCTTTGCATATTCTTGGTTTCTTTATATTAAATTCATTGACTGCATGTGTAAGACTATATTTCTCAGCTCTATTTGCATTGATCTCTGTGTCTGTTTTTATTCCAGAACTATGCTGTTTTGATTAATGTAGCTTCACAATATATTTTGTAATAAAATTACAAAGCGTGATGCCTCCAGTTTTGTTCTTTTTTCCCTCTCAGGATTGCCTTGACTATTTGGGGTCTTTTGTGCTTCCAGAGGAATTTTAGGGTTTTTTCCTTCTATTTCCACAAAAATGCTGTTGAAATTTTGATACGGATTACATTGAATCTTTAGACTGCTTTGAGTAGTATGGGCATATCAACAGTGTATATTCTTTCAATTCAGCAGCATGAAACATCTTTCTATTTGTGTCATCTTCAGTTTTTTAATCTGTTTCTTAATAGTTTTCAGTGTATAAATAAGTCTTTCACCTTCTTGATTAAATTTATTCTTAAGTTTTTAAATACTTTTTGTTGTAATTGTAAATATTTTCTTAATTTCTCTTTCTTATAGTTTATTATTGAATAAAAAGGTGACTGATTTTTGTATATTGATTTTGTATCTTTCAACATTAACAACTTTGTATACTCTACAATTTTTGGTGGGGTTTTAGGGTTTTAATATATAAGATCATGTTGCTGCAGACAATTTTAGTTCTTTTATTCTGATTTGGATGCATTTTATATCTCTTTCTTGCTTGCCTGCTCTGGCTAGGACTTCCAGTACTTTATTGAATAAAAGTGGTGAGAGTGGGCATTTTTGTCTTTCCTGACCTGAGAGGAAAAACTTTCAACTTTTCACTGACTAAGATGTTGTCTGTGGGCTAGTCATAGATAGCCTTTATTATATGTTGATGTATATCCCCTCTATATCCACTCTGTTGAGTGGTTTTATCATAAATGGATGTTGAATTCTGTCAGATGCTTTTTTTGTATCTGTTGAGATGATCATATTTTTACCCTTCATCTAGTTAATGTGGTATATCACATCGATTGATTTGCAGATGTTAAGCCATTGTTGTATTCTTGGAATAACTCCCACTTAATCATGGTGTGTGATCCTCTAATGTATTGTTGAATTCTGTTTACTAATTATTTTTGAGGATTTTTGCATCTATGTTCATCAGAGATATTGGCCTATAATTTTCTTTTCTTGTGGTCTGTCTGGTGTCAGTATCAGGGTAATGTTGGCCTCTTATTATTTGCAGATGTTCGCTCTTCTATTTTTTGGAAGAGTTTGAGAAGAATTGATATTAATTCTCCTTTAAATATTTGGTAGAGTAACAGTAAGGCCATCTAGTCCCAGACTTTTGTTTGTTGGGAGATTTTGAGTATTTATTCAATGTCCTTACTAGTAATCAGTCTGTTCAGATTTTCTACTTCTTCATAATTCATTCTTAATAGGTTGTATATTTCTAGGAATTTATCTATTTCTTCTAGGTTGTTCATTTGTTGGCGTAATTGTTTATCGTAGTCTCTTAGGATGCATCAAATTTCTGTGGTATCAGTAGTAATGTCTCCTCTTTTATTTCTAATTTTTAGTACTCTCTCTCTCTTTTTTTTTTTTGGTGTGTCTGGGTAAAGGTTTCTATATTTTGCTTACCTTACAAAACAGCTTTTTGTTTTATTGGTCTTTTCTATTTATTTAGTTTTTATTTCATTCATTTCCAATTTGCTCTTTATTATAGCTTTCTTTATACTAATTTTTATTTTAGTTTGTTCTTTTTCTAGTACTTAAAACATAAAGTTAGATTGCTTGAGATCTTTTCCCCTTAATTAGTCTTCTATTCCTCTTAGAATTGCTTTTGATGCATCCCATAAGTTTGGTATATTATTTCCATTTTTATTTGTCTAGGGATATTTTTTTATTTCTCTTTTGCTTTCTTCTTTGGCCCATTGATTTTTCAGGAGCATGTTGTTTAATCTCCACATAATTGTGAATTTTCCAGTTTTCTTGTTGCAATTGAGTTCTAGTTTCATACTACTGTGATCAAAGGAGATATTCAATATGGATTCAGTCTTCTTACATTATTTCTTACTTATTTTGTGACCTATCATATGATTTATTCTCGTGAGTATTTCATATGTGCTTGAGAAGAAAGTGTATTCTGCTCCTGTTCAATGGAATGTTTTATATATGCTCAGATCTGCTAATATTTGTTGTATATATTTAGGTGTTGAATACATAAACATATATAATTGTTATATTATCTGATCCCTTTATTATTATATAGTAACCATCTTTGTCTCTTCTTAAAGTTTTTGGCTTAATGTCTATTTTCTTTGATGTTAGTATAGCTATTACTGCTTCTTTGTTTTCTTTTGCATGGATTATCTTTTCCTACCCCTTAATTTTCAGTGTGTGTTTTTCCATTTGTCTTTAAAGCTGAAATGAGTTTCTCTTAGTCAGTATAAGTTTGGATCTTGTGCGTTTATTCATTCAGGCACTCTGTCTTTTGGTTGGAGGATTTTGTCTAATTATAGTAACTATTATTAGATATGAACTTACTATTGCCATTTTGTTCATTTATTTTGGGCTCCTTTGTAGTTACCTTATTTTTAAATTTATCTCTAACTCTCTTTTCTTGTGATTTGATGATTTCATGTAGTGGTATGCTTTTATTCCTTTCTCTTTATTTTTCATTTATTTCCTACACATTTTTTGCTTTGTGATTACTATAAGGCTCACATAAAATATTGTAAAGTTATGAAGTTTATTTTAAGCAGATAACAATTTAACTTTGAATGCATATAAAAGCTGTACATTTTTTACTCACCCCCAATATTTTATGTTTTATATTGCCATTTAAATTTTACATTTTTAATGTTGTGTATCTATTAACAAATTAATGTAGTTATGATTTTAATACTTTGTCTTTTAAAGTTTATACTAATTATAGGTGGTTTACCTGTAACTTATAGATTCTGAATTTAATTATATATTACCTTTACTAGTGAGGTTTCTATTAATTAGCATCCATTCGTTTCAGCTTGAATAACTCCCTTTAATATTTCTTGTAAGGCTGGTCTAGTGGTGAGGAATTCCTTCAACTTTTGCTTGTCTGGAAAACTGTATCTCCTTGAATTCTGAAGGACAGCTTTGTTGGGTAGAGTATTCTTGGTTGACCATGTTTTTCTTTCAGCACTTTAAATATAACATGCCTCTCCTTTCTGGCCTGCAAAGTTTCTGCTAAAAAATCTGCAGATGCCCTAATGGACTTCATAACAAGTTGTTTTCCTCCGCTGCTTTTAAGAGTCTCTCTTTATCTTTAACTATTGACAATTAAAATATAATATGTCTCAGCAGGGATCTTTTTGGAGTCATCTTCTTTGGAACGTTCTATACTTCCTGGATATGAATGTCTTTTCTTTCCCTAGGTTAGGGAAGTTTTCAGACATTATTTCCTTGAATGAGCTTTCAGACCCTTTCTTTCTATCTTCACCTCTGAGACCCTTATAATGCATATATCGATCTGCTCAATTGCAATCCATAAGCTATCTTCACTCTTTCTAAAATTTCTTTTTTTTATGCTCCTCTGATTGGAATTTGCTGATCCTTTTTTTTTTTTACTTTTTCTAGTCTGCTATTGAACCCCTCTATTGAATTATTTAGTTGCATTTTTCAGCTCTATGGTTTCTGTTTGGTACTTTTTAAAATATTTATCTCTGTTGAAATCCTCTTTTTATTCATGCTTTGCTCTTGTGACCTCAGCAAGCATCTTTATTACTATTATTCTGAGCTTTCTTTCCAGTAAAATACTTATCTCCATTTCATTAAATAAGTTTCTTGAGATTTATCTTGTTCTTTTGTTGGAACAAATTTCTTTGTTTCTTCATGTTTTACCTCTATTTGTTGGTTTCCATATATTATCCAAAATAGCCACCTCTTCTGGTCTTGACAGACTGGTCTCCTGTGGGGGATGAACTTCATTAATCAGCTAGACCTCAGCTTCTGGTTGCATTTTAAACCTTTGTGATTGTCCAAGCCACCGTCTTTATCTTTAGTTAATACCAGTGGTTGAGGGTGTGCTAAGACCTGTCAGTTTCTCAAAGGGGAGGATCATAGTCCATACCTAAGTGCAGGCTGATTAGAAGCCAGATCTTCAGGAAGCAGCTCGGACAGTATGCAATCAAACCTTTTTCAGGGATAAACTGGAATATGAGCATTTTTTCCTGGCTTTTCTACATTAAGCCTGGGTTTATGTGTGTGTGAGTGGGTGCCCCTATGCCTGTTAATAGTTATTTGCTATATTCCTGTTGTAACTGTTGACTGTAAGCCCTGTTGTCTGTCAGAGCTAGATGATTTTGGGGTTTGACCCTTGAGTGACAGCCATAAATATTGGGGTGCTGGATGTGTGGATAAAGTCTTTATAGGTAGATATTGACAATTGGTTTTGTTTAAAGAGTGAATTGGATGGTGAAGGCACATGATTCTTTTGGGCTTCAGGAAGGATTCTAATCAGCCACCTAGATGTGTGTTATTTAGGCCTTAAATCCTCAGGCAGCAGCTTCTAAACAAGATCAGTCGTACTTCTTCCAGGGGAAGATTTGGAGATGGGCATTTATACCTGCTCTCCTCTCACTGAGCCTGTTGAGGCTAACTATGATGAGTGCTCATGCATGCCTGTTAATAATTACAACTTTGTCGGCTATTTTCCTGATGGAATTCTGAATGTGAATCCCATTGTCTCTTTCAGAGTTTTGGTGGGCCCATCCCTTGGTTAGGAATCTTAAAAGCTGGGGTGCTAGTTATTGTGATCCAAACCCTTCACTCCTCAGAGAGAAGGTGAGAGTTGTATATTTCCTTTCAACTGTATGGTGCTGTGCAATTGGTTGGATTTACAGCCTATCTTTATTTATCATTTTGATGTTGGCATTTTCTCATTTGCCTGATGTGTAGGAGTCATTTAGCTGGTTTCTGGGTTTCCCTCAGAAGTAAGGTTTTCATGTATAGCTGTTTTTGGTGCGTCTTTGGGAGGAGGGAAATCCAGGAGCCTCTAATGTTGTCATCTAGTTCTCTGAAGTCCTGACCTTCTTCAAACAGGCTGTGGTGGTGCTGATAAGTGATGGTGGTGATGGTGATTACAATCATCAAGTCATAGGGAAAACTGAAACAAGCTTCAGAAACAGACTAAGATAGTACTCATTGTTAGGTTTTAATGTTCTTTAGGGAATGTTTATTTCTACAATAATTATTTTACCTTTTTTATTGAAATAGTGCTGCCAGAATTATTAACCAGTTGATTAATATTTGGTTTTGATCTAGTAACCTCATTTAAACCCTGTGCTAGCCTATTTTACAAAGCCATTACCATGTTCAAACAGAGAAAACTATTCATTAGTCTTGCCTTATACTTCCATATGCTTAGCATTAATCATCGTTTAGCTGGGTAAACAGGGGTTTGCATTTTATTCTTGATGCCATCAGGGAAATTACTGTAAATGAAAATTTTCATTCTAAAAAGCCCTAAAATATACCAGAAGCTTTCACATCCAGAGTTACATGATATCATTTAACATTCTTTTAATCAGAAGTCAGCTTTTTTTTTTTTGTAGAAGAATTGTAAAATAAAGAAAAGCATCAAGAGAATTAAACCGTTCAGTTTTCTCTCACCATCTAGTAATAACTACTGGTAACATATCAATGTATGTGCTGTTTTTTTTCTGTATGTTTATATGTGTGCGCATGAGTGTGTACATGCATGTATGCTGGGATAACAAAGGAATTAAATTGCAATTATCAAACACACACACACACACACACACACACACATATGCACACACGTAATTTTTTAAGTTCTTCTCACTCAATTCCAAATCTGCTCTTCTATATCTTGTTTTTGATTCTATGACTGGGACTGGACAAACCATAATCCTCCTTTGCTTTTGGTTCCCTGGTAGGTCCTGCCAACTGGGAGAGTAAGAAGAAAGCTGGAAGATGGAATGTTGGCAAAGGGAGTTACTTTTTTATCTTATCATTTTGTCGACTGCATTTATCCAAAGGCTCTAATACCAGAGGCAACAGTTGATTCTTGTATCAGTTGTTATTTTCCATATTATTCCCATATTCCCAGAATGAAATTCTTGCACTCTTTCCTGAGGGCTGTAGGTTTCAGCTTTGTAGAGCCTCTTTCCAAGTTTTAAAGGCACCAGCACCACCCAAGGAAGGCCCTTCCTCAGAATTCTAGCTCCCTGGGGCTTCCTTGGGGCTTTTCAGGCCTGAAAATTACAGTTTTAGTCTTTGGTTGTGCCACCCCCAGGGGCTGTAGCTGCTTAGTGCAAGTACTACCATTGCAATGTTCAGATGTTGCTTTTTGCCTCTCTAGTGCTTCTATATCTCTTGAACGAATTCCATATTAATTTTTTGTTGTCGTTAAAAACCTTGATCGAACCTGACTAGTATGCTCTTAGCTTTTTCATTTAATTTTCATCCTTTGTTTGAACATCATTCATAAGACCCCAGACTACCTTTCACAAACCAAATGCAAACTTTGTGTCTCTGCGGAAGTATAGACATTTCAGATTACAGTATCATGATGCTGCTTCCAGCCCACTCGTCAAGCTTTTTAGTATCACAGTTTTTGCATATTATAGATATTTGGTCAATGATATCCAAATGAAGAAAAATGTTGATATAGACCATACACTATTTTGGTCATGAATTGTTGATATAGACCATATACTATGCTGGTCATGAATTTAATATATTTTGAAAAAAATTTAAAGTTCAGGAAAATTGAAGGAAATGTATTATTCACCATTAGTGGATACTTGGCCTTAAGGCAGTAAACAGTTGTTTTATATTATGAGAAAAATAATGAATATTCTTAATGTGTCCCAAATGTTAGAAATATATGTTAAAAGGTTATGTCTGACAGACTAGATATAATTAGGAATATAATACATATTTTAATTTTCTGGGAACTAAACCTACCTTAGCACACATAACTATGGGTATAATAGGTTCACATATTAAAATCTTACACCCTTTTTGTATTTATCAAAGAAAGTGATTACACAAATTTTTTTTATTAAAATGGCATATAGACTATGTAATGCTTCATAATATGCCTTTGCACTTTATTATGAACATCTTCACATGCCATTAATCATTCTTCCAGTAAATGGTTCTTAATAACCATTAATTTAAATAATCTCCCATTGTCAGATATTTATATTGTTTGTAATTTTCCAATATAAAAGTAAAGCCTTTTAAACCTTCCTGTAGATGAATATTTGCATAAATTCTTAATGATTTTTTTTTTTAGAAAATTTGCCCTAAAAGAGCAATTGAGGAGTCAAAGTGTATAGTTCTGTTTTTAGCCTTTTGATGCACACTGACAAATTGCCCTCCAGTGTGGTATCCCAGTGACATTTCTACTAGTAATGAATGAGGAAATGCTTTTTTCAACCCTCTCTAATTAATTTGAAATAACATGAAGAGTTTAAAACATGTTTCTCTTCTAATTCATAGCACTGTCTTGGTTAATATTTTTTTAATCAGCTGTTGAATTACTGTTTGTTCGCACATATTAAAACCTCTATTAATTATTTAGAATCAAGCCAAGTCATTTTTTTCCTATTTTTTTCTCCTCCCCTTCCCCTCCCCTCCTTCTCCTCCTCCTCTTTTTGGTAAATTTCTTGACTTTTATAGCTGTACTAGGTTTGAAAGAGAGCCAAAAGAGTAAAAGTGATTAATAAGAAAAGAAAAGTAGAAAATAAAGGCCTAGTAAAAAGATAAAGTACCATATTGTTCAATGAATTTTAATTCAAAAGCTGTGAGAAATTATGACATATTTTTTCTCTTGCTTACAAATCTTAGATAGGATTTCTGTGTCTATTTGCTTGGGTATTTTGGTTCTTCTATCTCCTATGTTATCTTTCTCTTTGGATCATTCTTAAATAATCACCATAGGTTATCCTTAAGCCTCAGCCAAGAAGGGAGGAGGGATGGAGGGAGTGTTATAGTCCAATTGAGCTGCTTTAAGAAATTACAGACTGGGTAGCTTCTAAACAACAGAAATTTATATCTCATAGTTATGGAGGCTGAAAATCCAAAATTAAGGTAGCAACATGTTTGTGTTCTCTTGGCAAGAGCCCTTTTCCTGGTTCATAGCTGGTTCCTTTTTGCTGTGTCCTCACATGTTGGAGGGAGCCTGGGAACTCTGTGGAGTCTTTTTTATCGGAGCATTATTTTATGAGTTCCACCCTTATGACTTAAGTAATTCATAAAGGTCCTTCCTTCTGATACGATCATGCTTTGGGGTTATGATTCAACATGCGAATTTGGGGGGAACAGACAATAGCAAGGAGGGAGGAAAGAAATGAGAGAGGGATGGTGAAGGAAGGAAGAAAGGAAAACCTATTTTTTCTCATCCCTAACATGTTGGCTCTAACTTCTCTTATCCTCAACTCTCTATTCTCAACCCTCCATTCCCTCTTAAATTCCCTTAGTAAACATAACAGAAATATTAAAATTCAGGTAGATATTTTCTATATTGAGAACATCTGTTGAGAACACCAACATCTGTTCTTTTTTGCTTCAGAACTATGTTTTTGTGGTGGTTGTTGTTCATTCTTAAAACACTGTGTATGTGTGGAAGAAAAAGGAAGCATAAAAGATAACCTTTATAGATAAGGACAGGTGTAGATGATAGATAAGTAGTCGAGGAGTTCTTGGAACAGGTCCATATAGAAAGTTGGCCTTTTAGTACTTGTGCATAGATGATTGCTTTTTCTGTTCACATTAGAAATAAACTTAATGTTTCTCCTCTATTCAGTAATAAATATTTAATGAGTATTTAGACTGTGAGACATTGTTGTAGGCATTTTGCATTTATTAATTCATTTAATTTTCCCAACACTTTTATGGAGTAGGAACTATTATTTTCCCCACTGTATTGATAAGGAATCTGAGGCTTAAAGTGATTGTTAACATAATGAGTGCCTGGTTGAACTGAGATTCTGGCTCTAGTGTTTCACTTTGTCGCCTTTCAGAAATGACTCTGGATAGACCATGGCCCTGTAGCTATGAAAGAATTTATGGTCTCCTCTTGGTGGTTTATTGTGGACTCAAATGGTATGAAAAATTCTTACTGGGATTTTAATGTACATCACTAGGAAATCTCTCACAATGTTTTTTTTTTATTTGAGTATATTTTGTGCTTCAGTTTTGAGAAATTATAAAATTGATATACTTTAAGTGTGGCAAGTGTGTTTAGAATCAGTGGATGGATGTTTTAATAGTGTTCCAATTGGCATAAAAAAATACATATGCAATAACTCTCAACATAGGCACAACACACACATTCTTGCCTTAGTGAAAAAAAAAATCTGAACCTCTGCCTGTGAAAGTTGACGTGATCTTTCAAGGCTTTACAACACTTAGCATTAGAACATCTTGCCATTTGTGTGCATCACAATCTTGTGATAAAGTTGACTTGCTTTTCCTCATCTCTTCTAGTCCATTCACTTCCATAGAAGAGCAAGTTGAGGCGTGAAGGGATTTTTGACTTGGCTACTTTGGCTATTAGCTCAAAACTAGCCTTCTGTCAGTTTCTGAGTCAAGAGCAGAAGCAATGCCTGCCTCACAGATTTTAGAAGGAATAAGTTAAAGTTGTTATGCAAAGTCCTTAGTACCCTGTACTTACTTAGCATTTCAAAAATGGCAACTATAAGGCAAGTTGCTGCCTCACCAGCCTCAACAACATTGTTAGTAATGGTGTTAGGGGCACAGTAGGAGAAAGAAATAACACTGAACTGGGAATCTGGGGACTCCTCAGTTCCAAACCATCTTTTGGCTTTCTCACCTTTAGTAAAATACTTTACCTCTCCATGCTTGATTTCTTCCTTTTTAAAATAATCACATTGGCGTAGCAACAATTTTGAGCTTTTATAAATCTCAAACCTACCAAAAATCTATAAACTTCATGAAGGCAAATCTCTCTTAATTCAGCTGCAATTAATGAATGGCAATGATCTTTCTATCCAACTCCACAGAAGACATAAACTCAGAAAATTGTGTCCATTATTAACCTAAAAATAGCTCAAATGAAAGGCAACAAGCATTTATTTGAGATCACAGAATTGCAATACAGGAGCACAGATTCAGGTAGAAACCCAAGCTGTGTCCTGGTATCAGGGTGAAGGTTTTTATGAGAAAAAGGAAGGGTAAAATAAATATGTGAATGGAAGAAAAGAATTTCTAATGCTATTAACAAAACGAGTTACTCAATCATCAGTCCTCCATTCAAGATGTCTGCTTTCCTGTTACCTTTACAAACAGTTGTTTGAATGACAATGTTGCTTAGGCCCAGACCAAAGGTTATTTTGCCCAATTCGAACATTCCAAAGATTCCAGGAGCAATACTTTCAAAACTGTTTCCCTAGAATTGTTGCTCTGGCCCTGTTTTGAAATGGCTCTGCTGATGTCATTTTTCTCACAATTTCAAAGCTTCATGGATGTCAGGTTATTGAGCCTCAGATTAAAAAATATATTGCCAACAAATTTTCTTTTAATTTTCGTGTTCCAGGAATCTACTAAAATTCCTATTAAAATTGTATGATGCAAAAGAAATCAACAAAAACATAAATAAATGGAGAGAGAACCTTTGCTCATGAATTGGAAGACTTAAAGTCGTTAAAATGTTCATACTATCCAAAATAATCTCCTGATTTAATGCAATATCTATCAAAATCCCAATATTTTTAGCAGAAATAGAGAAAAACAGGCTAAAATTCATATGGAATCTCAAGAGATATCAAATAATCAAAATAGTCTTAGAAGAACAAAATTGGAGGCCTCATACTTTCTGAATTCAAAATGTACTGCACAGCAGTAGTAATCAAGATTGTGTGGTACTGGCTAAAAACATATATAGTCCAGCAGAACAGAATAGTGGGCCTGGAAATAAACCCTCAGGTATATATCCAAATGATTTTCAACAAAGGCCCCAAGACTACACAATGAGAAGGACAATTTCTTCAACATATGGTATTGGTAAAATTGGGTATCATTATGCAGAAAAATTAAACTGGGTCCTTACCTTATACCTTATACAAATACTAACTCAAAATATATTAAAGATCTAAACATAAGATCTGCAGCTATACAACTTTTAGACAAAACATAGGGGACATTTTCATGACATTGGATATGACATTGATTTCTTGGAGATAACGTCAAAAGCATAGACAATAAAAGCAAAAATAAACAAATGGGACTGCATCAAACTTAAAACTTCTGCACATCAAAGAAAATATCAAAATAGTGAAAAGGCAACCTGTGTAGTGTGAGAAAATATTTTCAAAATATATATCTCATAAGAGTTAACATTCATAATATATAAAGAATATTTACAATTCAACAACAGAAAATTCTGACTAAAAAATGGGCAGAGGACTTGAATAGAAACTTCTCCAAAGAAATATATAAATGCGCAAAAAGCATGTGAAAAGATGTTCAACATGACCATAAGAGAAATTAAAAGCAAAACCACAATGAGACCTCACATTCATTAAGGATGGCCACACTTCAGAGAACAGAAAATAACTAGTGTTAGTGAGGACGCATAATATTGGAACTATCATGCACTGTTGATGGAAGTGTAAAATGGTGCATTCATTACAGAAAACAGTATGAGTTTTTTCAAAAAACTAGAAATAGAATTACCATATGATCTAGCAATCTTACTTCTGGGTATACAGTCAGAAGAACTCAAAACAGGATCTTGAAGACATATTTGCACGGCTGTGTTCACTGCAGTGCTGTTCACAGTAGCCTCAAGGTGGAAGCAACCCAGATGTCCACTGGAAGATGAATGGAGAAAGAAAACATGATATATATGTACAAAGAAATATTTTGCAGTCTTTAAAAAGAAGAAAATTCTGTCACATGCTGCAACAGAGATAAAAATCTAGAACTTTATGCTAAGTGAAAGCCGACAGTCACAAAAGGCCAAATACTGTAGTCCATTCATCTGATGTATCCAAAGTCATCAGAGTCATGGAAACAAAATGTAGAAAGGTGGTTGCCAGGGGATGAGGGGAGACAGAAGGGGAATTAGTGATTAATGAGTATAGAGTTCAAGTTTTTCAAGATGAAGAAGTTACAGAGATCTGTTGAATAGCAATACAAATACACTATACCACTGAATTGTATACTTAAATGTTTTATTAAGATGGTAAATTTAATCTTGTGGGGTTTTTTACCACCATAAAAATATGATAGAGCATAACACATAAGTACACAATAAATTTCATCTATTAACATTTATTTTTTAAATGGTATTTTTGATAGTTTGGAAAACTGAAAAACTCAGCATCATCTTTGTGAAGCTGCACTCAGAACATAGTTTCAGTAAACATGTTGGCATGCCTCCTTCACTCCCACTGTAGCAATGGGCAGGGCTGGAGTCAATTCTCAGTGCCAAGCTGTGTCACACTGACATTAAAGTACAACCACGGGAGGTTTGGGTTGGAGGCCCACAGTTTAACAGGGACAAAACTGTCAGTAAATTTGCCAACATCCTAGGACCATGGCCATTGCACATGAGCCCAATTTGGGAGGTAATGCAGTGACTGTTTTCTAAGGGGAAAATTGTTATTAAAATCGAATAAATGCCTCATGCTGCAGGAGGGAAGAGGACAAGCCCATAATTCCTAGTTGTTTTTTTTTTTTAATCTAATACGTGCTTTATCACTTTCAGTTTTCTCAGCCCGCGCCAGGGATGTTTGGGAGTTATTATGATATTTGAAAGAATGTTGAGTTTTTGATCTTGTCAGGACCGAACGTGCTTTATAAATGTCAGAGTTGGTGTGTGGGAATCTAGGACACTGCTCTAGTGTGTACCTTGTGAGAGTCAACTAATGAGGCCACAGGAGAGCAGCCATCTGAGGGACTCCCGGAGTGAGACTGACTTCGAAAACAGCTCTTCACATTCAGTGAAAGAATTTCACATTGTTATGCTGTTATTGTATTGCAAACAAGTATCCAGGTTAAAATTAATCTAAGCACCACTCTCATTTACAAACTTAAAAACATTGCTAACACTCTGGCAACCTCCTGTTTTGGGGGAAGCCATAGACTTTCTTTCTTGACCCTTACCATTAAACTGATCTCTTGATCTAGTGTGACCCCACTCAATGTTGAACTCCTCTGGATAGTTTCCTTATATTGGATTATTATTTTTTGACTCCCTAGAACTTAGCACTGTTCTTAGTTTAATTTACTGCACATAGTAGGCTTAAATACTTTTTCAGTGAATGAATGAAATCCATACAGGCTTGCAGTTTTGAGTTTATCACTAAGATTCTGTTGTTTATATACCATCTGATTTTTAAATGAATCTGAGCATTATTATGGCCCTTAAGTTAATTGAAAGAAACACAAGACTAATTGTAAGTTGTTGCAGTTGTATTTTGTTTTTAGCAATGAGATTCTTTGGCACTCAGTTTTAAAACTAAGGCCATAGGGAAGCATTTATATTGAAAGAGCCCTTCAAAGTCTCTTCTAAAGCATTCCATTTGGAAAAGAGGTTTGTGGTTCGCAGTACTAAGGTTATTGCTCTCACATTTCAAAGATGCAGACCAACTGGCTACTTTATATAGGGTCTCCTAGGGGTGTCAGGGTCAAGACACAATGGGGAGTACTGGATGTATTCATGGATAATTCAGTAGAAAAAACAAAGGTTTTTTTTTTTTAATTGAAAATATTACATTAGGAAAGTGATTGGCTTTAATGAAGTTGGGCATTGGCAAGGGTGTGCCCTGCTAGTTTTTTCTTTGTCCCATGCTTTACAGTGTCTTTTAATAAATACAAGTTCTAAATGTTTTCATTGACATCTTCTGTAAAAGAGAATGTTCTATGGCCAAGCAGTTTGGAGAAAAAATACATTTCATCAAAGATTTGATACACTTATATGCTTTGTGACTTAGGAGGGTTTCATTGGCTATATCATATCTCAAAGATTTGGGCTATTTTTATGGGAATTTTCCAAAATCAATGTTTTATAGCAGCTACTTGGGGAAACCATTTTCTAATTTTGAATGTAAAACCACATATACTTTTTATGAGTTTTTATATTTTGGTGGCATTCCATCTAACGTAAGTCTGTTCTCTCTTTTGAAAACTCTCTATTTAGAGATCAAACCTAGATTATAGGTACTTAGAATTTAAATTTTTCTAGATCACTAAGATAATTAGAACCACAGTGTGATCGTCTTTCCTTACTGACCACAAAAATAAAGGAAGTACAAAGGAGTATTCTCATGTTTGATACTTGACATGATGAAGGGTAACACCAAAAGGACAGGTTTTGACACAGGTACTTGTTTGTGAGGCTGTACGGGTATAAATTTTTGGAATGGTAAAGGTCTTATATACCTCGATTATTTACTGAACATGTTCAATTAATGCTGCAGACATTATACTTCATACTAGGGAAATGAAGATGGATAAAACATAATCTCTGTTCCCATCTGATTCATGAATTTCCTCAAAATAGTAGACACTATTTTGAGAAAGTTCAGGAGGACTTCCAGCTAGAAGTGAGCTTTCCATTTGTTGTTGTTGCAAATGCCTCATTTGATAGGGGTGCCAAAAGGCCAAGAATTGAAATAACTTGCCCAGTACAACAGTTAGCTAGTGGCAATGTAGAAATTAGGACTTTTCAAAGAAAAATGTATAAAACAGTATTCTCTTATAATGTCAGAAATCTATTGAGAATAAATGTTTATACTATTGGAAAAAGTTAACGCTATTGGAATATCAGCACCTAGTTAACTTCAGTAGACCCTAACCCCATTATGTGTGGATGAGGATGTGGTATGTGTGGGAGAAAAAAAAAAGGAATAAGTAGTCCTAGCTCCATTACATATTCTCCCATGAAGGACAAGTGCTTAAACATCTCTGGACATCTGTTTGCTCATTTGTTGAAAGATGATGACCTATCCTGCCCTATTTTGCTAAGTTATTTTGAGTCTTACATAAGATAATGTCTTAAACTTCTTGAAAACCATTAAGAGCCAATTTTCTCCATGTGCATATGTACATATGCATGTATATAAGTAATATACCATATAGAAAGTATAATTTTAAGGTAATTTTAAATGAACTGTGATTTTTTTAGTATGGTTGAATTACTGTAGTAAGACACTTGATCTTGTGACTCAGAAACTATTGAATGTTCTGTGTCATTCAAATATTTAATTCCAATAAAAATTAATACCAAAATGTAACAACATAAATAACAATAGCAGCAACAACACATCTAGTGAGTGCTCACTATCTGTGACATACATGGTGATTTTTTATTCAAAATATGTATGTCTTATATGCCAGGCAATATGCTTAATTTACATTCATTTTGTTCCTTAAATAAACTTCTTAATTTAGAATAATTTTAGATTTATAAAAGAATTGTGAAGATAGTACAGAATATTTCCACATATCCAACATCCACTTTTTTATATTTTGTACATATATTTTTCATGTAATTCTAAGAAAAAAACCTGTGAGATAGGTATTAAGATCTTGTTGTTAATGATACACACTAAGTGAAGTTTAAGATTTTTTAAAATGTATTAGTTTCAAGCATATAGTACATTGGTTAGACATTTTCATAGTTTATAAAATGATCCCCCTAATTGCTCCTTCTCTCCTCTGGCTCTCTACCTAACTATTACATTAATGCTAACTGCATTTCCTATACTGTGCTCCTCATCCACGTGACCACCTATCAACTACTAATTTGTACTTCTTTAACCCTTCACCCCATTCTCAAAAAACCCTAATCCCCTTCCCCTAAGATTTTATATTTTTTGCAGTTTTTCCTCTTTGGAATATTTCTCACCAAAAAAGTTGCTTGGATTAGCTACTTTTTATATGTGGTTATCTTATTAATTTGATGCAGAGTTAAGTTTCTTTCTTCTTTGCCTTTTATATTAAGTTTGGATTTTTATACTTTTGAATTTAATTTTTGAAGACATAAAATATTTATATGTTTGGAATTAAAACTGTATAAAAAGTCATACTCAGAAAAGTCTCAAACCCAACTTTATGTTTTCTATGTTTTCCTTATGTTCCCATAGGTAACTATGTAATGATTTATCAATAGAATGAATATTCAAATACACATGCTACATATATGCACACTATTTTTGCATATATTTCTGTACATATATGAATATGTACATATATGCACATTCATATGTATATTTACTCATATACTTATTTGAATATACTTATATTTTATTCAAATAATAGACATGATATTCTCTCATATCTTATTATTTTAACCTGACAATATTTATCTTGGAAATCACTCCATATTTATTCATAGTCTTTTTTTCTATATCTACATAATACTTCATTGTGTAAATATATTATAGTATATTCAATTAATCTCCAAGGCTAAGCAGTCCAGTTTTTCCATTATTTTGCTGTCACAATTAACATGAATGTGCCACAAAGTTTCGGGCATATGTTGTTTAATTCTTGTGACAATATACTTTTAAGGTAAATTCCTAGATTACTGGGTCAAGGGTGACTGTATATACAGTATGTTGCATATTGCAAATATCTTCTTCATAGAGGTTTAATCATTATGCATTCGAACAGTGTCTGAGATTTTCCATTTCCCTGTAGCTTCAGCAACATAATTTTTAGTTAGACTCTTAAATGTAGCCAGTTTGATAGGTAAGAAATATAAAATATGTTTTTAATTAATACAAGATGAATGTGGCTAAATGGCTTTATGCAGCATTTTAGAAATTAAATTTTTGTCAAGCCAATTAGAGGACAACTTTTCATTTAAGCAGAAGACTCTAATAGTTATTTTGTAGTATGGCTTTGGAAATGTATAATATTGTTCACTTGAAGAAAGGCTTTTTCTTTGTGAGTCATGTTTTTCTCAGAGTTTTTATGTAGCACATAGCACATAGATATATGTCCAAAGGGAACAAATCATTTTTTACATGAAAATGCATCATATTGTTTAAAAGTAACTCCTTAAGCTCTTACGAAGACTAGTTCTTTTTCCAATGCCTCAGCCACATGTCTACAGGCTCCATTATGAGGATGCTTGAAAGATAAGCTATAAACTGCAATGTTCATCATGTCAAAAAATTTTAATAAATTATACTTTTTTTGGTGAACGTATCCCTTGGCACTTGCCAACTGTATTATTTTTGAAATTTTTTTCTAGGATGATTTAGATCAGAAAAGTACCTGTCTGCAGTTGTCCTTCAGAAACTTTAGCTTTCCACTGTTTTAAGAGAGGCAAAAATCAGGTGAATGGCTGGGTATGACCCCTTATACTCATCATCAGAGATCATTGCATCTGCACTCTGATAGTTTCAAGACATTGTAAATCAGGTCAGTTTGATTTTTTTTTAAGCAACAAATCACAACAGGACAAAAATTCAGTAAAAGCAAGAGAGATGCATGACATTTGATTCTAGCACTGTTCTTGATAACCTAAAGCAAATCATTTTATATATCTGGATCTCAATTTTTCCCACTTCTGATATATGAGTAGTTTGGACTAGTTGATCTTTAATGTCCTTTATAGTTTGAAAATGTATTCTTGACTCTAATTATGCTATCAATCTTTTCTGTCTACATTTAACCCATGCCACTTCCATAGGGAATATGTAAATCTACATTAAAATTGGGTTATTCTTGAGCTTTTCAAATATTTTTTAAAAGTATTATTTGAATACCAGTTGCATATACAGTAAGTCCTCTCTTAATATTGTTGATAGGTTCTGCAACTTTGAGTGAAATAATGTAAAATGAAACCAATTTTATTACAGGCTTATTGATATAAATAATAGTTAAGTTTCTACAGAACTTTAGCACCATTATAATAAAATGATATTGAACAAAACATTATTTGAGGACCTGCTCTAGTCTGTTGATTATTAGGTATCATAGAAGATTAAAAATTGTGATAGAAAGAGGCTACCGTTTACCTAAAATTACAGGTCGAAACCAGAAATATGGAAGGAAAAGAACCCTGTTTATTGATCTATCTGCATTTGTTGTGTTTATCACTATAGCAACTGGTCACCTTGATAGGCTTGTTTTTTTTTTTTTATTCATAGAAATCAAAAAGAGAGGTGAGAGGCAGAAGGGGTTGGTGTGTTTATAGATATTCTTCTATATATTAAAGCATAATTTTTGAGAATTGTCTATATAAAAGCATGTTTTTGGGTATTAAAAAAATAGACACAAAGTCAGTATTATCAATAAGCATGCATTTAACTTAGGAGAGATAAAATATAAGTACATGAGAGGAACTGCAAGCACAAATTGTAAAAATATATATTATAATTACTGTGTAAGGGAATATTTAGAATAAGTGGGATTCATCTAAGAAGTCTTCTTGCACAAAATAACTTTGGTGCAAGACTTGAAGTGAGTCAGTCTGCTTTGCACTACAGACAAGTTTTCTCTTTTTCCTCTTCTATAGAATTTGGCTATAAAGGACCTAGTAAAAAGAAAATGCAATAAACGTCAGGTCTGTTCTAGATTTTTGTTACTATATGTTGATAAAATATTCAAAATAAGGTCATTTGTGCTAGATGACTTTGACTCTCCTGTCATTTCCTCTACATTTTCTGTCTTTGGGAGTTGACTGACAGCAATCATGATTAGAAGCACTTATTTTCAGAACCTTGGAGAGCTACCAGCGAATGTAGGTTTATCAGCTATTCAAAGGATTAGAAGCCACCTGATTTCATTGAAAATGGTGACTGGACTGCTTAAGAAAGGTAGTCTCTTCTGATTCTCTACAACTGTAGTTGTGCCTTGAAATATTCAAGTTTCTCCATTGATAAATAATATACTCATTATTTTTGCTCTTAAAATTATTTTGTCACTAGTCATTTTTGTAGATGTAGCCTTCTGTCCTAGTGCTTTTACTAGTATACAGATAAACTCCTAAATTTGAAATACTGCTTTGGTTTGTTTATGTAAGCATTTTTATAAAGCAAGGGCGATACTTGTTTTATTCCTAGCTCTCCCTTATGCTACCACCCATTAGTCCCCTGCATCATATGTAGCACCTCTGAAATGAAATATTAGTTGTTGTTTTTTTAAAAACAAAACAAAACAGAAAAACAGTAGAGGCATGCATTTAATAGAGTTTTGTGATTTGTATTCTGTCATACTAATCTCATGCCCGTAAAATATTTTATTCGGGGATTAGGTGAAAATATTTTGAGTAATTTCAGGGGGGAAAAAACCTTGATGGCATGTGTTCTGAAAAACAGTAAAAGCAAATGAATGAAATATGTTAATATTAAGGGTTTTATGGCTAAAAAAGTATTCGCATGATTGAAAACAGATTGTGTAGCTCTAAAAATCAGCACATCTAAAAATTGGCATGCTTTTTTAAATAATAAATTTATTTAAATTACTTTCAAGTATGTAGCACATTGGTTAGACATCTATAATATTCATCAAATGATCCCCCCAATTGCTCCCTCTCTCCTCTGGTCCTCCTCTCCTTTGCCATTATATTAATGCTAACTGCATTCCCTCTGCCATGCTCCCCATCTCCATGCCCAACTATGACTGATTTGTACTTCTTTAACTCTTTTACCCACTCTCCCAGCCTTTGAACCCATGCCTTATCTGTCACCAAATTGTCCACTATATTTGTGAGTCTGTTTTTGATTAGTTTGTTCCTTTTGTTTTTTAGATACTGCATATAAGTGAAATTATATGGTATTTATCTTTCTCTGTCTGACTTATTTCACTCAGCATAATAACCTCTAGGTCATCCATGTTGTTGCAAATGGTAAGATTTCATTTTTTTAATGGCTGAGTAATATTTTATTATATATATGAACCATAATTTATCCAATCATTTATTGATGGGCATTTAGGTTACTTCTATATTTTGGCTATTGTAAATTGTGCTGCCATGTATATTAGAGTGCATAGATCTTTATGAATTATTATTTTGGTTTTCTTTAAATAAATACCCAGAAATGCAATTGCTGAGTCAAAAGTTATATACATTTTTAATTTTGTTTTCCGTAAAGGCTGTACCAATTTGCAATTCCACCAACAATTTATGAGGGTTTCCTTTTCTCCTCATCCTCTCTAACACTTGCTGTTTTTTATTTATTGATGATAGCCATTCTGACAGGTGTGAGGTGATATCTCATTGTGGTTTTAATTTGTATTTCTCTAATGATTATGACCTTGAGCATCTTTTCATATGTCTGTTAGCCATCTGTATTTCCTCTTTGGAGAAGTATCTGTTTAGGTCTTCTGCTCACTTTTTTAATTGAATCATTTGGAGTTTTGTTGTTGTTGTTGTTGTTGAGTTGTATAAGTTCTTTATAAATTTTGGATAGTAAACTTTTATCAGATGTATTATTAGTGAATATCTTCTTCCAAACAGTCAGTTGTCCTTTTGTTTTGTTGATGGTTTCCTTTGCTGTTCAAAAACCTTTTAGTTTGACATAGTCTCATTTGTTTATTTTTTTCTTTTGTTTCTGTTGCCCGAGGTGATAAATCTGAAAAGAAATTCCTGTTAGTAATATCAGAGAGTTTACTGCCTTTGTTCTCTTCTAAAATTTTTATGGTTGTAGGTCTTACATTTAAATCTTTAATTTATTTTGAGTCTATACTTGTATGCTGTGTAAGAAGATGGTCCAGCTTCTTCTCTTTTTTGCATGTATCTGTCCAATTTTCCCAGCATCATTTATTGAAGAGACTGTCTTTACTACATTATATATTCTTACCTCTTTTGTCATATATTAAGTGAGCATATAGATGTGGATTTATTTCTGGGCTCTCTATTCTCTTCCATTGATCAATGTATCTGTTTTTATGCCGATACCATGCTGTTTTGATTACTGTTTGATATCAAATAGTATGATATCTCCAGCTTTAATTTTCTTTCTCAACATTGCCATGGCTATCCTGGTTTTTTTATGGCTCCATATAAATTTTAGTATTATTTGTTCTAGCTCTCTGAATAATGACATTGGTATTTTGATAGGGATTGCATTGAATCTATAGATTACTTTGGGTAGTACGGCCATTTTAACAATTTTGATTATTCCTACCCATGAACAGTGTATATGCTTCCATTTATTTGTATTTTCATCAATTTCTTTTTTTCAGTGAAATAATTTTCTGTAAACAGGTCTTCTGCTTTCTTGGTTAATTTGATTCCCAGGTATTTTATAGTTTTCCACACAATTGTAAATAGGATTGTTTTCTTAATTTCTCTTTCTGAAAGTTCATCATAAGATATAAAAATACCACTGACTTCTGAATATTTATTTTGTAACCTGCTACTTTACTGAATTCATTGATCAGTTCTAACAGTTTTTTGGTAGAATCTTTTATATATAGTATCATGTCATCAACAAATAATGAGTTTTACTTCTTCCTTTCCAATTCAGATGCCTTTTATTTCTCTTTCTTGTCTTATTGCTGTGGCTAAGACTTCCAATAAAATGTTGAAGAGGAGTGGTTAAAGTGGGCATCCTTGTCTTGTTCCTGATCTTAAAGAAAACACTTTTAGCCTTTCCCCATTGAGTATGATGTTAGTTGTAGGTTTGTCATATATGACCTTTATTATGTTGAGGTATGTTCCTTCTATTCTCACTTTGCTGAGAGTTTTTATCATAAATGGATGCTGGATTTTGTCACACAATTTTTCTGCATCTATTGATATTATCATATAATTTTTATTTTTTGATATGTTAATGTCGTATATCACATTGATTTGTGGATATTGACCCAAACTTGCATCCCAGGAATAAATCCAACTTGATCATGGTGTGTGATATTTTTAATTTATTGCTGAATTCAGTTTGCTAATATTTTGTGGAGGATTTTTGCGTCAATGTTCATAAGAGATATCAGCCTATAGTTTTATTTTTTTGTAATGTCTTTGCCTGGTTTTGGAATTAAGATAATGGTGGCTTCATAAAAGGAGTTAGGGAGCTTTTTCTCTTCTTGAATTTTTTGGAATAGTTTGAGAAATATAGGTGATAATTCTTCTTTGAATGTTTGGTAAAATTCACCCATGAAGCCATCTGTTCCAGGACTTTTGTTTTTTTGGGAGGTTTTTGATAACTGATACTATTTCATTGGTGGTAATTAGTTGGTTCAGATTTTGTGTTTCTTCTCAACTCAGTCTTGAGAGATTGTTTCTAGGAATGTGGTCCATTTCTTCCAGATTGTACAATTTGTTGGCGTATAATTGCTCATAGTATTTTCTTATGATCTATTGTATTTCTGTGGGGTCTGTGGTTATTTCTCCACTTTCATTTCTAATTTTATTTATTTGAGTTCTCTTTTCTTTGATGAGTCTGTTTTGTTTATCCTTTCAAAGAACCAACTCTTGTTCTCATTAATAGCATGCTTTTATAAGTGTACTCTGTTAAGTATCTTGATGTCAGCCTTAATTTTATCATGAAAAATTTTTCATTTTTTTAATACTAAAATGAAGCATATTTTCTGTTTTAAGTATCATCTAAAAATCAAGTTCTACTCTTTTTAAAAAGTATAATTTCACTATAACATTTTCCAAGAGCGATCATATTTTAGGCCACAAAACAAGTCTCAATAAATTTAAGAATATTAAAATTATATCAGATATATTCTCATAACATAAAGATATGAAAACTAACAATCAACCACAAAAATCACAAAAATGTAAAGACTAGAAAACATGCTACCACACAACCAATGAGTCAATAAAGAAATCAAGGGAGAAATCAAAACATATCTTAAGATAAATGTAAATGGAAATACTGCATTCCAAAATATATAGAATGAAGCAAACAGATTTGAGTAAGTTCTTAGTAATACAGGCCTACCTAGAGAAACAAGAAAAATCTCAAATAATTTAACTCCTAAATGCAGTAGAAGGTGAACAAACAAAGCCCTAACATAATAGAAGAAATAAAATAATAAAGATTAAAGCAGAAACAAATGGAATAGAGATTGAAAAACAATAGAAAATATCAGTGAAACTAAGAGTTGGTTCTTCGAAAAAATAAACAAAATTGACAGATTTTCAGCTAGACTCATCAAGAAAAGAAGAGAAAAGTCTCAAATAAATAAAATCAGGGATGAAAGAGAAGTTAAAACTGTTATCACAGAAACCCAAAAGATTATGAGACTATTACAGATATCGAGAAATTAGACAACCTAGAATAAATGGATAAATTTCTAGAAACATACAATCTTCAAAGACCAAACCATGAAGAATCAGTAAATCTCAATAATCTAATCATTAGTAAAAAGAATGAATCAGTAATACAAAGAATAGAAAAAGAAAACTCTCAGCAAACAGAAGTCCAGGACTAGACAGCTTTACAGGTGAATTCTACCAAGCATTCATTAATTTAATAATATCCTTCTCAAACTCTTCTAAAAACTTGAAAAAGAGGGAATGCTTCCAAACTTACTATTCAAGACCAGTGTTACCGTAATACCAAAGCCAGACAAGTATACCACATAAAAAGAAAATTATAGGCCAGTATTGCTGATATAAATATCCTCAACAAAATATCAGCAAACCAAATTTAACAATGAATTAAAGGATCATACATCATGATCAAGTGAGATTTATTCCAAGATTGCAAGGATGATTCAACATTCACAAATCAAACAGTGAAATACACCACATTAAAAGAAAAAGAGGGTAAAATCATAAGATCATCTCATTAGAATCAGAAAAACCACTCGACAAAAAAACTCTCAACAAAGTGGATATAGAGAGAGTGTGCCTTAACAAAATATGACCAACCCTCAGCTACCATCATACTCCATGGTGAAAAGCTGAAAGCTTTGCTCCTAAGATCAGGAACAAGAGGAACATGCCCATACTCACCATCGTTATTCAACATAGTATTGAAAATCTTAGCCAGAACAGTCAGACAGAGAAAAGAAATAAAAGGCATCCAAATTGGAAAAATAAACTTGTCACTATTAGCAGATGACATGATAATATAGAAAATCCTAAAGACTCTGCTATGATATGTTAGAATTAATAAATGTAGTCAGTAAAAATAAGTCTATGCTTTCTTCATATTTTCTGTATTACTCAGCCATAAAAAAATAAAATAAAATCTTGCCATTTGCTACAACATAGATGGATCTTGATGGTATTATGCTAAATTAAATAAGTCAAAGACAAATACTGTATGATTTCACTTATATATGGAATCTAAAAAAGAAAAACAACTAAACCAAAACAAACTCATAGATACAAAGAACAAACTGGTAGTTATCTAAGGAGAATGGAGGAGAAGGGGGTTGGGAGAGGATGAAAGGGATAAAGGAGATCAGTTGTATGCTGATGGATGGTAACCAAATGAACAATTATGTAGTGTATACAAATATCAAACTCCTTTGTACATCTGAAGTATATGTAATCTTATATATGAATTTAACACAATAAAATAAAAGGACATTAGATTAAAACTAAGGTGATATAAGTAAAGTATGGATTAGATAATAAAAATAAAATATAATATTGCCATACCTTCACAAATCAGCAAAGAACAATGTTAGCCATTGGTTTTCTAAACTAAAAGTGATTTTTTTTTCATTTTTTTCTTTTGGCTTTCTTTCTACTATTGAATTTCTGATGTAAGGGATATATGTGGGATATACTTGCAAAAGATTTTAAATCCCCTTATATCTTAATATAAATTGCATTATTTTTACACAAAAATCAGTTATTATCACTTTTTGTTTAGGTAGACAACTAAGAAACTTTAACCCAGAGATGCTAGACCTTTTAAACTCTGCTAAATTTTTTAATGGGCTGCTCATTTTTTTAATGGGCTGATTATATTTTTAATGAGGCAGGAAGTAAATAAATTTAAAAGTAAGACTGCTAATCTTTTGACCCTTATATATCAAGCTCCAGAAAGAGGAATAGCTCTTTTAAAAATGTAAAGATAAGTGAGTATGTATCGCTGTGTGTTAGAATATTTTTATTAATTACTTCTTTATTTCACTTATTTTATCTATTTATCATTACAATAATGGTCAAAATCATAACGATTAGCTTAATGTAGGAAAGAAGCTGTTTAATAGAGTTTTAACATTATGAACAGTGTTATAGTGATTAAAATGATGTTTTGATATTGTCAGTTAATTAACATGAAAAACATTACATAAATCACCTACCAGAAAAAAGAAGACAGGATGACTAACATTTACTTTAAGGCTGGCCACAAAGAAAACTGTCATAGATTTGCTGGCAACTGATTATTTTATGTTTCACCTATATTGTCATAAATACCATGAATTCTTTATATTTAACTATCTCTCATTTCTATCCCAATTCCACAGGACCTAGTAGAGTGTTTTGCACATAGCAGATTTACTCATCCACTCGCTGATGTACTTCCTCACTGCCCTGCCCTAAAATTAGCCTAATAATAGATACTTGATCAAAAGAAAGAGATGAGAGGCTCATAAGAAAGAAATGTACTTTAATCTTGTAAATGTTTCTGGTCAGTTTATTACTCTGTTTTTTTTTTTTTTTTTTGGTAATGCTATTTAGTTGAAATTTTTAAAGCTATAGGTAAAGAGATCTGGATTTTCCTTTTGTGACCTTGTGAAATTCATTGATTGGATCCTTCAATTCCTTCATCGTTAAAAGGATGCTCACGGATATTCACCTTTCCCTATAAGAGCATAATAAGAGTAAAATTAGGAAAGAGTTGTGAAAATGATGTGAAAATTACATTTTAATAAGTTTATTTAATTTGGTAAAGTTAGGAAAATACATTGATCATATACATATACATATATTTACATGTTTGTGTTCATATGACATTTCTTTATTTAAAACTTTTTTATTTTTGTAGTCAGACCGTAAGTTATATTGATTTATTGTGTCATGAAAGCATTCTGGATGATTTTTTTACATAATTCCTGCATTGAGAAAAAAATATTTTTACATACTTTAGGATAACAAGTTTGTTAAAATGAGACTTTGTGATTTGAATAGTTCAAGTTTCACTGGGAAGTGGCTGCAGCTCTGTAATACCTTATTGAGGTCAGACTAAAAGTAGAAGCCAAAGTCTTATTTATATTGCTATCTCTTAGTGACATAGCTACAAAAGCTTTTTTGTGGTCCAGACCTCAGTTGATTCAGTGACAGCTGAGTCCAGCCGTAAGATTTAATTATGGTGGAAATAGCTGATGATTTGGTTCACTTCAGTAGTTTCCAAAGTTTTAGCCCTATATAAGAGAAGTATTTTAGATCAAAACATGCAAAGGTACAATTTCCAAAGATACCAAGGCAACAAATGTACATTGTGAAATGTAGCAAAAGTGCCAATTTAGAATGTGATTTTTGTATTTAAATTCCCAGGAGTAGAGTTACCATGTTTGAGGTTTTGGGCTGCTTCGACCTCTCTATAGATTTTGATGAATTCTGGAGGCAGAATATAGAAAAAATAACCCACATATTGCTGTTTTCATTTAAAATAAGGTATCACTTTTGTAAGTATTTGAGAATTCACACACACCAGAGCTGTCATGGTGATTCAAGGTTTGGGAAAGAAACATTTCAGTTTTATCTGTTATTTGCTTTGCAAAGTTCAGCCTTTATGATACACATATCTAGAATTTTATCACTATAAAATTGCTCCTCAGATTTTTGATTCATACTTCAGGGTACTAGTAAGGTATGGGAGTTTGTCTCATTTTGATATTGTATATGTGTGCATGCACTTCAATCTTAACATGTCCTGATGCTATGAAGAATTCACTCATGCAGCCAACAGAGCTTATTAAGTAGACCAGCTTTTTCTGACTTTATCACTGTAAATCAAATGCTTCAGGTGCATGAAATGTATATTTAAAATAATCAGAAAACAGAATTGTATCTTAAAAGATGCACTAGTAAGTGACTGGTGTGAATAGTGGGCTGGAATATGTCAGTTATACAGGTGTAATGACATACTAACCATAGTCGTCACAATAATAGTAATTTCATTATGTTTATTATCTCATTCTGCGTTCTGGAGATTTGTCGTCCAAATTTGTCATTCTCAATTTTCACTGGGAATGGCATTCCTAGAGATAATACTGCAACAAAACCATTGTAGTGGTAACAACAAAGCTTTTTTGAAAGTTTTTATGTGAGCTGTAAGTAAGTTAAAACAGCATCTGCCAGTCCTCATAACAAAATTGTGAATTAAGTGGAATTATTCACAGATGAAAATGTAAATTTCTTTAAGATTACATAACTCACCCAAGGACCTGCCACAAATGCAGGACAGAGCTGATACAGAGAGCTAGATCAGTGTGACCTTCACACTCATGATTTTAACTCCTCTCCATTTTCTGAAAAGAATGGCTAGAACTAGTAGTCTAGGGAATGGAAGACTTTGAAGGTTGTGTGAACCAGAAAGATTTGAGAATCTATCATGTTGAAATGATTAAGTTTATTCCATGTGGCTCTTTATGGCACAACTAGGGCCAATTTGTAGATGTTGCAAGCAGGAAATTTTCAGTTCTCCTCTTTGTTAAAAAAAAAATTGAGAAGCTTCCTCTAGAAGGAATGAACTCTCTTTAATTCAAAATGATTGACCTCAGACTTCAGACAAAAGTCAAGTAGAAAATGTGCTCATGAGAACAGAGATATTGGGCTATAGAGGATTTTTCAGTTTCTGTCCACCACTAAAATTCCATGTGTTCAATTTCAAATATTTCGCAAGTTTTGATTAATGGAGGCAAAGTGGAAAACACCAATAAATCCTACCTTTGGAGAGTCCTACATACAGAGATTCCACTTTATCCTAGTTACTCTATTAATATTTTGTTTTAGAGGAGAGGAAGGGCAAGGGCAAATATTTACAAATTCTAAACTCATCATCTTTCATTGGTTCTTCTTGGACATTATACTGTGGTTAGGGAGGTACATTTGATCTTTTTGATGATCAAAAATTTCAGGTAGAAGAGCCCTTGAATGAATAAAGTGGTTAGCTTTTGAGAAAGGATTCGTTCTGCACTGGTTATTCTGAAGTTTTTACAAATTCTACATCTTCCCTAGTTGTCTGAAAAATGAAATGCTCTCTTTTAATGTTATTTGAAATTTCAAAGTAAATAACATATTTTTAAAATACATACTAAAAGCAAGATATAAATAGAGATTTTTGACTTTTAAAGACACATAATTTTTCAAAAATTTACATCAGAAGAAACTGTTGGGCCCATCTGATTCCTGAAAATATTTTTTTCTACATAGTGTCAAAGATAAAGGGCCATTCAGGTGATCTTTTTTTTATCAATAATGTTTTACTTATTTTTTTTAAATGGAATTTCTCTACCTTGGCAATTCTAATGTCTCCCTATTCAACCCTCAATCCCCCCACCATATACTACTTTTGAGATTTACTGCTCTTGATGTAAATAAAATAATTATGATAAATATGAAAGTATGCCTTACATTTGGAAGTTGTAAAGGGGAGTAAGAGGTTGGCAATGGGTATTTTCTTCCTAGCTTGAATGTATCAGATGAGGGAGAAAGAATTTATATATTTCATAAGAAATAAGGAATTTTGACTCTTTAAATGAACTGAAACTAATGGAATTCATGATACAGAATTATGAAAATTTAATTAGATTAACTCTGAAAATATTGCATTCTCTCAAATGATCAGTGGAGATTGCTGGTTGGGTAGTCAGCATAATAAGAGTATCTAGATACTAGATGCTATGATAGATCTATAATATTGTGTAAAAAGCCCTGTCTTCAAATAAAGAAGCCTTCTGTGATGTAAGCAAACTGAGTAGCATCGGCTTGGTGTAACAAGGGAGAATGGCACACAGAATTCCAAAATGAGACTGTTAGGAGAAGTAAGTACATGGTCTCTGTTGCTCATAGTTTGGAAGTTCTTAGAGCAAGATTCCAGAAATTTGGCAAGACTTAGGACCTGTTGATTTCTTAAGAAAACAACTGATGCAAATGAGGTAGAATCGTAAGGAATAGATTGGATCTAGCTTGAATTTGTGATGACAAGAGCTGGAATGCTATGTCTACTGGAATGGAGAGCATGGGGATGACATTAGCAATGCAGTAGAAAAGTAAACAGCAGGATGTGATGACAGATTGAATGCAGAGGGGAAACCTAAATGGCATTACTGTCTTGTCGCTAACATGACAACAGAACAACAGGATACAGATTGTGTGACAATTGCTTTCTGTCCAAAGACAACCACAAATGGAACAGTAATTACAACAGAGCCCATCTATCTAAATAAATCAGCATATGTACTAAGATATGCATCTAATAAGGTAAAATTAATATTGACCCATAAATTAAGGAATCCAATTATGATCTATGTCTTCTTTTACTAATGCTTACCTTTTGTAACATGAGAACATAGAGAAATGATGGATTTGTATTAAAAATACAACAGGTCTCCTTTGTTGATGGCTCATTTACTATGTAATAGGTATTGCACTAAGTGTTTAATATACGCAATTTTATTTTGTCCATATAGGTACAATTTTTACCCTCTAGTGTATAGATGGCAGCACCTAGGTTTAAGAAGGTACAGACCCTTGCTCAAGGTCACAATGCCAGTAAATAAATGGTAGATCCAAGATTTGATCTTCATTTCTCAGACCCAGGCCCATTCTCCTCAGAACTTGGCAGCCTATCTCATAATTAACTTTCTGATCCTGACCTACCCTAGAGGCAAAACCATTATTCTTCAATTAGCCTTAGAAATGCACAAAGTATGAAGGGGAGTGGCCCAGACAAAAGGGAGAAAATATTTGAGACAAAAAAGCAAGCATGCAAACAAAAGCACAGATAGATTTTTTGTGTGTTCCAACCTAACATCATTATCATTAACAACAACTATACCCCAGTGAGATTTTTTTCCACATTACATTTTAGTTCTGATTGGCTACATTTTCATTTTCTGAAATGGCAGTTTTATAAGAGCCAGTAGTTCTTAAAGTGATTAGTCCATGAACAAAAGAAGGAGCAATGGGGGAAAGGTTACCAAGGAAAAATAAAATGAATAACAAAACACCCTCACAACTTCAGCTCTTTGTAGAAGACATCTCTTGAGTTATTCATACCAAAGAATAAGGATAATAAGGATCAGGTATATTTTATGTTAGGCTCTTTCATTTATTGGGGGCAAGTCACTTAGCTTCCTAGCACCTATTTTATTATCTCTGAAATAAGAATTAAAATGCCTTTGTCACTGACCACGTTGCTGAGAGCCTCCAATGCATGTCTATTAAAGCTGCTAGAAACCAAGGTAGCACTACCCAAGTGTCAAAGGGGCCCTGAGTCTGAAATTTTCTTTTTTTCCTTGGTGTTTCAGAGTTGAGAGTTAGTTAAAGTTTAGTGTCCAAGAGCTCCTTCTTGACTGAAAATATTTCTTGGTGATAAGAAATCTAGCTATCAAGCTACCTTGAAATATTAGTTTCTTAATATACATAAAAATAATTGGTGTACTGTGAAGATTAATAGGGTGTTTGCCAAACACATGAAGCTACTTACAGAAAATCTTTTGTGAACACGGTCTGTCAAAAAGACTGATTGTTTTTATTATTATTATTATTTTAATTACAATCATTTATCCCAGTAAGATACTTAAAAATGCACACTGCCATTTGAGAATCTCAAGAGGAATAATATGCAGTACCATGAAACGGAATTTTGTGTATTCCTCAATTTTGTCTTCAGGACACTTATTCAGCATCCTTAGTGCTTGCTGCTTCTGCTAGCTCAGAAATAAACAATTTAAGAGAATGAATGCCAATTTTGCCCTTAGTTGTAAACTACAGTTTGATTTTTGACTTTTTCAATAGTACCTTTAAAATGCCCACTGAATTAAAAAGGTTAAGAATCAATATTTACTTAAGTAGTTATTTTTGATTTAGAATTTTTGATTTAGACTCAGAAACAAGGAGGATAGCCCAGATGCTCTAAGAAAACTGGAAATCTAGGAGACACCTCCTCAGTTTTTACTCAAGAGTTTGCCCTGATTTTGCAGAAGAGCAACAGCGTTTATACCATGTGATGATTTACATAGTTGCATGATTTCTACTTTTATAGTGGAAAGAAATGAAGTGTTGGATATATAGGACATTTATTTGAACTTACTTTGTATGCAAGTATTGGAATAAGAATATAAGCAGCAACATTCATTTGTTTTATGTGCATGCCTCACGCAGTGCTGAGCATGTAGTATGCACATAGTAAATAGTGGTGAAATAAATGAGTTCTCTAAGCCCAGAACAGTTCTGTAAGCCCATAATCAGTATTATCACCTGTATCATCAGTATTCCTAATGATCGTACAACATATCTGGATATGCAAACATTCCCTAAAGTGTGTGTATATGTGTGTATATGTGTTTGTGTGTATACTTTTTAGTATCCATTGCACCAAAATAATCATCTGTGTATAATTTCTCCCATCCAAACAGAGATTGAGAAAAACAGAAGTTAAGCTGGATTTGAAGTTTTGAGTAGTATTGAGACTAGAAGGAGAATTCTTTCGAAAGGGAAAGCTTAGGAGAAAGTAAGGAAAGGAAGGATGATAAATTTGGTTTGGGGCATAATGAGTTTGAGAGGCTACCATGATATTTAAGGAGGAAAATCTAGTAGGCAGTAGCCGATGGTCAGAATTTGCAGTAATTGATATACCTTGGGTCTCATCCATGGACAAGCCCTTACATGTCTTGTTAAAAGGTGGATCCCAGCAACCTATTAATAGAGTTAAATACAACATAACCCTGGAAAAGTTTATTGGACCAGCAGGTTTACTGATCCAGGATAAACTACTCAGATTATCTTGATAATTTGGACTGTTAGAAATTAGAGCCATAGGATAAGGTAGTAGAGCTATAGGTTGGTACTATGATAACCCAAACTATAGGCTTGCTCCTCTTGCGTGGGAGCAGAACTCATATACCATATAGACATACCGATAAGGGAGAAGGAAAGATTGCTGTAAGATTTGATTTTTTCCCTTTTCTGAGTTCTGGTTTCTCATGGATCATTGTGCCCCGCCTCACCATCCCTTCCCTACACACATAGCCTGAGCTTTCTGCCCTGGGGGTGTCTGAGATACCCCTGTCTTTTTTTTTTTTTTGACACAGATTAAGACAGCTTGAGATATAGCTTCAGTAATGACCCTCAGAGACTCCATCAGTAGCTTTAAAAGTGTTTCTCAGAGGCAGTATAAGTAGCCATTAGAGCATTACGGGGTGACAGAAAAAATAAGTTCCCCAATCTTGGCTAATAAGAACAGGCTAAGTAATTCAAGAGATTCTAGCAAAGAAAATGAAAACCACAAGTATAGCCAACATAGCCTACATCAAAAGTAGATGAATGTGCCCAGAAATTTCCTTTAAATCCTCCATAAATCCCCATTTAACACCCTCTTACTTTACTACAACTAACTTAAGTCAAATATGACTTTTTAAAGTCAATAATCACATGGGTTAGAACCCTCTTAGATAAAGCCCCTACCTAATGAGAAAAAATCTTTGCTTAGACACTTATAATATCTGCTTCTAAAAGCTATTTCATCCTCAGTTCCAACTATTGGACAGCTGCCCGATATTGAGGCAAAATACCATTAATCTGTGTATTTACCCATGGATTCTTTCTACCTCTCTTGGGGCCACAGTCTTAACAACCTGTCTTACTTCGGTGAGCCTTTCATATTCCATCTGATGATTTAATGTTATTGACTCTGCTTCTCTGAGAAATTAATGGCAACAAACTGTGTTTCTTTAACTTATACAAGCAGGGTTATGACTGACATATACAACATGTATCATTGAGACTCTACTTATTTCAAACCTGGAATGATTTGGCAGACCATGAAATCTTAGTGGAATTGTAGCCCCTTCTGAGTATGTTAGCATGCCTATTAGTATCTTCTGTAATAAACACATCACATTTATTTCAGGCAGTTCTGGGACTATGCATGCCCTTATCCACAATTCACTCCATGTATATTTATAGAGTAATATTGTGTAGCATTCTTCCTGTACATTTCACTAACTCTCCAGTGATTTTCCTACCATTAAAAGGACCATTTATCCCATCAAAAAAGAATGGATACAAAGATACAGAAATTCTATTTTTATATATAGACATATAAAACAAATGTCTTTTATCTCATCTCAGTTGTATGGTAGCTAGAGATAAAGAGGTGGTATGGGATTGGCTGAAAGGATTTTTTGATGCCTAGTTTTTCCTCTTTGGAGCATAATATGTATATTTTCTTGACAAGAAGAAACCAGAGAAAGCTTGCTAAATTACAATTTATTTTACCTGTCCTAATGGAACTATAATAAAATTTGTAGCCAAACAGAAAAGTACTACATAAAAAAAATGAATATAGGCTAAATCCATTGCCTGTGTAAAATGCCAAGATTTGCTCCAGATTTTATACAGAGAAAGACAATATCTTTGCAATAAAGTATAATAAAACTGAGTAATAAATGTTAAACTTGAAAGCTCCTATACCTTCCTGTAATTAAACATCATACTGGGAATGCCGTAATCACAGCTTGCCTATCAGTTATGCTGCATATGGATTTTCACTTCAGCTAAATCTGTTGATGAACAAGGTTGTGTTCAAGAGACAGTCACAATCACAGCATTTAATTCTATCTGTTTGAGTGATTGGCTCATAGATGGCTCTGTGGTTAATCTCAGACAATCACAAGATTCTTGCTAGATAACTTATCTGAGAACTCATACATTTCTGCTGGATTTATACCTAGGCAAACGTTATACGTATTATGGTGCTTCTGGAAGCCACAGTGCTCTCACAAGGAGTTTAAGTGTAATGACATTTGGAACAGAACCAAGCTAAGAGATGGAGGATCAGGTAGAGCTATATGATGATCCCTTGAGTCAACACAGTACTTGGGCTTTATATCACTTGCAACCAAAGGAGTCCTGATAGAAGAGTAGATGGGTTTTCCTTATCATTTCTACAAGCTACTTGCCAACAAAGCAGTAGGAAATGGGACTCGAAAAATGTGCAGACCTTGATATGTTTCCAGTAGCCAAGTGTCTGCTGAGCACAACTATAGTTCAGAATGTGGTTAGAGATAGAGTTGTTCTTCTATCAATTATGAATTAACTTTATTTCTTAATGAAAGAAGCAGCTCTTTTTTTCTTCTCTTTTTTTCTTCTCTTGCCTACAGATATTTTTGGTTAAAATACAACACAGTCTGTACTCCAGTTAAAACCACTGTAATTAAATAATTTAGAGTCTTGTTATTTGAAGTATATCCAGCTTTCTAATGATTTCATATTAATCAATGAATCTATTAATATGAATCATTAGAAAGCTGGATATACTTCAAATAACAAGATTACAATTGGATATTGTTTTATTTTGTGTAAAGTATTTTATTGTTCTAACATTTAAAATAAATCTTAGAGTTTAATTGTCCTCTTTCTTTTATGATAGAAATTGGGAAGTCTAGAGGAGATTTTTATGCAATCAGTTTATTCTACCTTACCTTCTCATCAAATGATTCTTGAAATAAACAAAATATAATTTAGTGCATAAGACAGAAATATGTTGTGAACTTCTCTCTTGGGGAAAAAAACACATATTCTTGTTTATACTGGATAATACCCAATGACCTTTTTATTTTTAAAAAATTACTTTAGAAAAACAATTAAAGGGAAGATGTCTGATTAACATTATTTTTAGAACTAAGTTATTTCCTATTCTTCCTCACCCACACCCAGATATGAACAGATCATGAATTGATCAAAATATGTTATGGGTAATTTTTTTTCTCAAAATGCACTAAACTTGGGAGTGAGACAAGATCACAGTGTGTCCCTTATTATACACTCAAGACAAATTTCATTTAATCCATAGTATCATATTTTTGGGTTTGGAAGAACAGTAATTTCAACTCTAGAGAATTCTCAGTCTGCAACAATTAACTTTGTTATGACCTACAGTATTTTTTTACAGTCATTTTACACATTTAACTCAATTACAAGTATATGCTAGTAATTTTATGTACATTTATTTTAATGCTCCCCCTCCCAACCCCAAAGAAACAGGTTATGACCCGTAGGGTAATGCACATTTGGTCTAGAATTTTAAACAACAACAAAAATAGTTTTTAAATAAAATATTGATATTTTATTTCTAAAGGGAGCACCTGAAGTGTTAGATCAAATGTCAGACATATGGATACACTGAAAGAATTAACTGAAGGAACCACTGAAGTCACAGTCACTCAGTCTGTTCTCATTGGGCTCCTGGTACTGTGTGTGTGTGTGTGTGTCTTTGTGTCTTTTAGCTGGAGTGACCATATAATTTATGAAACAAACTGAGACACTTGAGAGGGAGGGTTTTATTAATAAATATGTAAGAATAACTGGCTTAAACTAGAATAGAGGTAGCAAAACAGGATCTGTGTTTACTTTAATGATTTTAAAAATAGTTTTTAAAAACACTCATTTCATAAATGCTTACTGAACACCTAATAAGTGCCAGATACTAGAGGTATATAAAAAAAGTTATAGCTCCTACACTCAAGGAGATTATAGCCAAGTGGGAAGTTAAAAACCAGTAAATTCCCCAAGGGTGAAGCTTTGAAAGGCTACTAAAGGATAAGATGAATGATTTTTCCTGCTTAATTTTGTATGTGTGTGTTTACATTTTTGTTAGGTTTTATTTGCTGAAATAGTAAAACCCCAACCTCCTGTAGTGTGTAGTATTGGAGCCTATGTCCTCTTCATTGGATAGGCCATCCATCTCCCAGCCATGTCAGTGGCTGATGGCTCACAGCGGCCCAGTCTCTGGTCGACTGCCTTAGACTTTTGGAATTGAACTCTACCACCCCTGGGATTACATAAGGCTGCCCTCAGTGGCCCAAGCGCTCCCCCTGTGGTTCCTGAGTCTTTGAAATGTAACTAGGAACTGAATTTTTAATGTTACCTAATCAATCGATTGATTCTAATCAATTTGAATGTGAATAGCCACATGTTGCTACTCTATTGAACAGCACTCCTCTATAATAAATATGCAGATCCAGGTTTCTCCACAGGCTAACGGACCCCCAGGACCACAGGAAGCCAAGAGCCCTGATATAGATTTGATGTCCCTGTGTTATGATCCCAAAACCTGAGTGACCTACTGTCTATGCTGGAGGATTAATGGAAGTTTGTAGTTACTTCTTTAGCTATGACAGTGGGCTTATGGAAGAATGCCTAACCAGTCTTTCCTGGAGCTTCTGAGATACTGGAGTTTGACTTGTAAAGACCAAAGGCATTCTGAATGGTGGTCTAGAAACTTTTTCAACAAAAAATGAATATGTGAGGCCTCCTTTGAAGAACTCATTCCTGAAACCATTGCAGTTTGGGTCTTGGCCCAATGGAGCATCTTCGATTTGGAAATAAAGGATCAAGCTTGCTTAGTAACAGCATGGAGCAGTACAGAACAAAGTAGTAGATGAGAACTTGTTAAAAGGAAACAACGTGTAGCTCAAAAAAAAAAAAAAACTATCACAGATGCACTGTGAAATTTGAGTGAACGAATATGAACATATATTTTCTACATCAGAGGAAAAATATATTGGTTTTCTTTGTGTGTATAGAAAATGCTTAGGAAATTAAAACAACAAGACTTGTCCATAGGTGTGTGATAGGCGTCTTCACAGAGACCCTGGCCTCGAGTCCAGGCTTGATCCCCTGTTTGGTGTGGAGCCTGAAGAAAGTTACTTACCCTCCGAACCTTGGTTTTCTCATTTGTAAACGGGAACAATTATTTTATCCAGTCTCTCTTATGAGGTGTGTGAGATTTAAGTGGGGCAACAAAATGTTTTGGACCTATGCAGTGTGAGAGAAACATAAGCTCCCGTGACAATGTGTTTAGCTCTTTTGTTTGTGCATTTTTCTGTGTTCTATGAGGTTCATTCACCTTGATTTGTTAATCTAGATTAGTGGTTATAATTTCAAAGGGCTAAAGGTTCCGTGCAGATAATGGAAATAGTGGATCAACCGAGTAAGGGCTGTGGGGAACTCAGAGGCTCACCCTTCACCCATCGAGAGGGCCATGCTATTGCTGCATGTGAATGAGGGCCCAGGGCTGCCACGTTTTTTGTTTTTTGTTTTAAATAAAAGACTGATTTTTAATAGATCTGTGGGACAAACAAAGCTCATTAATTGTCCACATCTAGCCTGTAGGCTATCAGTTTGCAATTTATGCCAAAGAAGACCTAAAATGAATTATGTTCAAAGATAGAATGCAGTAGGGAGAAAAAAACAGAGGGGAGAATCAAAGGAATAGAATAAGCTGTTTTCTGCTGAATTTATTGTGCTCTATCAGGCTGAATGCTTTGGGAAGTGCTAACAAAATAGAAAACATTATCTCTGACCTCAAAGAACATGTAAGGTCCCTAGAGATAGATACAAATGCATAAAGTTGTAGAGAATGAGAAAAAGCCAGGGTATAACTAGGTGTGGGGTGGGTCTAGCGCACCACTCAAAACGCGGTTTGCAAACTGGCTCCCGGCTGCAGTGTTCGTTACTTATCTGTGACAAGAACCAAAGTTGACAGTAAGGGCTTAGAAAATTCCAGACCAATTTGATAGAATGTTTTTTTTTTGTTTAATCTAATAAAAAATAATGGAGGCTTATATTTTGTATGACTTTGTTTTGTGTCTTACCTTTAAAGTTTCAATTTCCTTACTCATATTTATTATACTTTACAAAATATTAATAAGCATCAGGTTAACTAAACAAATAAACAAACAACAAGAAATCACTAATCTTTCACCACGGATATGTTGAGAAGCCTTGGTAGATATCAATATTTCAAAATTTGGAGAATAATTTTCTATTAGATGAGAGTTGTTGGCTCTAGACTAATTTATTCAATAATTATTTCTTTAAAAGCTATCAAGAAAATCACCTTCAAATAAATTTGAAAATTAAAGCTGTTTCACTGTAAGAAGCAGAGCAAATATGTAGAAAATAGTCAATTGTATTTAAGGGATAACTTAACCAGTTACTTAAAAGCTATTGAGAAATTGAGAATCAGAAAGAAAGAAGTTTGAAACAGGTGAAAAATAGACATTCAGCTCAGCCACCAGATAAATTTATAGCTAACTGGCCATTGGAAATTCATAGTGAGACCAGAATATTGGGGGGAAAGGGAGGCCTAAGTGATCCTTCATTATTTAGCTAATGGATATATTGAAAAATTAAACATTCAGCACATTGATTTCCAGAGATTCAACTTAGTTCCATAATTAAAGAAAGCTTCGTTGAGAAGGTAAGGTAAAGCACACATTTCTTCCTCACCATGTTGACATGGAGGGTGAATACTCTTTGAGGATGCTCAGGGAGCATGTAGACATAGGACGTGAGGTATAGACACTGGAAGGAAGGAAATTAGGATAGAACCATGAGTCAATTCCAACTTTTTCTTCTTTAAGAAGTTCCTTAGCATTTTCTTCCATTCTTCTCTCTTTCATGGCATTATTTTTCTTACTCCTAACCTAAGGACTTAACATTCATCAGTTACTAAATTAATAAATGTCAGCTTTGTCGAAGAAGCAGGTTCTCAAATGTGCCATCACTCATTCACAGACATTCATTGAGTGCCTATTTGGTGCTGTGTAGGAACATAGGCCTTTGCAGGGTGTCTGAAGCCAAATAGAGTGTGCACATAAAAAGCCTATGTATTAAATGTTCATAGCAGCTTTAGTCATAATAGCCGAAACCTAAAAGCAACGCAGATGTTCAACAGGCGAATGGTTAAACAAACTGTGGTACATTCAGACATAGGAATGCCACTCAGTAATAAAAAAGAGCTATTGATACGTGTATCAACTCAGATGGATCTCCAAGGAATGAGTCTGCGTAAACAAAGCCTAATGCCATTTCTATAGAATACTTCATGGGACAAAATTATAGAACTGGAGGTCAGATTAGTGGTTACCAGGGATTGGAGGATTGGGGTAGCGATGAGGAGAGGAAGATGCATGTGGGTATGAAAGGGCAACATGGAGGATCCCTGTAGATGGGGCTGTTCTGTATATTGACTGCGGTGGTGCTTACATGAAACTATACATGTGATAAAGTGGCATGGAGCTGACTACACATACACACAAATGAATGTAAAATTTGGAACATCAGAACAAGATCAGTGGATTACATTAATGTCAATCTTTTGTGATAGATTTACAAGATGTTACATTTAGTGCAAATTGAGTAAAGGATACATGGGATCTCTGTATCATTTCTTATACCAGTATGTGTGAATCTGTAATTATTTAAAATATTATTTCAGCTTAATTGAGATATTATTGACATGTAGTAAGCATATCATACAATGTAATGGTTTTATATGTGTGTGTGTGTGTGTGTATAGTGAAATGATTACCACAATAAGATTAGTTAACACCTCTATCCACTCATAATTATTATTTGTGTGTGTGTGGTGAAAGCATTTAAGATTTACTCTCAACAACTTGCAAGTCTATAATAGTATTGTTATCGATAACCACCGTGCTGTACATTAGATTAGATCTCTAGAACTTATTCATCATATAACTTGATGTTTGTGTTCTTTGACCAACATCTCCCACTTTCTCCATGCTCAAATCTCTGGCAACCACCATTCTTTTCTCTATTTCCATGAATTTGGCTTTTTCAAATTCCACATATAAATGAGATCGTACAGTATTTGTCTTTCTCTGTCTGATTTATTTCACTTAGTATCATGTCCTCAAGGTCCATCCATGTCATCACTAGTGGCAGGGTATTCTTTTTTATGGCTGAGTAATACTCCAATTATGGTACATAAAACATTTACTTAAAAGCCAGTCAGAGTTAGGAGGGACTTCGTGCAGGAGGGCCATAGAGGGCACTGAGTAGAAAGACTGCCTAGCGTATGGTGTTGAGGCTTAAGAGGATGTGAAGGAAGTTTATACTGGGCCAGTGTGAGGGGTGATTCCAACAGGATGTCAGAGCCTAAGAGGCAAGAGGAAGGTGTGCACATAGGGTGACGAGGGTGGCAAGGTAGGAGCAGAAGCAGGGTGAGAAGATTGTCCCCATGAAAGGAGGGCCTGGTGTGGTGAGCAAGATAAAGAGGGAGGTCACATCGGTGGCCTTCCATGTGGGGAGGGTGAAGAGGTTGACTGACCATGTGTGAGGGTAGTCCATAAGCAGGCATTAGAACACCAGCAGGGTGAGAACTGTGTGCATACCAAGGGGCAGCTGGTACAGGACACAGATCCCAAGCAAGTTGAGAAGAGTATACCCGTGTAGGAAAGTGGCTCAGAGTGGGGAGTCAGGACCCAAGAAAGCTGGGAAGGATCCCCATGCCCAGGTATCTGTGCTCATGTGTAGTAAGGAGGACATCCATGCAATGCAGGAGGGGAATCAGGAAAGCTCTAGGAAGGTGAGGAGGCCATCCACATGTCAGACAGAGCTGTAGAAGTGATGAGAGGAAGCTTACATTCAGGGAAATTATTAAAGAAGTGAACACATTAAGGTTAATAAGATCCATTTTTTACTGTCAGAGGCAAAATCCATTGGCATTAGGTTAGAATTGACTGTAATGCTATAATTTATGCTGTGTGTGTGTGTATGTAAATGAAAACAAAAGAAATTACATATAAATATTTGTGCATTTCCTATATCTGCCTCTTGAGATGGCCTGGAAACAAAGATACACCAGCAGTACTAGAAACATATCACCCAAGTCTTGGCTTCTAAATACCATTCTTTGATGAAAGAACTAGGGTTCTGTGAGGAAATGGCTGATTCTAAGGCTAGAGCAAGCAAGTATAAGGCAAGTCAAACATCTTGTTTTGTAGAGCAAGCTAGTGGTCAAATGATAGAGAAATACCAAAAATAAACACAGAGCCCAGCTCAAATCTGGAATAATATCAACAAAATAAATACCAGTAATAGGTTATAATCCACTGAATTAAAAAAGAAAAAAAGAAAAACACATGAGCCCATATAGATGAGTAATTTATCACATTTGAAGATTAATGAGGAATAGAATATTTACATTCATTCACAATATCTCTTCCCTAAACTACTTATTGATTCTAATGGAATCATTCTTTAGTAGAGAAGACTGGCAGAAATCACCCTTATTAAATCAGCCAAGTGACCGCCATTAGTAATGGGACGAACCAAAATCGTGTATCACCTGGCAGGATGCAGTAAGAACAGAGCATCATTTCTGTAATATTATTGTCAAAGAAGCAGACTTTAATCAGTCAAATCAACCAAACTCATATTAAACAGTATAGTTTTCAAAAGATTCTGAGTGTCAATGAAAAAAAAAACAAAACTGAGGGACTATATCAGTTGAAGAATACTAACAACACATAATAACAGTTCTTTTGCTATAAAAAAAATGGTTAGTAATGTATCAGTGCTAATGTCCTGATTTTAGTGGATCCTTGCCATATTTTAGACTATCCTTATGTAATAGAATGTAATAGAATAATGTGTAGGAAATACACTCAGAAGTACTCCATAGCAATAGGATATTGAGTTGGCAACTTTACTGCTATGGATGGTTAGTAGTTTTGTTTTGTTTTTTTAGGTTGTTTTTTTTTCTATGTTGGCAATACTTCTGCAAATTTGAGATTGTTTTAATTTGAAATAAAGTAAAATATAAAAATTAAAAAAATAGAATAACAATGAAAATTTTAATAGCCTGATTATTAGGTATTAAGAGTTATAAATATTAACATGAAACAGATTGTCTGTGCTTCATAATTTTGAAACTGCAACAATCTCTTATTTTAAACTCGGGGAGAGCTTCAATTTTAAGTACAGGGAGTGGTATAATGAAACCCTATGCACCCACCATTGGAACTCGACAGTTATCAACACATAGTCAATCTTATTTCATCTAAACCTCATCTTCCCCACCCCCGCACACAAAAAAAGAAGTTATTTTAAAGCAAGACCAAGACACAGTATCATCAAAAGCATTCTGGTGCATATCTCTGTGTAATAGCATCTCTAGTGAGTTTTTCAGGTATAAACCATAATACTACTAACACACCTTAAGTGCAAGGGTGATAATTTCTCATTTTTGAAATAAATACTCTGTTAATTTCTTTGTCTCATAATGATTTTTACAGTTGACTTGTTCAAAATAATTAAGGCCCACACATGGCATTTGGTTAATATATCTTTTAGTTATCATGTCATCTGTAATTGTTTTCTTTTTTTTTTTTTAATATTTGTTGTGTGCTAGAATTTCTCACCTTCTGAACTGATGTGGGTTCCATCTCCATGGTGTTATTTAATGTGCTTGTTATCACTTGTGTTTCCTATAAACTGCCTTTAGTCTAGAGGCTTTATCAGATTGAGGTTCAAGTTTGTGGTGATTTTGAAGGTGGTTCATATTTTTCTCATTGCTCTACAATAGAGGATACATAATATCTGGTTGTCTGACTTTTAAGATTAATCATCGGGTTTTTGTGTTATCAGTTCAGTCCATCCATTATAAAACTCTCCATGAGGTTTTTACCTTATGGTTTTGTAAGCAATTGATTATTATTGCTTGGATCCGTTATTTCAGTAGGGAATGCAAAATGGTAGTAATTAAATTCTTTATTCTTCATTTATTTATTAGCTAGTATTTTTCTCTAAAGAATAGCTTTCCCTGAACAACTATTTGAATATCCTGAGGTGCCATTCAAACAAGAAAGAATAAGTATTTGACTTTCTCTTTATGTATTCTCATCGACATTTTTAAAGGTAATATAATGATAGGAAAATTGTTAAAATTGATGAAAATGTACTAGAAGAAGCAGTGTGAATGAAGCAAATGTCAGAGAAGAGACTCGATGTCTTTTTTTATACAGTACTTATTTAACTAGCTAGCCTCCCAGTACAGACATCTGCCTCTCATCTGTCTCCACTCCTGATGTTAGCAACTGGCTGTCACTGTCATTGGGGAAATAATGGTGAACCAAATGTGTATCTTCCATCAGTTTTCAAGAAAAGAGTTGCTACACTTCTTCAAGTTAAACATTTAGAGGCTTCATTAATGTGAGACAAAATGGGTATTGATCAATTCAGTTGGAGGAAAAATGCAAACCACACCCACAACCACAGTGACAGGATTCAGATTGTAATATGTTTATATCTGATGCATTTAAAGGGTGGCTGACTTTCCAAAATGCCAAATTTCTAGCTTTTTATTCTGAACTGTAGTTTATTTCTGTTGTCTATAAGACATCAGAAAATTATCAGCTAGCTGCTTGCTGTTACATAGATGATCCATCCACTAAACATAATTTATGCCCATCACCAAAATTGCTCTTAATGTTTCTGTGGTCTAAATATTTTATGTTGTTTACATTTATTTGTTCTTCTTCCATGGAGCACTCTCTCATCAGCTTGCATAAAATCACATTTTCACCTCTGCCACAAAGACAGTGGCAGGAGAGTAGTGTACGAGAGGGAAAATAGCTCTTAAAACAGTAAAATTCTGTTGAAAAAAAATCAATAATTTTCCATTTGGAAAAAGATAGGGTTATAGATTCCCCCCAACACACAGTATTGATAGGTTTCATTAAAGCTCATGAGAAATCTGATTTTTAATGAAGTTGTTCTTTCATATATGCTGAGCAGATTGATTTAGGAAGTTGGTATTTGCACCAGTTGAAGGCAAGTGTGAAAATAGTTTCATATAAACAAGGGATATGCTAAAGCTAGGAGAAGTTTTTCAAACTCAGGATGGAGTATCACTATATTCCAATACATTTAAATATGCAAATATATTTAAATTAGCTTTATTTAAAAATAATGCCTTTTTTGGTGCTCAGTGGAAGCATCTAGGTAGTGAAACATCACAATACAATTTAGCACACATTTCCATTAATGATTTTGCATGTTGCAAGAGTTTTATCATGCCAGACCCCCAGAAACACTAATAATAGCATCCAGTCCATGGATATCGGCTTCTCACGTCTTAATAATGACCACTTTAGGCCTAAGACATATAATTAAGCTTCCAGCACTGAGCATCTCAATGAAGGATATTGCTAAGTAACCAGTCTGCAACTTAGACTTGACGTCCTGGGGCACCAGTGAGCCTCTTTTCATTTGAAGCACTTTGTAAGCAATTTTGAAAAGAGGAAGAGAGAATGAAGATTATTACCCTGTTGCCCTGTTAGCCACACTTAGCTTTTAGGACTGGAAAGAGCAAGAAATTAGAAGATCACATTAATTCTCTTTTATATGAATTCTGAAAGTTGTGAATTGTTAAGTAGATTTTATTCAAGATATAATAAGCATTCTGTGGGGGTCTAATCATTTCTTGGCCCCTTCTTGAGCTTTCTCTGGGTTTTGAAGCTCAGGGTGAAACTCGGGGTAAAAAGGGGCTCAACTTTATTCAATAAGTAAGCTCTTCAGAATTGTTCCGAAAGAGGATTTTGGCAAAATAGATTATAGTCACCATGCATTCAACAGTTTCACAATAGTTTTTTAGCCCAAACTTTGTGCCCAGCATAGTAGGAGCACATAGGAGTTGCTTACCCTGACAGTTCACGTTCTCCTAAGAGCCAGACAGAAATCAAACAATGTCACATGGTGATAAGAGGAATAAAATGGGGACATTATGGAGAATAAGTGTTGGAAGAGATTTTTTTAAATAGTAGATTTTTAGACAGGGAATTGAAGTGATCTGATTTACTCATTTTCAATAATCATTCAAGCTTCCACGTAAAGAAATAATTTTAGGAGAACAAGAGAGAAAGTAGAAAGATTAGTTAAGAGGTTATTGCAGTAATATCAGCAAGAGATGTAGTGCCTTACAGTGGGTGATTTCAGTGATGCTAGAGAGAAGGCAAGTGAAGGGACTCTGGCTGGATGCTGGAGATAAATGCAGCATGATCAGCCGATAAAGAGACAAGAAGTAATCAAAATGATGTTTTTGGCTTCTGACATAGACAACTTCTAGATGTAGTAATATTAGTGTGATAAAAATACCCAAAAGGAGGTTAGTTATTTAAAATAATAGTTTTGGAAGCAATTAACCTTTTTTATTTTTAGTAGTGTACTTCTTTTCTTGTTCTCACATTGGATCTTTTTTTAAAGCAGAAATTGATTCATTCATTTGTATTTATTGATTACCTACAATGCTTTGTGCTTCAATAGGCCCTGCAGATTTAGCCCCTAATTCATAGAGGAAATGGACATTAAACAAATAACCACACTAATAAAGCTATAATTATAAACTGAAATAAGTGTTCTGAAGGAAAAGAGCATGATTCTCTGGAAATATATAATCAGTGAACCTGCCGGAGTCAGGGATGGGGTGGGGATGTTAGAAAAGGCTTCCCTGAAGAACTATTTTTTGCACTCAATTCTAAAGGGTAAGAGTTAAGTAGAAAAAGGTGTATAGTATGGAGTATGTAATATGTAGTGTGTGTGTGTGTGTTAGATGAGTGAGTGTGATAGGGAGGAATGGGATATTCCAGATAGAGGGAATAGAATCTGCTAAATCCCTTTGACCAAAGGGAAACACAGCTTCTGGAGATTAAAACCCTGGCCAGTGAAGTACAGAGAGCAAGAGGCAATCTCAAGAGGCAAGTAGAAGCTAGCTCGTGCTGAGCGTTGTAGGACAATAATAAGGATTTAGGACCTAGGTAATAGCAAGTCACTAAAGTGTGAAATGATGACTGATTACTGTGTGGAAAATGAGTTAGGATGTTGTTGAGAGATCAGTTAGGAGGCAGTGGAAGTCCCTGGGCAAGAGACAAAGATGGATTAGACAAGGATGGTAGCAGGGGGGAAGAAGAGAAGCTATTCTTGATTGGGCTTGGTATGGATAGAATATTAGAGCTGGGGGTATGGCAAGCTGGTGTTCAAGACTATTTTAAGCTGCTTGTGTAACTAAACAGGATGAAGTTGCTGCTCACCAAGTTTGTTAATCCTTGAAGGACAGAATTTGGAGAAGTGAGATATCAGATTTGTTTTTGTTTTTTGTTCTGTTTGTTTGTTTTTTTGTTTTTATTTTATTTATTTATCTATTGAGATTCACTGAATTCTGAGGTAACTTTGAGACATTGAATTGGATTTGAAGATATGTTTGAATATATATGTTGGAATGTAGATAAGTGCTCCTGGGTGGACCTATGTGGAGAGGTAGAAATCAAAGCTTTGGGTATGAATAGAAAAGAGGTGCTAGGACTGAACCTCGAGAAGCTTTACCATTCATGATTGAATGGAAGAAGGGAAACCGGAAATGACAAGAAGAAGGGATGGTCAGAGAAATAGGAAGTGAACAGCAGAGTAAAATACTGTGGGAGTGGGAAGGTGTGAGTGTTTCAGTTAGGAGATGAGGAGGAAGCATCAAATGCCACCAAGAGGAGGTCAAGTAAGATGGAAAATATGTTAGATTAGCAGTAAGTAAATGACAGTGTCCCTTCCCACGGGATGACTAACGGGAGCTCCGACCAGACGTGAGACCAGACGTGAGACTCGAGGAGACAATCTGCAAGAGAATGGGGGACAGGAGACCAGAAGAATGGAGGCAAGACAAAGTTCTGATCGAGCCTTGTTTATTGTAGGTAGGGGTAGAGTATATAAAGGGGAGGATTTGCATAATCACGGTTGCCTTGGATACCAAACCGCAGAACATTCCATTTCCTTATATGACCCCAAAATGCAGAAGGGTCCCGGGAGGTCACCTATCTGCAAGGTCAGATTAGTTTAAGCAAATGGCTCAAGGGGCCCAGGGCAAGTCAGGGCATGTCAGGGCAACTGACCTTATGCTGTCTATCCTATCAGACAGCACAGGGCGAGGCAGATTCTGTCCCAAGGCGAAGTTGCCTAGATCTCAGGTATGAGAGCCTTGATAAGAATGGCTCCCGACATGACAGTTTGGATGGGAGCAGATGCCAGTTTGAAGTGCAGTAACGATCTTACTTTAGTAGTTGGTATTGTGCAGATTTCTAGGACCTTTGATTTTTTTCCCATGTTCTAAGACTCATAAGTTCCAAGACAAGCAGATATGATACAAGACAAAAAGAAAACAAACAAACTTTGGACCCAATATTAGAATATGTAAATTCAAGTCCTGGTGTCTCTGGTTATCAGCTATGTGACCTTATGCAAGTCATTTTCCTTCTCTTTTATTTTTTCCTCAGTTACAAAATTCTGCAGAAATTTGATGAGGTTATTGTGAAGAACAAAATAGATAATATATGTGCAAGATCTCAATGCCTGGTATATACAAAGTGTTCATATCAATTATATGTGTGTATGTATATATATGTATATATACACACACATACATGCACATTGTATTTTCCCAAATTTTCTAAAAAGCATATTATTACTTTTTTAAAGAAAAAACAAAATTATAAACTTTATTTTAATAAAAATGTATGTATAACAGAATATATCTTTGAAAAAGCTTACTGTCCATTTGATAAGAAAAATATCCTGGCCAAGCACCCATGCAGGTTTTAAATTATATTCCTATAGATTTTTCTCTATTAAAATCTGATAAGATTAAGAATTGTTTCTATGATATGGCTGTCTTTAGGCGCTCTTAGAATTTTATAACTATAGTGAATGTTGAAACTTTGATTCTCCTTGTTGAATATTCTTCTACATCCATGAAAATCAACACTGTCAATTTTGATTTCCTCTTCTTTTGGCATTTACTATGAAGTCAGACATAATTTATAAAACAAAAAAAAAACAACATTGAAGATTACCTTTGTCACCATTAATATTTCTCCAAGATAGTGATGGGCTTTTATAAAATGAAATTTTGATGTTTATACAAAGGAGAAGCGATAGTTATTCTTCATACGATCAATATAAAAAAGGTGTGAAACCCACCAGGACCACCAAGACAATAAATGAAGCTTCAACTCAAAGATGTCAAAATCCATTGTATAAAACTCCAAATAATTTGCTTTACCCAGAGGCAAGGGAGTGTAGAAAGACTATTTTAGATTGGGAATTGGGGTCTGTATCCTGCCCTACCACTATGAACTGTGAGACCTGAACAAAGCTCTCAATGCTCCATTTCTGTTTCCTCTGGAAATAAAAAGATGAATAAGAGAAATTGCAGAAGAGTTAAACCATTTTTTAATTTGTCTATAAAATTCATCAAATCTACGATTCTCTAACAAAATCCAGAAAGCTCTTTAAGAAAGACTTGGCTAGTATGTTTTATTTTTTGTTTACAGATTATTAATTTTTGACTCAGAGCTAGAAGTTGGGAGTTACTGAGCAGAGAACATTAAAACTCTTGTTTGGAGTCAGTACCAATAGAAAATGAATCCAGACTGAAAATAAAGTATATCTGAAATTATCACATAAGTCAACTAGAAAGTAAAAAGACAACTAAATATTTTGTTGGACTTTTAATAGACATTTAACCAAGAGTTTGAGAACAGGCATTGCTTTGGAGAGAGTTTAATATCTTTTCTTTTAGTTTATTAGATTTAGTTCAGTTTTACGGTTTAGCAAATTACTTTTAAGAAACTTAGGTTAAAACATTATTAGAACATAAACACATTTTACATTAATAAACTTTTAGTAGAAATTAGAAAGGCAGATCATTGAAGGATCTCTTCATGTTTTAAAAAAGAAACCAAATATCACACCTTTTTTGTTTATATTTTTTGACTTGTGCGTTGTAGGCAGCAACATTGCATCGTGCGTGCTCTCTCTGTCTCTTCTTCTCTCTCAACAGTTTGGTTGCCCAGTAATTGCTTTTAGAAGGGAAGACCATATTCGCATGCAAAGGAAGATTAATGATTTTTTGCCCTTAGACCTCTTCTAGTCTCTCAAAGGTAACTACTGTCACCAGTTTGGATCTTTCCAGATCTTTTCCTATAGGTTTTACACTCATAAATAAATACTCATGGAAAATATGTAGAATTAATTAGTGTTTTATATTTTTAAATAGATTTTACATGACTTACACTGTGGTTTTTTTCCTTCATTCTTTTTTAAAAAAACTCAATACTATGTATTGGACTGATACCAGTAAGACTTACCTATTTGATTTACTCTAGACTTCCCCTTGTCCTTAGTTTATTTAACCTCTCCCCTAAGTAAAATCTTCATGTGAAAATGCCTTTCAGTGTAGATATAAAATTAATGATCCTGTTTTTGGACTTCAAAACTCTATGGTGAAGTATTTACATCCATTAATATTCCATTCATTTTGATACTAGTGTTTTGGATCCAGCAATGTGAATATGTGAAATGGGAGTGGACCAAATAATGCAGACTGTTGTGCAAAAGCTATCATGGACCTCCAGAGGATTTGTTTTGTCTCCTTTTTTTTACGAAGGAAATTAGAGGGTTGTAAATACCGTCTAAGGCTAAATTATACATGTTGGCAAATGGAATTGCTTTGTGGACTGTTCTGATTATTGATATCATAATGCATGGGTATTGTTTAAACTTTTCTTTTAAAGAGCCCCTAATGGCAGGGAAGAGCAGTTGGGGGAACCTCATGAGACTCAAACTTAGCCTCAAACTTTGCCTAAAGCGATCTACCAACAATCAGGTAATTTCTTTGAAGTCTGTTATTTTATCTTAAAGATTTATGGAAAGTCTTAGTTTAATTTATTAAAAAGTATTTAAAATTACATAATATCTAGTAAATTTGAACTGCAGGAATATGCAGCATGTCTGTCCCATGACTTTGAATGCCCTCTAGTGCGATGCTGGGTGCCTTTAGAGTCTAATGGCCCTAGTTAAAAACAGGCACAAAATGCTACCTTAGAAGGTGCTGCTATTTAGAAGTGTCTGGCAAAGTCACTAATACTTACTTGGGGTTTTTTTGTAAATTTTTCTTTAGAAATTTTATAAGGGTTTATTTTGGCAAAACGGACAACACATGCCAGGGAGCAAGATCTCAAACACTCTGGAGAATATCAGTTGTACAGCTTCACACCTACTCTTTTTAAAATAGAATATCCTTGTATTGCATTAAGACCTTTTCCTGCATATGTCCTTGTCAAGGCTCTGTGCTTAAAAACAGAAACCCATGCAACTGAGCTTAATTCCTAACAGTGTGTGTGTGTGTGTGTGTGTGTGTGTGTGTGTGTGTGTGTGTGTGTGTGTGTGTTGAAGTGGGAGTGTTTGTTAAATGGAAACAAAGGTATCTCAGAACTGACATCAGGAAGTAAAGTTGTGCTGCATAAGATCTGAAGTTAGGACAAGGAAAGGGGACAGAACTCAGGTGACTTGGGTTCTGTGCCTCTCTAGGCCTGATTCCTTTCTTCTCTTGACTTTCCTGTGAGCATGTGATCCATGCTTCTCTATTTGTCTGCAAACCATAACCAACCAACCACATAGGGCCTCCCTACAGTTTCTGCAGTAATATGCTGTCTACTCAAGTGACAAGAGAAATGAGCTAGCATTTTTCAGCTTCAATTTCTTATTCTCAAGAAAGACTGTGTGCCAAAATCAGCCCCAAATATGGGTGTCCTGGAGTTGGAGTGAGAATTCAAGACTAAGAGAAAGATCACCTAGATGAGAAATGTATTATGAGCATATTTCATCTCTCGTGTGGTTGACCCCACTGCCTTTAAATTGGGGATTTTACGTTGCTGCATAACTTTCCATCATTCAGAACACTCACGTGATACCTATGCTTTCTGTTTTTGCATGCATTTATTCATTTGTAAAGCATTTATTGAGTGCCCTTTGTTTGTTCAGTTCTATGTTTTGCAAGTCCAGAAGGCATAACCTAAGAACTCAAGGAGTCTATATTCTTTTTCATTTCAAGATTCAAAACTGTTATTTTATTTTTGTTTCATTGAGATATGATCAACATAAAGTAAAATGTACTAATCACAATCATTCAAGTCATTAAAGTGTGAAAATTTTATATGCCCAAAATGAGATATAGAACAGTTCTTTCAGTCCTTTGCAGTCCTACATCCCCAAGCACACTATAGTTTCTGTCATCGTAGATCAATTTTGCCTGTATTTAAATTTTATGTAAATGGAACCAGACTGTATTTACTAATTTATATATTTTCTCACTTAACACAGTAATTTAGGCAAAAACATTCAGTTGTTGCATCTATTAATTATTTATTTGTTATTGTCTAATGTCATTTCATTCTACATAGATATGATTTGGTTATCTTCTCTCCTATTGATAGATATTTGGTTTGTTTACAGTTCTAAGTGATTTTAAGTGAGGTTGCTATACATTTTCTTTACAGTATCTTGGTCAACATACATTTTCATTTCTTTTGTGTAAATATGTAGCAATGAAGTTGCTGGGTCATAGGGTTGATATATGTTTAAATTTTAAGTGATAGTTCTCATAATGTGGTTTGTGGACCCCTGGGGACCTGAGGGCATTACAGGGACTTTACAAGGTCAAAATCAATTTTGTGGTATTTGCTTTTTCGACTGAGTTAACATTTATAGTAATGGTACAAAAACTTTTTTGGGTTAAAAATAAAAACTTACAAGTAGTCATGATATTACTGCATTATTCTCCACCCTCATCTTCAGCACACCTGTTTTAATTAAGACTATTCTTGAGGAATTAGTAAAACTTATTTGTTTTAAATCTTGACTATTCATCTTTTCAGTAATCTGTATGATGAAATGAGAAGTATACAAAAAGCTCTTCTGTATACTGAAGAATGGCGTTTGTCTCAAGGAAAAGCAGTTGTGCAGTTGTTTGAGTTACAAACTAAACTAGCTGCTTTTTGCATGGATCACCATTTTTTTATTGACAAACTGATTATTTAGACATACGTGTTTGCAGATACTTTCTTATAAATGAACAAAGTGAGCCTGTCACTTTAAGAGAAATAACTGACTATATTTCCAATGATAAAATTTGAACTTTGAAGCAAAAATTAGAATTTTAGAAAACATGTATTAGCTATCATAAGTTTAACAGCTTTTCAGTATTGATGCTCTTTTCTGATGAGATTGGTGATGACGTTAGCAAATGTGATATCAAAAGGTTGTACAATGAAATGAGCCAATGTTTGGATAATTCATATAACTGAGAGAACCAATATTTTCCAAATAGTTACTGCCCAGTAATCATGCATGAGGTAAAGATCAATTGATAGTAAAAGACCAATAAATTTTAATGTAGTCGAGTACAAAAATTTATTGATATGATTTGATTCCATACTGCAGCTAACTTTTAGGAATTTACCCCTGAATATTGGTTTAGTGTCAACCAAAATATCCATAACTATCTGAAAAGGCTACTAAAATAGTCCTCTGTAAGGCAAGATTTTCTTCACATACTTCAACCTGAAAAATATTAAAAGTGTGAATGCAGAGAATGATATTAGAATTTAGCTGTCTTCTATTAAGCTAGATTTTAAAGAGATTTACAGTAATATAAAACAATGCCACTCTTACTAATTCTTTATGTTTTGACAAATGTTTCTCCTTAAAATATTATTGTTATTTTGAAGTGAATTAATAACGAAACATTTAATTTTTTCTCAGTTTTAATTTCTAATATGGTAAATATTGATAGATAATTACCATGTAAACAAAAGCTCCTTGGGCTCTTTAATAATTCAAAGAGTAAAGGAGTCCATTTGAGAACCACTGTTTTATAAGAAACTGCCAAATGAGTCTTCAGTGTGATTATAGCATTTTCCATTTATACCACCAGTGTATAAACATTTCAGTTTCTCTACATGTTCTCCATCCAAGTGGTGTGAAGTCATATCTTATTGTAATTTCAGTTTGCTTTTCTCTGATAGCTAATGATGTTGAACATCTTTTCATGCCTGATGGCCATTTCTATCTTTTGTGAATTGTGTGCTTGAGTGTTTCCCTCGTTTTATTGGATTATTTATCATTTTATTGTTTTAGAGAGTTCTGTATTCATTCTGTATACAAAAATTTCATTAGCTATATCCTATAATATTTTTCCTACTCTGTAGTTTGTCTACTTATTTTCTTAATATTTTTTGATAAGCAAAAATTTTAAAATAAGTCTAATTTATCATTTTTATAGTTTCTGTTTGTCTTCTCAGACATTACAAATTTATTCTTTATTCTAAAAGCTTTATTGTTCTGAATTTTATCTTTCTATTTTGATCCATATCAAATTAATTTTTGTATATGAAGAAAAGGACAAAGGATTTTTTTTTCATATGGCCATCTATCTAGTTCTAGCAAAAGATAAAAACTTTTCACACAGAATTGACGGCAATTTCTATTACTTATTTTTATTCTTTATATACATTTATTTTATATCAATGCCACATGGTCTTGATTATTGTAGCCTTAGTGAAAGTCTTGAAATAAGGTAACCTAATTCCTCTAAATTTGTTTCTTTTCTAAGGACTGTTTAGTTATTCAGTATTGTCTGAATTTCCGAAGTAATTTTTAAATAGTCTTATTTTGTTCATCAGTAGTTATCAGGAATTTTGATTAGGATTGTATTGAATCTATATGTCAATTTAAGGAGAATGACATGTGAATATCAAGTTCAAACTATGAACATTTATTTAGGTATCCAACTTTAGTTCTTTAATTCCACTCAGCAGTATTTTTTTTAATTTTCAGTGTAAACTTCTTGTACATATCTTCTTGATTTAGTCCAAAATATTTGATTATTCTAGTGCTAATGTAAATATTTTAACTTAATTTTCTAAATGCCCATTAACCCACAACATTGCTAAGTTTGCTTATTAGTTCAAGTAGATTGTAGATTATTTTGGATTGTCATATAATTATGTCCTTAATAAATAGCTAAAATGTTGACTACTTTTGTAAACTTTATGTCCTTTATTTCTTGCTTTATTGCGTTGTCTAGAAGCTCTAGTAAAATTTTAAATAGAGATATTGAGAATAAACATCCTTACTTTTCTTCCTGATCTTAGAAGTGTTGACTTTCACCATTAATTATAATTTTAGATGTACATTTATATTAAATGTACTTGAGAGAAATATTGGAGTCAAAAGAAAACTCAAAGTTACTGTTTGCTATGGTCAAAGAGTTTAATAAAACCCTCCATAAGGTTTATATAGGAAAGGCTTGATCTTGGTGAAAATATTTTTAAAAGATAAATTTTTTTAAAAAATGGTAAAAAGAAATAAAACAATTTTGTACTTCCAGATAAAATATTGCTTAGCAAATTAAATTGGCTTAATGTAATTCACTCTAAGACACATTCTGAATTGAAGATTTATCTATGTTGGTATAATGTTAATAGTATTCTCGTAAACATGGAGACAAAAGCTCCTCACAATTAAGTGGCAGGGTCCAAATAGTGGGCTCACGAGTATCCTGGACTTGTGCAAAGCATCCTACTAGGAAATATAAGCTATAAAATGTTGTCATGAAACACTGCTTTACATGTGACTTTGACATTTTAAAATGTTACTGAAAATATTAATCCTATTTTATACCTAGTTTCGTTGCTATCTGTGCAAACTTTGACAAGTCATGCGCTCTCTCAAGCTCCATTTCTTCATAAGGAAGATGGGAATATCAAACCTCACTGATTTATTGTGCAGAGCCAATTTGGTAACAGGTAACTTTGTACCTGGTTAATCACATAATACATGATCATTTCCTTAATAATGGTAACTCTGTCCCATTCCCTTTAAGTCTTTCTGTTTTAATTTTGTGGAATTCTCACCTTTCTTCTCTTTCAGAGACTTCTCTTAAAATTCCTTCATTGCTTGATTTTCTTCCTCATCACATAATGTTTCACAATTGTGTCTCTGCTCTGAAGGCTACACCCCTATTCAACTATCTGAAGAAAATAATAAAGTTACTGTCAGAAAAAGGGTAAACCAAGACATACAACTCAGGAGCAAATCGATTGGCCTCTGTGCGTCTAACACACATTGTTTCCAGTTTTCCCAGTAGGTTATCAGAGGCTGAGGGAAAGCTCTGGTTCCCCCTCCCTGGGCACAAAGAGAGGCACCTGCCCAGTGATGGTGGATATTCTCATGCGCTTCCCCTATTGAAGCCAGGTCCAGAGACAGAACCTGATAGAAGCCTCTACAAGAATATAACTATGTAGATAAAGGTTTGGGTCTGCTGATAGAAACTGACTTTATCAAGTAAATTGACAAAACCTAGTGGCACATGATAAAATTTAGATCTGTAAAATTTGGTCAAGGCAAATTTAAAAGTTCAGATTTGAGTTCAGTAGTTTAGGCTATCTTTCCTCTGTTTTTACTTATGAATTATTGAAATTCACAACAATATAAAATAAATCAAGTTAATAAGTGCTGTTAAAGTACTATCAAAAATCATACTTCACAAAATAAACTAGCTAATAGATATCTGTAAGGCTGTCTAGTCCCAACTTTTAATTTTAGAGTTGAACTCCCTCCCCCACAAATTGAGTGACCTCTCCATGGTCACTTAGTTATTTGTGGAGACCAGAATAGGATTAAAACTCTCAAGTATGTGCTATGTTTGGTATAGATGAGACTTCAGACCTTGGTGCCAGATGAGCAGGGCTTGAATCTCCAAAGCTCTGCTTATTGGTTGTATCATGCAAAGTCGCTTCTTGTCTCTAAGCCTCAGTCGCTGCATCTGTGCAACAGGGACAGCGACTGTGGGAGCTGTCACATACCTCATGCAGTGAGAGCATTTATAGAGTGCCCGGCACTCAAGAGATCTTAGCTATTGTTAGTTTTAATGTTGACCACACTCAGACAATATTCAAATGACAAATAAGACTTAAGCATGTCACTTCTGTCACTGGCATTGGTAAAATAGATTAGGTTAAGATAAGGAATTTCTAATGGAGGTAGCTTTTTGGAAGAAAGGAGATCATCTTAACTCTTCTCAGGTTACACCACAAAAATAAACAACTCGTCTTATTGTCATCCCTATGAAGAGTCAATGGATCATTGTCTCTGAGAAAGAGAGATCCAGTTCCAGGATGTTCTTGGAGAACATCACGGTTAGGGAAGTTGAATCAGGGATGGCCTGCCCTAGAAAACTCTAGAACTTAGAGCTGAGATTCCATGGCCTTTTCAGGGTGGGAAAAGTACTGGCATGCTGCCAGTCTGGAGGGATCCTGGAGCTTATGGATTGGCTTAGACCTTTTCTCAGGTCTTACCTGCTGCCAGGCAAAATCATAACCTCTGCGAGATAGGAGTATCTTATGGTAGAAACTGTGGGTGGGCTTTTGGGGTGAGGACAGTGGAGAGGTTTCTAGGCCTTTTAACATTGTACATAAATGTGTATTTGTTTTTTTACTGGCATAGTATATTTGAAGTGATTCCAGACTCCCAAATATTAAAACTAGTACTCTGGAGTGTCTTTTACTTCAAGGATAAAAGAGAGGAGTATGTGACTTTTCTTTTGCTAAGGAGAGCAGTCCTCGGAAGCTTCTTCTATAAATAGAACATGATCCAAGGGGCACGTCCCAGAGCATATGATTGATTCCTACTCTCCCCTTGCTTACAGTCTAAAGTTAGCTTACTAAGTGCCGCAGTGGTTCAGGCAAATTATGCAACAGGTGCAGTGGGTAAGCCCATGAGCTGCAGAATTTTACAGCTCGCTTATGTCCAGGAAGAACACTATCACTGTGGTAACTGAATACCACTTCTGGCAACTTTTGACTTAAAGCTTATGTCCAAAAGGGGAAGGATGAGATCCAATGTAAAATGTTTGCTTTCTTTTCTCAGCAGAAGCAAAATTCCACTTATCTTGGCATTTTCCATTCCATTGAGAGTCCCATAGATAAATTCCCAATTATAGTGACGTCTATGAGTAAAGCACAGGCTCTTAGTTCCAAAGCTGAGGAATGCCTTTTGTTCTTATAGAGAACTAAGCCTTTTTGCTTTCTGCTAAAGATCAACTCTGTTTATTGGCAGTAGGGTGCTTGCTTGCTCACTTGCTTGTTTGTTTTTCATGTTCAGCAGTTATGACAGCTACCTTTTAGAACAGGGGAAGGCAGACTGTGGCCCACAGCTTATTTTCATAAATAAAATACAGCCACACTCTTTTTTTTTTTTTTTATGTGTGGTCTCTGGCTGCTTTTGAGTGCTACAATGACAGACTTTTGTAGTTGTAAAGAGATGGTGATGTGTCCTGAAAAGCCAAAAATATTTAATATTTAACAAAGTATTAATATTTAATAAAATATTTAATATTTAATAAAAATATTTAATAAAATAGGGGCCTTTACAGGAGAAAAGCTTGCTGGCCCCTACTTTAGAAGGTGAAAAATTGCCCTGGAGAAATTCGACATCTCCTCTTCTCGTACTTTTTCTAGGATGAGTTCCTTTGCACAGAAGAGAGGAAGTGCAGAAGTGAAGCCATTGAGTGGGGGTGGGGTGGGAAGCTATGGAGGACAGCAGGAGACATTGAGGATCATTTTCTTCTTTTTACCCACATGCCATAGTCCAGGATGACAAATCCCAGGACTCCCTTCTTAGCATTCCTTTAACTTGAAAGGAGCAAATGCAAAATAATTGCTATGCTTGCTGTGTTTATTTATAGTGTGTCTTTCCTCACATACAGAAGAAAGACAAAACCCCAACAGGCTGATTTGAATTTATTTTTCTTGCAAGTCAGTAGAAAGCAATGCCAAGATTAATGAAAGGGAGAGCTTCTGACAACGTGGGACTTTCGTTCACAGCACAGTGTTAGCTCTCTGCCGCCTGTGACTTCTGTCACTTTGGATCAGTACAGCCGTCTTACCACCAACAAACTTTTTAATCAGGCTCTGGTCTAACTATGATGGGATCTTTTCATTTGCTGCCTTAGCTAAATTTATTTGTCCTCCAACCTTTCAAAGGGTCCCATCATCTAGAACTTTCAGCACACTTTCTACCATGGGAGAAGAGGAGTCTTGGTTATTTGCTGTGCAGGATACTTTGAAAATTTGGCTTTGGAGTTTTCAAAAGTGGGAAAGTCGTCACTGCTGGCAAATGGAGACGAGTCACTTGGGGGTTACCACAGGATCTTGGAAAAGTGAGAAAAATTGATAAAAACTTTAAAAAAAAAAAAGGTTTCTATAGCTAAAATTAGTAGCTGAGAGCTGCTGTTGCATTTAAAAGTTGTCATGTTCTTGCTGAGGTAAATGAGGAGACCGGCCTCTGTCCTCAGTAAGGATTCAGTGTCATTCCAAGGCTGCCTGCACTGTGGGGCAGTCTTCATGCTGCAGCCCTTTCAGATTCACCAGGGGGTCACAACAGCCCAGGTATAAGGATAGTGCCCGGGGCCTGCCTCGAGTGAGAGAGAAAACCTGACCTCAGCCCGGGGACCCAAGCGTGAGCGGGAGGCCTGGTACCAGGGTCAGTCCAGGGCCACATGGAGGGGATGAGGTGCTCATTGCCGGCACAAAATTTTAGGAGACACCAACCACCTCAGCAATTCAGATAAGTCCTATTTTAATGCCATAGATTTTAAATTGATATTAATGCAAAAATTCATGATTAACAAAATGTCAAAAATTTAAATAATGATAGGCTGCTGTTTTTTGTTTGCTTTAGGACCCTGCCATATAGTACTGTAAAAAGTTTATTTGAGGTTCTCAGCCCGGGTGGATGTCATTCCCTCTAACACACCCATATACACACACATACACAAAATTGGTTGCAAGCAGGTTAGACACAACAGGACTTAATACACAGTCATTTTTTTTTTTTGATTGTAAGGCTTTCATTAACTTTTTGTGCTTGGTTCAGAGTCCGGGAGGTTATACTGGTGAGTGCTTCCAGGGATGCACATCTTTCCTTTGCCTCAGCCCCCAGTGTGGCTCTAAGGTGCCGCATGATGCTATCGTAACAAACTGGTATTGCTCTGATTTGGACCAACATGATCATCAGATTAAACAGAATTCAAGTAGACTTCTATTCTGGATTCCAGTGGAAGAGTTAAATGAACAAAAATCAAAACGACCGGAACCCAGAATGGCCCCTGCAGTGTTCAGCCGCACCATGCCTCTGCTTCTCCAGCAGACCTGGACTCGGGTTCTCGAGAAATGTCTCCCGTTTCAGAGACGTCTCTCCTCTTTTCCTGTGGCCCCAGGGTCTGTAGGGTATTGCAAACTTAAATACTTATAGAATTAGAGCTGGGTCTGCAAATGAGAGAAGTATGGGTGGCAAGGACTGTGTGAATAGGTCCGACACAGTGGAAACGGACACAGGGACCCAGTGTTTCTGGACTCGCTAATTCTTTAGGTAAAAGAAATGACCCAATTGTAAAACGTTGACAAGTAAAGCAAAATATATCTTGTGCCTAATAAAATATACGTGAGAGCGGATTTGACGTCTTGACTTAACCCTTTATTCCCCTGGCTCAGCCTTTCTTGATAAGGCATGGATGGGGAAAGGAGCAGCTCTCTGTCCTGAGGCTGGAAAGGCTTCAGTGAGGATGATCTAAACCGTGTTCTGCAACGTAGGACTCTAGTGTTCCAGGATATGCACAAGACAACCCTTAGTACAAAAGAAAATACCAAGATGTCTATTTGACCCTTTTTCTCATCCCTTTGAAATGTTTACTTTAAAAGTTTATAGTATGCATACTATACTGCAGAGCACATATGAGTAATGAATACTTATTTGTGCAGTAGAGATGCATGCTTTGAACATTTTAAAGCATACATTAAGTTGGCTCACATAAAACAAATGCAGAGAACACTAAAGTAAATGATATATCAGGTCTTCACGGTGCCTAAGCCTGCCTACTGCCAGCTTGCTCCTTGCACGTTAGGATACTTTAAAGGGTGTCTGTCTCCTTTTCTTCATTGAGTAGCATTACCAAAGGCTGCATTTTGTTGTACTGGGCTCAGTATGTGCCAAGTTCCAAGGTGGAAAGGTGACGAGGAATGGGTAGGACAACATATTCTGTCCTAGCTGGCAGACTTTGAAGAACTTTTCAGAAATGAAAATAGATTTGAAAGAATCATCCCTACCCCCACTTATGTTGGCCCCTCCTTTGTGAAATACATGTTATTGTTGAGGCGCCATATTGGTCCAGTGGATGGCTTGAAAATGTAGCAATGCTACATGAACCCTCAGAATGTAAAAATCCTTGTCAGAACCTCAAATAAAACCAACTATTTTACTTTATAGTCTTCTCTGTCTCTACCCGCTTACCAATTTAGTCTGTTGGCACCTGCTTGCATGCCTGCCTGCCTGCCTCCCTCCCTCCCTTCATCTCTCTGTATCTGTTATAGAGAGGCTCAACACCTACAATTTGTCCATTTTCTGAACATCATCTTGGTGTCATAATTACATAGCAAACAGTTTACTCAAATGCGTGTCAAAATTATGAAGACCGTGACAGTATTTCTTTGATTTTCTAAAAGGCTTTGTGAATTTCAAAACCATGACCAAGAATTTTAACTTTTCATTGGGGTAAATAAGTTCATGTTGCAAAGGATATAGCAGTTTGGCACTCAGCATCAATTTCCCCTCTTTGTAGTATACTCTTAATGCTGCAGAGGTGAGAAAGTCTATAGACTTTCCCAGATCCTCATGCACTACATGTCCTGGTAATTTTTTAAACAAGAGCAGTTTTAAAATTGTGTTAGTTCATGTGAAGTTACTGTACTCTGTTAATGATGACATAATATTACTTAATTCTTCATGCAATTAACAAATATTTATCATGTGTCTATCATGTGCCCCATTACTGTTTTGGGCACAGGGTCTCTGCCCCAATGACTTACATTTCAGCATTGAAAAGGGATAATAAGTCTACTTAAAATGTAAAATATATATGTACCAATAATACTAAAATGTATGCAATGTTAGTAATCATTGATTTGTAAGATTAATAATAATGATGTAGCAACATTCGAAGGCACAAATGTGTCAGAATTGCATGACATTCCTCTATGATAAATATTTAGATTGTTTTCAGATTTTTCTTATTAACCTACGAAGCAATGAACAGCCATATAGATGCCTCTTTTCTACCACGTGCAAATATATTGTTATGGAAGAACTTTGTAAAGTTTCAAAATGATGGGTTATAGTATTGGTAAGAAATAAGCCTTTTCCCCTTATGAATTGTAAAGCCCTTCCAGACTGTAGACTTCTCAAATTCTAGGATTTAATATGTTGAAGGATTTCAGGCCAAAGTGTAAGGGAATGGAGAGAGAGATGGGTCGCAGCACTGGACCAGCCAGGTAACCTTACCTGACCATCTGTCCCAGGAAAGTGTCTTTAGTGGGTCCCGAGGACCCTCCCTTTCCTCCTGAAACCTTTCCCTGCCTCCTCCTCGCTCCCTCTCCCTGCTATTATTAATAGCAAGCTGGCTGCAGTACAAGCAGTGTTAGTGTTACCTCTCTTGGCCCTTGTCATATTTTATTCCGAGCCTGAAGTTTTGCCAATTGTTAGCAGCTAACAGATATAAAAATAGCCCACTTGTTGTAATGAAGGACATAAAAATGCAAAGAGGGTTGTGGGCTCTCTGAGCTGGCCTGTTAACCTTTGCGAGATTTGCCACAAAGTATTGACTACAGCACGATGAAAATTTGGTGAGTAAAATAAGGACAGAAGAGAGTACTCAGTGACAGATGACAGATCAGTTTCCTACTTTGAAGAGGTGGGAAGGCCCTGAGTGGTTTTACAATCAGGCTCTTGTTTATTTCCCTGTCTCTACCTTGAGAAATAGCAGGCTGGATCTTTTCTTTTCTTTGGGATAATTAGGTTGTTTTAACCTCAGCAATGTTTATCTTATAAGCAAGCTGGCTTTTTCTGTTATGCTTCAGAGATGTAAAGATGATTGAAAGGCAGTAGAACATTCATATCTCCAATTATTTGTATCTCACTCGTGCAGTGCATGAGGCACTGTGTTGTCACCAGACACAAACCTCATGTGGGGACCTCATGAGACTTGTCGTCAGATCTGTGTTGTTAGACTATTATGCATATAACTGTTTAAGTGGCAAATGAAACATTGACATGCATTATGGGGAAAATAACAGGTCGGTATAAGAGAGTTGAAAAAGGCAGAGGCATCTGATTAGGATATCAGGGAAGGCGATGCTGCAGCTAAAACTTTAAGCTAAGGAGCCAGTCATGGGAAGAGTGGAAGTAAGAACATTCTGGCAGAAGGAAGAGCATGTATCACAGGCCTGAGAATGAGAGAGGAACTGAAAAGTCATTGTAACTGGGGCATAGTGAGCAAGAGGAAAAGTGGCAAGAAATAACTTAGTTGGATGTAGGCTGATAACTAATTCTGTAGGGCCGTTGAACTGAGGTAAGAGCCGTGGGCTCATTCTAAAGCAGTGGCACACTATTGAAGAGTTTCAGCTGCAAACAAGACCGGTGTGATTGCAATGACATGTTTTTCAAGGTTCCTCTGGCTGCTCTTGCTTTTATAGATTGGGAAGGGACAAGGATGGACACAAGGAAGCTACTTCGGAAGCTTTCACCCCATAAGGGATTGTAAGGGCTCAGTCTAGTAGGGTGGTAGAGAGCATGGAAACAAGGAAAATAAACTTAAAATGTTTATTTTTTCCCAGGCAAAATCAAGGAAACCTGGTGATGGATTGGGAGTTAGGAATAAGAGAGAGACTTTGTGGGATATAGAATTTGAATCACTGTTATTTTTGTGAAATAATTCTTGATACAGTCATTTCTGTGGCAGTTTTATAAATACTTTCTAAACCTATCCTCTTGGAAATTGTAGGTTGCTTTTTTAAATTTTTTTTTACTTATTTTTTTTCATGGCAATACAACCACAGAACACACTGTATAATATGGTTAATTTTTCAAAAGTTACTGGCGATTAGACTCAACATTTCATTCTAGTGTTCTCTTCTACAGTCAAGTTGCTTGCTTTTGATGTTTCTTTTGCATTTAGAAAAATAACTTGCGATGGCAGAGACTGAATTTCCATTTTTGAAGATGATGAAAAATTTCTGTTCTATGTGTGAACTAGACCAGTGGTTTGCAAATAAAGGTAATTTTGGCCTTAAGGAGACAATTAGGAATGTCTAGAATTGACTATCACAACTGAGTAAGTGCTATAGGCATCTAGTGGGAAAAGACCAGGGATGCTGTTAAACATCCTAAAACACACAGTATGTCTCCCACACAACAAGGAATCGTCCAGTCAAAAATGCCAATACTGCTGAGGCTGAGAAAACCTGAACCAGAAAGATGTTTACGGCTTGGGTTTCTGTATGTAGCTAGAGTGGGCTTAACCTGTATTGGTGATTATAGTCTGCTATGGGCAGCATAGGAAACATAAAGAGTCCAAGGTTCTTTTAAATATCCAGAAACCTGAAACATTGTCCAGAATATTCAGTTCTATAGCCTTTATAATAAAAATTAAAAATTACATGTGAGAAATCAAATACAGAACTATAGACTCTATTAATGAAAAATGTAAATATTTAATTAATAGCTTGTATTTCAAATTTAAATCATATTATTAGCAAATCTAACACTGAAAGCATGTACCCAACAGATACTTCTTCAGATTTCTCCCAAATTAGATCTGTACTCATTTCATACTTATTAACATGACATCATAAGAAATACTTCCCCAGAATAACCCAGTGATGAAATGAACAAAGTATATAAATAGTTCACAAAAGAAGAAATTCACGAAACCAGCAAACATGAAAAATTTATTTTAAAGCTTCAATAATAAATGAAATATCAAACCATTTTTTGCATATCAAATTTATCTACATTTTTATAAAAACAAAAGTATCTAAGGAGTAGAGAAGGATGTTGTAGGCGGTGTTTGCTTCTCATAACCACCAGAATTCATTTCTCTTTGTTTTGAGAACAGTAGTTGTGAAAAGCATTGGAAAAGTACAAGTATCTTCAAGTTTTTTTCAAAAGGAAAAACTATTTCATGCTATTTTAATGTAGTCTTATTATTGGGAAAATGGAGACAGAAAGTGATGAGAGTAATGAGGGTCATTTCTTGTATTACTTTCCTTATAGATGGGAATCTCCAAAAAGCTACCAAGAAGAGAGTGTAGCTACCCATTCATGCAAAAATGATGGCCCCAGATACGACTAAATCATGATGGCCTTCCCAGGAATAATTCACATAGAATCTACTGCTCTGAGCCTAAGTTACATATTAACAAGTTCTATTGAATAGCATACATAATAAGGATGTCTTCTTCCTTTAAAAAAATACTATTGAAATGTTCTCTATTGCATCATCTAGTCTTTTCTTCCTCTCATAAAATGAAATGCTGCATTGACCAATATGTTCATGTTTTAATGAGAATAAAAAAAGAAACTCACATTGGCCAACAACTGGCAACAGCATTGTGCCTCCAGTTTGTGATGCTGAGAACTGCTCATCCAACAGATTGGTTTTCCCATAGCGTTGTATTTATAGACATCCAATGCCATTATCACTAGAAACCCATAGAGTGTCTCTGATTTGGGAATAAGAGTACACACATAACAGTGTGCAATTAGAATGGAAAGTTTTAAAGCATTCATTTGCAGGTTCAAGCTGGAAAGTGCCAGGCTGTTTCAGGAATTCTTCCTGAGCTACAGAGACTTCTGAATATTTTATGTTTCAGAAGACCTCATAATGGCATTTTTGTTTCCTGATTTTCAGGTTGACGTTTATTCAATCTAATGGGAGGCCAGAATTTGGGAAATGTTTCTTCTCTCTGGGTTCTGCAATTAAGCAGGGCAGAGAAGAAACAGTTTTAATGCTCCACTGGATATTTACAGTTGGATAATATTTTTCTTGTTCGGGGGCTGAATATACCCTGGTGTGCTGTTTTAAAAATCAATCATAGATACATTTACATAGTTAG